>JAVDPK010000412.1:0-19234 GCA_034780415.1 Cichlasoma orientale | reverse complement strand
TAACATTTAAGACCTCTATCTTTCTTTCACACCACAGCTTTGGATCAAAGGATCAGTTGAGGTGCCCTTAGTGTAATAATGCTACAGAAGCATGACATGGACAGGGCTTTGGCTGAGTAAACTCTGGGTAAATGATTCGCAAGTTCAAATCTAACCTACTTAAACAAATTGTGGGAGGAATCTTTTCTGGCTTTGATCTGGTCATGCGACCCAAGCTGGTCGCCTCTGACCAAACTGAAGGGACAAATATGTTGATTTTTTTTTTTTTTGATTTATTTGAGACTAAAGGTTGACAGCTGCCAATTTTAAAGGGAAGTACGTGAGCTTTGTGTGAAGCACCGATGTATTGATCTGACCACATTGCTGTCCCCTTTAAATAGAGAGACTCTGAGACCCGCTGATATTGGAAGATGTAGTTGATCATTAACAGGCAGCTCCGATTTATTTTGCTCAGTGATGCTGTCGGGCAGCACTTCACTTCCTTCTGGGAGACAGTGATTATCTAGCTGCCTAACGGCTACACACCCCTGCAACAGATTTTAATCCTGGTGAGTCTTTCACTCTGATTTTTTCTCTGTTAGAAGTGGGGGTTTGCGCTTTACCAAAGGGCTAGAGAGGATTTGGGGGAATTGAGTTCAGTGTGTTTTGATCTCACACCCTTCATATGATCTATAAGAAATCTGTTAACTACGCTTTTACAAAATCATAAAAACTCTGTGGCTGTTCAGGCCATTAGGTGATTTAAGCCATAAAGTGATGCTGAAGTTATTTAAAAAAATGAAATCTGCAACAGACCTGCAGCCTTCTTTTATTTGAGTATGCATATTAATTAAAATAAAGTAATTTAGCTGTTGCAGTGCACGGTAAGCTTTACAAAGCATTTAATCAAGCAGTCAAACTGCTGAAGTCAGAGCATCAGTAGCTGTAATCCACAAGCAGAGACGAGCTGAGTCCTGTTCTCCTTATCTCACAGGTCATCAATTAAACCACGAGTCAGATACATTTACAGGTTATCTATGTTGCTATGTCACGTTTCAGATCAGACTGAAGCTCCACTGGGTCGGGGTCGCCTGTACAGTGATCACAATATTTGCTGTGCACACCTGAGCAGTCAACATCAACGCATATGAGCTGCCAAAAGGTGACTGCCTCAACACAAATACACACACTTACAATAAACCTCATTTTCTGCAGGTGCTGAATTATTTTATTTTCTAGTTTTCAACGGGGTCACACGTCTGTTGCTATTTCTGTCTGCGTGAAGGACTCGAGAGATTACTTAAAGGTCACAGAACAGTTTCATCTATATTTCTATACCAAGTTTGTGTTTGGCTGAGTACTTCTTTGCTGTAACAATGCTTCTTGACAATAACGCTGTTGGAAAGCCCGTTTATTTCCCCTTAAATGAAATACATTTGTGGGTTGTGCCCATGAAAAACTTGCAAACTTATAACTTATTCTGCTACTGACTCTTGTTTAGTGTCATTTATTGGATTGGCTGATTCCTGGTTGAAGAATAGCAGTGTGTGACCAAGCTGGTGACCAGCATGAGCAGGATGTGCCAGGCTGCTGTGTCTGGTTCTTGTTATGTAGCATTTTCCTTACAAATGTGCCACCATTTAAGGGGAAATAAACAGGCTTTCCGGCATTATAATATTTATTGCCAAGCATTGTTACAACAACAACAAAATAATCGACCAAACACAAATTTTCTTACTTTTTGTGTAGTTTATAAGGACACCGGAAACACGTCATTAGAAGACACGCCTGTGTTATAAAAACTAATTTATTGCTTTTATTGGGGTCACAGTCTGTTGGAGGAACCAAATATAAACCAAATAAAAAGTCTCGTGTTGTGTTCAGTTGTTCACTTTTACATCAGTATAAGCTTTGAAAAGATTATTTAACATGCAACCCATAAACGGCAGGAATAGGACATGTTTGAGGGTATTACTCTGTTTCATATATCCTTCTGTCATTCTTCTTTTCCTTCTTCCGGCCTTTCACTCCTCTCGTCTCTTCGTCTCTCCTGATTTTAGGAATTCATGCAGGCATGTCCGCCTTCAAACAGACGAGACTGGCACTGCCCAGTCTGCCTGCAGACGGCCAGATTCCCAGTCCAGACGAACTGTGGCCATTTGTTCTGCGGTACGAGATCATGCACACAATTACACCGACTGACTAAAATCTTCTCTGACTAGAATTCTTTTATGCACGCACCTGTTCACTCCATCATCAGTGACTAGGGCTTGCACTTGCTCACCCATTGCATCACGTCTTAGTTGATGTCATCCATTTACCGATCAGTGTAGCATTAGTGAGCTGTAGCTGTGTTTCAAGCCTTGGGTCCCATCTGTTTGGCTTTTAATAATTAACTCTTGCCACCCATTCTGCTTCTAGATAGAGCAGCAAATCACCAAACACAGTGAGTTATGCATTCACAGATAATGTTAGATGAAGGTCTTATTCCCCCAAATAGGAACACAAAAGCTGAACGTCACTTCACTCAACTTATCCACACTTGGAGCATTAAGGAGGGCAGTGCTATACGTTGACCTGAGAGATCTGTGATTATATAGAATGAACTATAGTGTTTAGATAAGTATAATGTGCTAGCTATGTAAAAGTGTTCAGGTCTTTGCAGATCTGCTTTTCAGAAGGGCTCCTGTAATTTTTGCTATAGGGTTATTACAACTGCAATCAGATCTGGAGACCTACAGAAACACATTTTTGCCAGTAGATGACTTATATTGTATTTACAGATATAAACAATCAGATAATATTCTTTAAAATATTCACAAATACACCCATTGTACCTTAATGTTATCTGTTATAGATTAAATCACTAGTTCTATGCCAGCACACATACTGTAAACACCTGACAGTTACCTCTGTGCCTGCCCCTCTTACAGACATCTTACTCCAATCCTACACACGCAGAATTATGCAATACTAAACTTTTATTAAGGTATAAAGTGTTAAAAGCTGTGTGATTCTGCAGCTCCCTGTCTGATCACCTACTGGAGACACGGGTCGTGGTTAGACGCAATCAGCTGTCCTCTATGCAGACAGAAGGTGCAGTATTCACGCAGTTGTTTTACTGTATATCATAAATGTGTTATGAGTGCGGACATGAAAATGCTTGTAATCTTGCAGGTCAGCCTGCTCTGCCACCTGTTTAATGAGAGCCGATCAGACCAGCAGTCGAAGGACGTTCTTGGAGAAATCACAGCCTACAACAGACGTTATTCTGGAGCCCCACGGAGGGTCAGTGCTCCACTGAAACCTCAGACGAAACACACGGGGGGGTTAAGGGTTGTAACAGGAACAGCTCTTATGCAACCTCAAGGAGTTATTGTGCTGTATAACCGACATTAATAGACAAAAGAGCGATCAGGTTAACACCTCACAATGACACACCTAGGAAACACGTGACGACCTTTGTATGTGGATTTCTTTTCCTTTGAAAACACCTTTGAAAATATATACAACCAAATTCCCACATCTCGCCCACATGTTCTCGTATGAATAAGCTTAAAAGTGTTGAGGCTTAAGAATTTAGTTTTGATTATAAATGAACTCAGAATAACTTTCTTCTTGCCTCTAAGGGAGACAAATGATAACAAACACAGCAGCTCATGACAGGAAATCAGCAGAACAGTGTACATGTGCTCAATCAAAAAGCTTGTGGATCATGTTTAAATGCTCACATCTAAATTAATTTGGTAAACAGTCGTCTAACTTGTCCCCCTCCTTCCTGCATACCGACTCCTCCAGCTAACGGACTACCTCTGCGACGCCCCCCTGCTTCTGCAGTTGCTGGTTCGTGGCCTGGGTACCATTGGAGGACTCGTGTGGCTGTTTCTTTTCAGGGTAGCGCTGTGCTGCGTGGGGACCGTGATGTCCATCTCCTCCCCTCCTCTGGATGATTCATCAAGTGACCTGGAAACGGACCCCTCCCTCTGCGGACTGCTAGAGGTCTTGGACGACCTGGTGGTGGTCGTCCTGCTCCTTATCTGCGTTATCAACATCAACCAGCCACTTACACCAGAACGAGGACACCCTGCAGATGCTGCAACCTCACAGGGAGTGATGGGAGACTCACTTTAGAGAGCATGAGCAGCTGGAGCGTGGCAGCACAAGCTGTTAGACGTGGACCTGTACTGAATCGCTCCCTTCTGGCTGGATTAGTGGATGGAAGAATACTGACAACTGCACAGCACACAACAGTCAAGACCCTGTCTGAGCCTCTCTGAATGCGGACTCAGGCTCCAGGTGTGTTTTGTGAACTGTTCACCGTTTACAAAATATGATGTTATGCACGTGTTGGTTCAGATGTGGTTACAAATTCTTAAGCTCCTGAGTCCTGAAGCATTTGACTGCCTTTTTTGATTGCTATTACACGAATGTTCAGTGTCTATTAACATGTATCTTTTATATTTTTATGGGTTTTTTTAGCTTGTGATGTCCCAAGGAAAGATTGAGGGGTCTTTTAGGTCCATTATGTAAAAATTAAGTTGTTCCGGTAAGCTACAGAACACTTGTCACATTAGTACTGTATCATTGACATACATGTAAATACTTGGAATTGTATGAATTTCAGTTTTTATGGTTAAAATAAACAATATTTATTGTTTTACATAGCTGTTCTTTATCATGTCACCCTACACCTCGTTCTTGTTATTCATTTATTATTAGCAAGTAGTGTTTCAGCAGACCAACACTAACAATGTCAGCAGACCTGCACGTCTGCAGTTATGAAATTCACATTCAATGCAGAACAGCCTCAGAGTCATAAAGTACAGCAGGCAGTAATAATGCATAAACAACAGAGTACCCCAGTAAGTAAAAAGTGGGTTACAAAATGTAAACAGACACCATGGACATGACAGCTGACAGCACTAGAAACATGTTAATGGAATATTATCACTCTTTGTTGCTGCACCAAGAAGCTGCGTTCCCGAACAAGCGCAGCCACGGTGAAGGTGTGAGAGAAGGTCGCAAGTCCCTGGGGGCCCAGGGCCACTGCCAGCTCAGGGTGCAGCGCTCCGGGTGGGGCATCATGGCAAGGTGTCTGCCATCCTTGGAGCAGAGTCCTGCGATACCCTGAGGTGAGCCATTAGGGTTGAGAGGGTACTCTTCAGTAGGATGACCCTGGTCGTCAAGGTAACGGAGGGGGGCGAGCCCACCCGAAATAATCAGGTCCTGGGCGCGGGCGCTACGGAATTGCACAAGACCTACAGGAAGGAAAGAGGTTAGGGGAAAAATCAATACTGAGCACAGGTGCTGATTACAGGTATCAGGTAACCAGATGAATCTTTGATGTTATGAAAGCTAAAAAAAAAAAGGACCTACAATATTGTGCAAAACTCTTGAGCTACATCATTTCTTTATATTCTGCTAGGAAATGGGGAATAAGTGCAGCAATTTATTGAAATGTGTTCAAATATACATAAAAAATGCAGCATAAAAAAAAACAACTGTTTGTACAGAATGAGCTTCAAAGTCAGTACTCGGACCACCTTTGCTCTTCATCACAGCCTGAACTCTGGCACTTTTCTTTGAGCAGTCTTCAGCAGTAGTTTCCAGACTTCTTTGGATGTCGGCTGCCTTTTGTTCTGTTCTGTCAAGCTGATCCCACACCGCTTCAATAATTCACTTCAACTTTATTTATATAGCATCAAATCACAACAAACAGTTGCCTCAGGTGCTTTATATTGTAGGGTAAAGACTATAACAATAAATACAATAATAGATACATAAAATAATGCTGAGGTGGAATCACGACTGATGGGATTCCATTGTGGGGGGAAAAAATGAAGGTGCTGCCAATCAGAAGCTTTCCAGATGGTGTTTCATGGCGGGTCAAAGTCTGATGGAACTTTTCTGTATTCATAATTCTATCAGTTTTGACAAGATTTCCAACGGCACCGGCTGAAATGCAGCCCCGGACACTCACTGTTGTACCTTTCTCTTGACCTGCTCCGTACCTACTGATGAACCACGTTACACAACCAGCTGTTGTGTAACGTGGCACACCTCAGCCTTTTCTCCCCGTTTCCCATCCATAAGAATGGCTTCTTGGCAGCCACTCTTCCATCGCGGCCATTTCTGATGAGGCTTCAGCGAACAGTAAAAGCTCAGGAGGCATCTCTCAGGACTTTACTGGATCTCTCACCATTTCTTAACATGACTTTCAGATACTGTTCGTCTGCGGTAGGAAGGTTTTTAGGCGCGCCGTGTCTTCTTTTGTCCAGTTTCCTCAAATTTTTTTTAAGGGCGCGCATCGCATCATGCTGAGATATGCCATGTTTTCAGCTAATAGCTCTTTGGGAATCACTTTACTGGAGTCAAAATAATTTTTCATGCCTGTCAAACTGTTATCGTTAACATCTGAAATGGGAAAACGTCCCTAAATATCGTCTCCCTCCTAAAATAATGGCCTACGTAATTTTTTTCAGGGTTTTCAGAAAAGACAAAAAACCGAACCAAATGTTGAAAATTAAAATTTCATTAAGAAAAAAAAGTACATAGGCCATTATTTTAAGAGGGTGATAATATACAATTTAAGATTGGTTCGTCACCAAAGAGTCAGCTACAAGGGCGGCACTGAGTCAAAAAGCAGCCAATCTCCAAAGAAATGCTTTGAAAGACCTTCAGCAGGCGCACAAGAACTCGAGAGCAATAAAGAAATAAAGACAGTTTGTCTCCTTGGAAGCAAAGCATAAAGAAATGAGGGTGGCTCAAGACTTTTGCACAGCGCTGTATTTTGCTAATTTGCAGTTTTATCCACTGGTTATATCACCAAGTTCCAAATATCATAATCAACACAATAACTTTATTATTCTTTCAGCTCCTTGTTAGTATTAAACAGCTTTGGTAAAGAACAAATAAAAACAGAATTCAAACTGCTAAGTAGGTTCATTTGCAAATCCTATAAGGTCAACAACTGCTTTAACAACCTTGCAATGATGAGGACTTATAATTTTCATAGCTGAGGGGTTAAGATGGTCTCTAAGTACTCTTGTCTTACTAAGTGACTCACAATCTGCCTACTGAACTCCACACGATCTCCTAGTGTCCTCTAAGACTTTCCATCCTGCTTAGTAGTTACAGGCCTCTCATGTGGTCCTGACTTTACCTTCTCCATGTGCAACCCAGACTCCCAGCGCTGAGCCCTCCATGCCTCTCAGCCAGACGGACGGGGACTCCTGGATCCCAACGCTGACAAAACGTGACTCAAACCTGCCGGACGTATTATGGCTCAGCACCACCTCAGATTCTGCTGAGAATACAAAGAAAAAAGAAAAAAGAAGGCAAGACAAAAGCAAAAGAGCTGAAAGCCATTATGCACGTTTCTGTCTCGATTCAGTACTCCAGTATTGTGTTGTGTTTTTATCCTCATCACACTTACAAGAAACATTTCCATTGCTTTCTCTGCCTTCTCCTCTTACCTGCTCCTTCCTCGCCTTCTCCCACCCAGCCGAGCAAGGCAAGCAGCTGACAGCCATTGCACACGCCCAGACTCACGGTGTCCTCACGCTGTCGGAAACGATCAAATTCAGCTTTGGCCTTTGGGTTGTAGGCAACAGTAGCTGCCCAACCTTTATGACGAAGTAACGGCATTAACACAGGAAAAAATATCAGCACCTCACAGCAGCTGATGGCCGAGCGCACGCGTGTGCAGTTACCTTTAGCTGATCCCAGGACGTCTGCGTAGCTGAAACCGCCAACAAAGACGAGTGCTTTGAAAGGCTCCAGGGTCAGCGAGCCAGTGCACAGGTCCTGCATGGTGACATCCCAAACCTACACACACACACACACACACACACACACACACACACTCCAAGGTTAAATAATGAACACAGACAATACCGTTTCTGGTTCATAAGGATCTCATTTATTACCTCAAAACCTGCCATGTGCAGAGAGACAGACATCTCTCGATCTCCGTTACTGCCCTCCTCTCTGACCACGGCGACGCGCGGCTGGCCTGCAGCTACGAGAGGGTGAAACAAGGTTACAAAGAAAGACCACAACAACAGATGACTATGCATTAGCAGTCACTGGCTGGCAGCTACATCATTTCAGAGTTTGCAATTAGAAAAAATGCTTCAAAGGTTTGTAGTTCCTGTGGGACTCCCCAGTGGGGTCTTACCCCCAGGCAGCCCCCACAACAGTTTTGTGTGAAAGTAGCAATCAAAGAATACGTCGCAGTTAATGGTTGTTTTTATTGTGACGTATTCTGACGTACACGCAGTCACTGACAGTCTCACCAAGCTGGCTGACGCTGGGCATTTCAGCGGGGTCAAAGGACAGTTTCAAGTATGGCTGTGTCCTCTTGGATAGCCCCTCCTCCTCCTGTTTGACACACAGCTCGTTGGCTTGGAGACGCTCCAGTTGGAAACTGGTGTCCTCCCACACTGCTCTGAGGTCAGGCAGCGGCTCCCTCAGCACCTCCTTTCCATCTACGCGGATGCTGACCTGGAAGACAAGATGAAAGACGACAGTCATCCCTGAAAGAGACAAGAGCTGAGGTAGAGTCCACGCCCAGATCAGCGTCTCACCACAGCTTCTGGTCCGAAGCCGCACGTCCCGCCGACATGAAGGCACTGCACACCTGCGTCGCTGTATCTTTGATACACCGTTTCTAAATCCAATTGTGAAACCTCCAGAACCAAACCCAGCTCCTCGCTGAACAGCAGCTCCATGACTGCACGTGACAAAAGATTGTAAAGACACAGTTAATATCCTGTATGTGGAATTAACAGGTGAGGAACGACACGTTCATTCACCAACCTCCAGCTCCTCGTGAAGACAACTCCACATCAATCCCACGGTTTCCTGCAAACGCCATCTCTAGCAAGCAGACAAGGAGGCCTCCGTCACTGATGTCATGACCTGCACTCAGCAGACGATCTGAAAGGACAGAAAAAAAAAAATACATTCCAGTCTTTCAACAGTTTTCAAAAATGGCCACTAGGTGGCTCTCTCATCACAGTGCAGAGCTGTGGCTGTGAACTGAATGGAGTATTTATTTAAATAAAAAAAAGCTGAAGAAAAGTTTGCTCACAGCCAAAATCACTGCAAACTTTCCTCCCCTTCAGTGGCACGCAGATGTTTTTCCTGTGCAAACTAACCGTGAATGAGTTTCTGAGTGGTGTTGAAGCAGGCTGTCAATAGTTCTGGCTGGTCCAGGTCAGGAGAGCAGTCTCCCAGCTGGCTGTAGCACTGAGCCAGGGCAGAGCCTCCCAGACGATGACGGCCTGGACTGAGAGGAACCCACAATAACACGCCTGCAGACAGAGGACAAAAGGTCAGAGGCAGGCCGTCTGTTTCTGAGTATGTGGCATGCTTGGAGAGTACGCAGTGCATCGTGTGGGTGAGAGAAACACAAATAAAAGCACTAAATGAGGAAAATTAGAATTATCTAGCTTCTGTTTCTTCATCGTACCTTTGCCATCTGGATCCTCAAGATCAGGCGTCACAGTGGCGGTGATGTCAGGGCAAACGGCATACGCTGAAATAACCAGAGCACCTGAAACAAAAGCTAAGTTTAGATAAAACACACACATGCATGCAAAAGCACACACACACACACACACACACACACACACACAGTACCTGGAGCTTTGACTGTCTCTTTTCCAACTCTAGCAGCCATGCTCAGAGAGTCCTTGCCCCCATCAATGGCCACTCCCAGCTGACCCATGACCGCACACATGGCTTTGCAGGCTTCCCACAAGCATGCTCCCTCTCCAGGCAGCTTGGCAGCCCACATCCAGTTACCACTGCACTTCACATCCTGAAACACACAGCAGGAAAAAATTAATTAAATAAAAAAATTCTAATCATCTCATCACACAAGAATTAAAAATGCACTTTCCATTCTAAACAAACCATTTTTAATATTTTCCATATCTGTGATATATTAAGCTTTTATCTGCACACTGGCTCACCTTCAGTGCTGTGACTCTGGCAAAGATCAGATTGGTCAGAGCCTCACCCACAGCCATGCGAGCCCCTGCTGCAGGACACACCAGCCCTTTAATTGGCTGCTCCCCAATGGCTGTTGCTGCTCCCTCTAGGCTAAAAGGTGATAAAGCAACAACAGCCACATCGGCCAATGGGGTGTGAAGAGGGCCGACACACTGTTGCTGGGCAACCAACCCAGTCACAGACCGGTCCACCTGATGGAGAGAATCGCATAGTGTCTGCACAAGTTCTCTCTGAAGACAGACGGTGTAGGACGGGTCTATACACACCTTGTTGGTCAGATAGCGTTTGGACGCTACAGCAGGCAAACGTAAAACTCTGTGCAGAGCGTCTTTGGGGGTCAGCCCAGCAGGAAGACTCAGAGGCTGATGATTCAGGGCCAGTCGCTCCATCTTGAACTCCTTCTGCGGCATCTTTCCCAGAACCCACTCCAGCTGCAGGTCTACAGGACAACGCCCCCCGTCTGCCTCATCACCACTTCCGCCCTCATCATCAACCAGCACAATCTGAGTGAGACATTAGAAATAAACTGAGCAGGAATGTTATTCAGTGATGTAATGCGACATTATGACCCAGCCAACAGCAGCTAATCAGTGAGGTGAACTGACCGGTACGATGGATGTGCATTTACTGACTCAAGCCAGGCTGAAACATACCTTGCCGTCTCCTGTGATGTTTCCCACAAAGTCAACAGGACACTTCTCCCTTTGGCACACCCGCTCCAGGAAGGACCTGTCTGATGGCTGCAGCAGGAGGGCATTGCTCTCCTGATACTCAGCCCCCCACAGCTCCAGCACACTCAACGTAGGGTCACCTTTCTACACAGCAAGAGAGACAACGCAGACTCGGAAACATTTTATTGGCTGTGAAAACATGAACAATAAGCCGTGATCGTGTGGTGATTACCTTGAATCTGCTGCAGTATATCACAGCTCCCGCGGGCTCACTGAGCTCCTTGAGCACATTACCTAAAAATAAGAGTATAGCTCAATACTTTGGCTCTTATTTTTTAAGCTTTATGTAACTCCTTAAAAAAAGCCACGTTTTCCACACCATTTCCTCCTGCCCCCTGATCATGTATGCTGCAGATTGGATTTCCGCTGCTTCTTTCCAGGCAGGCCCTGAGAGCACGGTTCATCTTTTGCTCCATCTCAGCATCTCCCCTCTGGACAGCACCCAGATCCCTATCACTGGAATTGTCTCCCTGGACCTACAAGCCGACATTGCATTTAATCACTGAGACACACGTACGTCGGTCGAGGTCACTCTGATTAACTGCAGCTCCCATACCTGAACAGAAGAAGCTGCTCCTCCTCCTACACCGATCCTGTACACCGGCCCTCCGATCTTCACCACCTCCATTCCTGATTGACAGCAGAGGAGCAGAGAGACTCTGTGAGCCACTGATCAATATCTGTAAATACAGCCTCTGAATTGATCAACATCATTTCACACGGTGTGTTGAGGCATCACCAGGCTGCGGCTCTTCTTTCTTCACGTGTATATCTTCGATGGAACCGAGACCACCGCTGAACATGATTGGCTTAATCCACTCCCGACGCTCCCCGTTAGCCAGCCGCATGCCAAAGGAACGGGCGAAGCCTAAAGGAGGGCCGCAGTTTAGATTTTAGAGCAGTGCTGAAACATTACATTAGAAAACAGATTAATTACAGCATTAAAGATGCAATGTTTCTGGGATGCAGACTGAGGCAAAGAGTTTACACAGAGTGAGGAAACTACAGAGTTAGGACTTTTATTTACTTCCAAAAATGAATCTGCAACAACAAAAGATAAAAGCCTAGTTTAGCAGCACGTGCTGCTCAGCTGTGAGTCTGACTCGACTCAGAGTTAAATGCATCAGCATATTTTCAGGCATGTCCTCCTACCCGAGAGAACAGGTTCTCCAAACTTGTTGCCGTAGTCTGACGCCCCGTCGCTGGCCTCGATGGCAACCTGCAGAGGAGGGGCGAAGCTGGAGGGATATTCCCATCCCTCTCCTTTACACTCCCAGGGGAGATCATATCCTACAGAGGAAAAGATGTGGACTCGAGGTCAGTCTGTGTGGAGCACAGTTCAACCTGGTTTTCTGATTTTTTTTATTAACAAAAATGACTTGTTTTTGTGTCAGTGTTTGCTGTGGTGAGCTTCAGGCTTTAATTATTAGTCCAACATCTATTTTCCTCATAGATTCCACCTGTGGGGAAAAATCACTCAAGACTTTCAGCCTCTGTTATGCAGACGACATCTCGGTTTATCAAAGTAAATTATGTTCTTAAAAAGGTACGCACTCTGCTGTTAACTATACACTGTTAAAATCGTGGACGCTCAGATTAAACACGGCCAAGGATTCAAATAATCTGCATGTGTGGGGCAAAAGCTCAGGCTTCAGGCTTCAGGCTGTTTCTCTGCTCTCGGCTCTTCATGGGGACATGTAGAGGATAACATTTATATGGGTATGTTGGACACACAGCTCAGCACCACCCACCAGCTGTTCAAACCTTCTGTTTGCGAGCAGAAGCCAATCAGATGAAAGCTGGCTCATAGGGAGAGGAAGGGAGCTTCAGTGCGGTTTATTTCAGGAAGAGGAGGGGCTGAGGGGCTGCACTAAGGCAGAGTACAAGATGATAAAGATGATTTGGAATTGTGAATCATGCGAAGGTCCAATAATAAATATCAAACAGCTCCAGCAAAAGTCACAGCACATTGTGAACAGAGCGATCTGTGCCATCTGCTGTTTCCATGTTGGGACATTATCAAGTGTGTCTCTGTGTTTTGTTTATGAGCAATTTCAGTTTTAAGTAGAAATATCTAAGAAATATTTCCAGAAATTCCTCCAATTTATTTTTAAAGACAGACATTTTTATATGAAATTTTACTTTCCTTAACTGGCAACTGACTGATCACCATCAAATATAACCAAAACACCGGTTCCCATGGTTTCAAAAGGCTCCTCCTTTTCTGTTCTTTATGATAAAACCATATGATGTATTATAATGCATATCATTTGTTGACTTTAATTTGTTGCCTTGTATGAAGAACTTTGTAACTTATATTTTAAAAGGTGCCCTAAAATGTTAGCGGTACACGGTGTTGGACCTGGTACGTGCAGGTTTCCGAAGCAGTATCCCGCGGTGCCAGCGATGACGTGGCCTCCTCGTCCAGCGCTCTGTACGTCTCTGATACGACCACCGGTCCCGGTGGTGGCGCCGCTGAACGGCGCCACACCTAAGATGTCCAAACAGATCAGGATTATTGTCAAGAAACAGCACACGGGGGAAAAACAACAACCTGCAGTGGAAGCAAACACAAAACTGTGCGTGTCCTAACCAGTCGGGAAGTTGTGCGTCTCTGCAGTGAAGATGACATGTCTTAGTGAGCAGTGGGTCTCATATGGGCTCGCTTGGGATGAGTCTTTTGGGTAAATGAACTCAAGCTCCATGCCTTTGATACCACTGAACACACACACACACACACACACACACACACACACCCCAAAGTGAGTCAGTACAGACAGACACACCCACATGTGCTCACCCTGATGTTACCACTACTACCTGCTGTTGTCGCAGAACTTGATCACGTTGTTCTGGTTGCTGTGCTGCTGCGTGTCCATAATGAGGCTGAAAAGAGTCTCCTCCTGCTGCCGCCCGTCGATCGCCACCCGCCCCCGGAAGAACCAGTGACGACTGTGCTCGCTGGGAAGGACGAAGAAAGCCTTACAGAGTATAAATACCAAGAAACACACGACACACAGAGCGGTCCTGCCTGTCTGTTCACTGCAGACAACCCCACCTGTTGGACTGGGCCAGGTCAAAACACTCCACACTGGTGGGGTTCCTTTTAATCCTCTGGAACATCGATGTGTAGTAGTCCAGATCCCAGGAGTCAAAGGCCAGGCCTGCATCAAGCACAAGCACGCGCACACACACACACACACACACACACACGGATCCTGAATATAAAAATAAATAAACCACATGGTATCAGCTGATCATTTAAAGAGCCATGAGTAGTTTTCACCCATTTAATATTGACGCAAAATGAGTCACGCTTTTCTAAAAGCTGTACAGCGCTTCGGCCATCATGCTGTCCTCTGAACTGTGCTCTATAAATAGATCTCAAAGGTGTGATTTAACCCTCAGGCTAAATATAAAAAAACAACAAAAATCAATCAACACACTCACACGCACTCAAACACTATCTGCATGCTTCAAAAAACCAGAAACCCAACAACTTTTTGAGACGTGTCGGCTTGTGTGTACACAAATTTGATCACTTCTACAGCACTCAAACTTAAGCAGTACTTAAGATAATTACATTACAATTATTACTCCGAGTGTACACGCTGCATAATAATAATTTGTGTCCCTTCTATTAAACACCAAAACAGCGAGCGTAAAATTGATTTCACAGGGAATTTAAGCAGCTTCAGTAAATTCCACATATAACCATTTTTAATTATCTCCTCAATTCGCCAGCTGAGCATGGGAGAGCCTACAAAGTGCGCGCGCTGAAACGATTCTCACCTCTTTGAGCTGCTCGTGAATTTTAATGAAGCCGAGCGGATAAGCAGAGCGTGAACATAAGCACGCACACCACGTCCTGTCACCGTGGCTGCTGTCAGTCTGAAACCCGCTCATATAAACAGAGGCATAACCGAGCAAACAGCAGCACACATACAAAGGACACGCTGCACAGTTCTGGATCATTACACAGTAAATCTGCTGGGCACCGGTGCCAGAACTGACCCGTTCTTGTGGTTGCACAATTATAGCAAACATGAAAAAAACTGCAAAATAACCACATATTTATTGAAGTTGTTTTACAGGGATTTCCTTCAACGTTAAATATTATTTAGATGAAAATTTAAGAGGTGGAGGGGGGTGGGGTGGGGGGGGGTTGGACAGTCCGGTCACACAGCAGCACCTGCCCGCTCCTCCCAGCCTACAGGAACTCCTGGCTTGATATGAACCAAACTGTGAGTGCAGCTGTTTAGAATGAAGATGTGCCTGAATGATAGCACAAAGGTTATTTATTTATAAAATCACCTTTCATAGACAAGATCAAAGTGTCTTACACCAAGAGAAAATCCAAACAAATAGCACAATAACACTGAATACTACAAGATCAGACAGATCATTACACAGATGCTGTCTGAAGGTCTTTTTAAAAGCTACCTCTGAATCAGTAAAATCAAAGGAAGGAGGGCTCAGAGTTCTGGAGTCACTACTCCAAATATCTGAAGTACACTGGGGTGCTTTACCATTCAGAGCTTTAAAGATTAAAACTATTTTAAATGGACTCTAAGGCTAACAGGGAGCCAATTAAAACTGGAGAGTGATGAGATCTGTTCTTAGAATTAGTTCAAAGATGTGCAGCTGTGTTTTTGACACATTACCAACAATTTAAATATGATTTGCTAAGACGAGTAAATGGAGAGTTGCAATAATCCAAACGAGAAAAGTACAAACAAATTGCACCATTCCACTTCACAAATGGCATGTCTTAACTCAGCAATGCTCCTGAAAAAAAAAGGCGAGAAAACAAAACCTCTGCAGCATAAATGAATGCAAAAGATGTACGTTTTATCTCACTTATATTGTCATCATGGAAAAATCCCATTAATCTCCGATTAACTGCTGGGCTCTAATATTCCTAGAAAAATAACTAAACTGCTTTTACTATGTTGTACAACACTGTGCAAATGTTTCAAGCCACCTCTAATTTCTTTGCATTTTACTTACTTTAATAAAGTCCAGCAATTTGTTGAAACATGCAAACTTAAAAGGGAAACAGCTAACGAGCTTGCGAGCCAATATTTGGTATCACCACCCTTATCCTTCACCACAGTCTGAACTCTGTTAGACAATCTTTATTGTAATTTCTTTAAGCAGTCTTCAGGAACAGTACTACAGGCTTCTTAAGGGACATTCAAAGCTTTGTTCTGGATGTTTCTGCCTTTTGTTCTGTCAAGATGATCCCACACTGCTTCAATAATGCTGAGGTCCAGGCTCTGGGGAGGCCGATCCAAGACCGGTAGAAACACCCAGTGGAACACCGTCTACTTTAGGTATCAGTTTACTGCACTGCAGTGTGTTTGGAATCGTTGTCATGCTAAGGCTGTTGTCAGTCAGATGGTATTGCATGGTGGATCATAACCTGATGATACTTTGTGCTCATAATTCTGCAGCCCCAAACCATCACAGAGCCTCCGCCATGTTTTACAGAGGGCTGCAGACACTCACTATTGTACCTCTCTGACCTTCTCCGTACATATTGGTGCTGATTTGAAGCAAAAATCAAACAGCTTTTATTGTCACATACTCATGCATGGAGTGAAATTTAGTCTCTGCATTTACCCATCATGCATGCACACTTACAGCACAACATGGGGAGAAGGGGGCAGCTAGAAACTGCCCGGGGAGCAACTGGGGGTTAAGGGCCTTGCTCAGGGGCCCACAGTGGTGGACCTCAATATTCCAACGCCAATGCCAGTCTGAGGGTGCTCTGGTGCTGCCCACTCCCCACCAATGGTTCAGATTCCAGATGGTTTTCAATCCATTTCAGTCCATCCAAGGGTGGAAATCTGATTTTTCCAGTACATGCCAGTCCAGGGATTCGAACCAGCATCACACACACAGCATCCTTTCAAATTTGGGTTCATCACTCCATAAGACCTGTCGTCACTGATTTTCAGTGCAGCCTTTTTTCCTGCTTCCCTTCCTTAAGAAAGGCTTCCTGACAGGCAGCCTTCCACTGAGAGCTGATGAGGCTTCAGTGAACAGCAGATGGATCAGCTGAAGAGTCAGATGCATCTCAGGTCCTGCGTCAGGTCTTTGTTGATTCTTCACCGTTTCTTAAGGACATAACTTTCAGATACTCTTCATCTGCTGTAGATAGATTTTAGGCTTTTAGGCACTTGTCCCGTTTCCTCAAAATCTTTAAGGACACGCAGCACACCATGCTGAGATACACCACGTTTTCAGCTAATAGCTCTTTGGAAATCACTTTAGTGGTGCAAAAATGCCAGTCAAACTGTGTTACCTCAAAATTTTCATAAATTCAAGTAAAGAAATAGGAACAAATTCTGCACTTATGCAACAGGCTACTAGTAACAAAGTGCTTAAAGACACAATTTAAATTTCTTTTGTTTTCTACTCTGTGTAGACACTGATGCATTACTGGAGTTAGGTGGACTTTTTCATACTTGAACAATTCATTGTGAAGCTGCTTACCTAACAAAAAAAAAAAAAAAAGAATTGCACTAAAGATGACTTTTTGTACAGTATGGTACAATAAAAAGCTCCACATGTTGGGATATACAATGCGAGGACATCACATCAGGCTTCAGTTATCTGACACAACTAATTCACTGGCAACAGTTCCCAGATTCTGAGTACTTGAGGAAGTAAAAGGAAAGATGGAAACATTTCTATATTAAATTGATATCTCTGACCTCAATTCAGCTTTTCTCTTCAAAGCCAGAAACATAAAATCTTGGTTTCAAATATCAGTCAGATCAGCTTATTCAGCATAAGATCGCCTTCAGTCGACTTTTTATCTCTTCTGGGTTTTATCACATTAGACACACACAGGCACAAAGCACACACACATGCACGTGCAACATAATCAGCAGCATCACTGCTGTCCTGTGACTTTAACCAGCCAAGTAACAATCTCATGCATCATGTGACATTATTACCAGAGTACTCGCAGACAGCTGAAAGACTAAGAAGCAGCATGAAGAAAGAGGGAGAAGGAGAGAGACGGGACACGGTTCATTAAATGCAATAAAAGACTGATTGAGGAAAGTAAAAGCAGAGATTAAAAAAAAGGATGAAACTCAATAAAGCTCCATTAATTAAGAAAATCCCATCAGGGAAACTCCATTAATGTGTTTAAAACAACAACACTCACCCAGGTCATCGTTTGCTCTCTCCAAGGCTCCACGACCTTTCCCCAGGATGTCCACCTCAAACACTGCCTGTGGTTTGGTTTCCACGGTGAAAGAGGTGATGGGATGCTGATAGATGCACTCCGTCATGCTGTCATACAGACACTCAGTGAGCTTCTTTACATCTCCGCTGAGCTCATTCGCGCTCTGTTCGTTCTTGGGCTGCAGAGCGGGCACAGTTCACGTAAGATGCAGAAAACAAATTAACAAGAGAGTTCTGAAAGGGTGCTTTCCTAAATGATTTTTCTGTGTGTGTGTGTGTGTGTGTCTGCACCTTGATGAGAAACCTGCGCGACAGCTCGACTCGGGTGACATTGGTGAGGCCGGCACTCTGGCAGATGGACACAGCGTTAGTGGACCAAGCAGTGGAGAAGTTCAACCTAAAAACACAACAAAAGAAAATGTTTGGAAACATTTTCTTAATTTAGACTTTCTCTATAATGAGAATTTTTTTAAAAAAGTTATTAATTTACATATAGTAATTAAAACTGTGCCATATGTTTCCCTATTTACAATTTAAATCCGGCTCGCCTAGAGCATGTGCAGCATTTTTAAAGATTTCCATACCCTGGTCACAGTGAACATCTGCCTAACATTGTTCAATACAGACACTACTTATTTAATGTATATTATAGGAAGTTATATACAACTAAAAACATGTTGGCCAGAACCTTCACAGCCATCCTCGTCTGCGATTTACCAGCTTGGATACTTTGTTTCCAGTATATCGTAACCATAATCTCTCATTTTACCAAATGGACTCTTATTTATAGTGTTTCAGCCTGTCAGACCTCCATGACATTTGGTGTGATTATTCATCATCAGTCAGGGATGAATATTAATGGTAACACCTACTCCCATTCATTAGCTTAACACAAGACATATTAAAACGTAGTGGCTAAATTGCGTTGATATTTACAGAGATAACATGATCAAACCTTAGCATTGCAGATACTTTATGATCTTTCTTGTGGTAATGCCCTCATTTAACATTTAACCCCAACAACACTGGCAATCTATGAATAAAAAAATGAAGGTTCAGTGCTGAAACATAATCATCGGGGTGATAACGAACCTTTAGATGCCACAGCGATGACTTCAAAATTTTTGTGATGTGACAAATGTGTATCTTATTTGTAGGACTGCTTTTTTGCATTTGTGCAATATTGCTAAAATTAGAAACATCCTGTCTCAGCTAGAGTACTGGCAGGGACTAGAAAGAGAGAGCATATTTCTCCCATATTGGCTTCTCTTCATTGGCTCCCTGTTAAATCTAGAATAGAA
>JAVDPK010000411.1:26691-68976 GCA_034780415.1 Cichlasoma orientale | reverse complement strand
TGTTCCAGGTCTCTGCTGATTGGTCGAATGCTACTGTGAGGTGGTCAGTGATGTAGTGTGATCTTTGCTGATTAGCTGGATGAAAACCACATGCTTCTTAACCTGACTGTGATGCAGTACTGTCATCATTTATAAAGTGTGTGGAAATTACCAAATACGGTAACTTGCCCTATAAAGGGTTAAGTAATGGCGAAAACATGTAATCACCAAATTAAAACCTTAAACCTTAAAAACTAGCATTACGGTTCAAATTATTATGCTTATGACTATTTAAGGTGTTCATGTTTCACTAAATCAAAACAC
The DNA here is from genome assembly GCA_034780415.1 of Cichlasoma orientale. NCBI lineage: Eukaryota > Metazoa > Chordata > Actinopteri > Cichliformes > Cichlidae > Cichlasoma > Cichlasoma orientale. Next base: position 68,673 of record JAVDPK010000411.1, on the reverse strand, counting down.
TGTATAAAAGCAAAGAAGCAAAATAGTGAATAATCAGAAGGGTATTCATACTGTATGCCCTTCTGATTATTCACTGTTTATTTACATGTAATCAAGGTCATGTGATGGCAAATGCAATGAATTAATTTACTCTAAAACTACACTAAAAACAAAGTCCAGCACTTAGAACTGTGAGCTTGTTTATTTAGAACATGATGAAACTGTAGAAGGAAAAGTGTAATGTTTATGTATTTACTCTTCTCTAAAAGCAAACCATTAAAGCGAACAAAAAAACTCCAGTTTAGTTGTGTGGTGTGTGTAGTTTCCTATGTTCTTTGCATTGACAGTAAAGACAATACAAATTGTTGTAAGTGTGGCCATTTTTGAACATAACACATCCAGACTGTAGCTTTGGTTCAAAGTGACCTTTTGAGTCTAGCAGACAGAAACTTGTCATGATTGGCTCTGACACATGCCTGTCCTTCTGTGTATTTTTCTGTCTGTTATTCCATGAAAACACGGTAGCAGGCAAATTAAGTCTAGCAAATCTTGGGCCAGTTTACACATAATTATCTCCCTCCCTGCTGAGAAAAGCGACACCCACCATCTAGGTTTGATTTCAAATTATTTACCAACTAATTATCTACAGAACTCCAATAAGTAGTTAATGTAATCATGCAAAAGTATTTGATTTGATGAATTCATTCAGTCGCAGACCTTATTGTACAGGAGGCTGACTATATGTGATCTTGGCAAAGGAGGAGAGTAACTTAGCATGCTGTGATGCAAGTGCGTTTTGGAAAAGCACAGTTAAGCCTAATAATACTTCACTTTTAAAATCATATGTTTGTGAAGTTATTTGAATGCAGAGTGCTGGGGCATAAAACTAGTCCAGGATTATATAAGCTGTCAGTTCACGTAAAAACCATGAAAATCAATGTTGGTGTAATATATGTTTTTTAGACTGTATGTCACTGGTTGACGTTGTAACCACTTGGCTTCCTAAGCTGTAATCCTGCAAAGTGTTGGTTGTAAACATTTTGCTTTGGTATTTATTTGAGGGGTAAGTTTGCACATCCTGAATGGTCACAAGGCACTTCTTATTTTGCCCAAGAATTTGGAGGATTTAGATAACAACTTGGCCCCTGTGCAATCAACCAATGAAAAGCCACTTGTGAAATTTCCCTGCCTCTATCTCCTCTGGAAAGGTTTTCAGCCTGTGTTTGATGTGGCCCCCAGGCACCGATCATCGAACATAATGTGATTCTTTTTCACACACACACAAAATGTGTTTATGGCGGATGATGGGAGACAGTTGCTTTCTTTACCCAGCAATTATTAACACTCCTTAAAAAAGAATAATCAAAGTGTCAGAATTGAATATTTTGACTTGTAAGATGGCTCCAAAGGAAGAGCCACTCCAGAAGGCAGGAACAGTAAGAAAATGAACTCCGACAGTTTGAGCAAAGCTGCAAAGGAATGGGGCAGTGTGCAGAGTAAAGCAGTAATAAAAGCAACATTATGTGTAATCATGCAGGGGCAGTATGTGCTACATACTGGGTGCAGCAGGGATGCAGCAAGCACTCTTGTACATTAGCATCTGACATGGCTGCCCTCATGTCGAAGGGTCTAGTTCATTGTAAGGTAGTTGGTTATAATGTGAAAAGTATATGAAAGGAGACTCTTTCAGAAAGTGACAAAAACAGTTATAAAAAACTCCCCATACACACACTCAGACACACTTTCACACACACACACACACACACACACACACACACACACACACACAATATTACTACACCATGCCTCCACCTATCCTTCTGCATATTTATGTGTATTCCCACTAAGCAGCGTTACTGTAATCAAGAAATGGTTAATTCTTGCGTTTTGAAAAAAAGAGGATACACAAAAACAAAGTGTTTGATGGCTTAATTTCCCGGATAACTACAAAATAACAGCATAACCTCATAAGGGTCATTGTAAGGGAAAGTTATTAAATCATCATTTTATTTTAATGAGGCTTATATCTTATAATGATGCTACCCTGAAGGAAAGATGTTATTAACTTGCAGGTTAGTTCACAGTCAGAGTGCGCAATTAACCCACCTTTTCAAAAGAGCATCGGCACGCAATCAAATGGGATCATAATGAGAGGAAAGAGATTGCAATGCTCTTTGGCTTATTCATTATTGAGAGGGTCTTTGCAAAGGGCAGCGAGGCTTTAAGGTGAGCCTGCCAACACGCAAAATAACACTGTACTCCTTTAATAAACCTCTGTCGATCTGACTTCTGATGCTACAGAATGCCTCCACAGGATGTGACCTGGATGCGATTAAACAACTCTGCCTCCTTCAATTTTGCCAAACACAAATAATTAAGGGATGAAAGCAGCAATATGTCAAATCAAAGAAGGAATAGGAAAAACAAGAACAATGTCAGCTGCAGCCGTCTTGTTGACTCCTAATGCATACAGATGGCAGTGAAACAATCTAAAGTCATTGTTGGTAATTGCTCTATTTTCACAACAATTTTCATAAATTGTTTTCAGCATAGCTAACTGTACAATTCATTAACATATACACTGCAAGAGCAACATAATTATAGTCACATGACAGAAGGCTTTGGGACCTAGAGACCTTAACAGTGAGGATCAACAGCCTTGGGGCAATAGCAGGCTCCCATGCACAAATTACCCTTCTGCTTGGCTTGCAGAGCGACGTCAAAGCTCAATTAATCCATGTTAATTAGAGATAAACTTGGTAGATTGAGCCAGTTGCTCTTTTTGGTATCTGATAACCCTTAACTTGGGAAAGAGTCAAAAAAGACTGCATCAAACAGCCCGATCTCGATTCATCCCGCAGGAAAAAGCCTCTCAGAGATGAGAGTTAATCCCATCTATAATAACTATTAAAATTCGAAACTTTGGAGACAAGCAGGAGCTTGTAAAAGAAAGGTAAGAAAAACTTGGTAATTAAATGGGAGGATAAAAATAAAACAGTGACAATACGAGAGGGCTTAATAAGGTCTGGGGAACAGTACATTGTCATTTCATTACATTTGTGACAAGTGGGGGGGAAAAAAATCAACCAATTTCTCAGTTCATTAGAGAGACATGTGCTACGTATTAAGAGCTTTATTGCAGTATATTTTTCCGAGTAAAAATGACACCCCCCTCTCTCTCTTATCCAACATAAACATTACTGCGCCTTTATATTGATGCTGAAGTGCCTTATATTACCACTTTAGCCGGCCAGACTACTTCATGTCTCACTGCTTGGGCCTAAAGTAGCCCATATGTTCCAGAAATGCTTTAAAGAAAGACACTTATTTTCTTATCTAATGCAAATAATCATGTATGAAGAGATCAACAGCAGATCGTTTACTACCTACAACTTAGCAACCACTCTGACAGATACACTAATATGTACACACTCGCTATGTCCTGTGCATATTCTTTTTCACAAACTCTATATTTAATGTTGAGCTCACTAAGCTACACTGAATAGAAAAATCAATAAAGGCATTAGACAACACATGTCCTGCAGTATGAGCACTAGACAGGTATTTATATGGATGCATGCAAGTATATAATTATACATTATATATAAAATGAAGACACAAATAAAATACAGAAGCGTGACGCTACAATGTACAACTATCAGAAAACACATTTTAGATTTGCCGTTTTTCACTTCACATTTCAGGCAGCGTTACTACCGTAAGTCAGTGAAGCCTGGGGAGATTTTCTTTTTTTCCACCTGCTACTCCCCCTTGAGAGATTAGCCCACAACAGTACCTCTGAAGCTGTGAGCTATGCTGGTTCTTGCTCAAAGGTACAACCAGCAGAGTGTGCACTGCTTGCCAACAATAAGACTTGAACCTGCATGCTGCAGGTGCACAAAACCTGCTCCCTAAATCATGTCACAGTATTTCCAGAAACAGGCAAAGAAGGGTAGGAGCGGGAGGGGAAATGAAGAAAGAGGCCACTTTAAACTCTTTTTATTAATCCTTTCTCTTCTTTAATGATTTCATCGTAAACCTGCATAACCAGCAAAGACAGTCTCAAATTTTCGTCACTCATCTCTTAAATTTTTACTGACCTAAACTGTTTTCAGCCTCAAGTATAAAGCACATTTTTAAAATGATAAGCAGCACCTTGAGTGGATTTCCACCTTCTCTGGCTTTGAACTAAAAAGCCTTGTGAGATAATTTGTGCGAACTGATTAAAATGCATTTGCAGCCGCTGTTAACACATTGTGTGGGCTCCTGAGAGCCCTTGTGCGTTCTCTTCTTGGACCCCCGCCCCTCTGTGCCTGGGCAGCCTACATCAGGTCTGAGTCAGGGGGTGTTTCATCTGTACAATGACTCAACAACAGCGAGTTAAAGATGGCATGCACACACCTCACCCTAGCCTATATTTGCATCAATGTTCTCATAAAACCTAAATATACCATAAAGCTTGTAAACACTGAAAATGCTTCATGATAAACAATGAAGCAAGATGAACAATTTGCTATGATAAAGGAAGACACATACTGCTGATTCCATAAATGCCTGTAGCAAAAATTTAGACAACAAACAGTATGACTGCACCGTAATGAAAGCATGAGCTCTCCTATTGCCAAAAGTGCATCAGTTTAGACCACGTACTCTGCTGAGAGGATGCTTTTCAGTATTAAAAAAGAGATGCCGTAAACATCTCATAGTCATACTGATAAAATGACAGTATATTCATTAACAACGCGATATTTTTACATTTTGCCCAAGCTTTGCAAATTTATAACAAGCAACTACTGTTGTCATTTGTGCATAATGCACCATTCGGCACATCCCGCCGTCAGCACATCCACGAGAGACCACTGAACAAGCTTTTTGTGGCCAAAAACAAAGAAATGCAGAGATAAAATTTTAACCATTTTTGTAACACACAGAAATTATTCATGATGTAAGCTAAAAGGAACACATGCAGCTCCAACATACCCATGCATCTCTGTGATGTCCCAACAGTCTTTCAGTACACTTAGCAGGAAAATCTTGTGTAAATATCTGCAAGGCATCTCTCCATCCCCTTTTCAAAATCAAAATGAGTATAGAGCTTGATCGTTTTACATCTTATTCTCTTATGCCACTGTTTTCTCCTCTCATTTCTCACTGTGTTTCCTTTTGTCTCCCAAGCTCTCCATCCCTCCTCTTTGGTTTTCTGTCTCTTCATCCAATCAAGAGATCTGGCCTCTGACCTTGCTTCTCAATGCCATTAAAATTCTTTCAGAAATGCAGCTTGTAGCACCTTGAAAAAGACTAGATAGCCTTATTTAGTCCTTGATATTTGCTTGTATGTTTTTCTCTTTATGTGCTGGTGTGAGGTACATTGTGAGAGGGGAAATACAGACAAATTTAACTGTTTAGCCTCACACTGGTCTTTTAATCAGGGCGGTAAATCTATATTGATTGACTTGAAAGGGTCTGTCGTATTTTCACACTTAACCCAAAAAGTTCTAAAGCAAACAACAAACAAACAAAACAAAACAAAGGTTTAGATAACTACAATAACATTTGACGCATGCTGATTTTTAACCATCAAATACATTTTTTGTTTACCTTTATAAACATCTTTGCATATTCCCGTATGTCCAGTGCTGTTTCTCCTAAACTTGCACATTAGTATTACTTCTCTATTTCTTATGCTGAGGTTTACCACATTTTCTTTTTCCTCCAGGAATTCTTTTCTATTTTTTTCTTCATCTAAACTGAAGATCTCATGATGGGGAATTTTTATTCACTACAGTGTATAACCTGCTGAGGCAAAGATGGAACTATTCATATATATATTCCATATATATTTATTTAATATTGTTAAATAATTTAATATTATTCACTGGATTATTCTCAGGTGTGATAGTGAGGTAACTGAAAACACAAGTAACAGGTCTAGATGTTGTCATTGTCATTGCATGTAGTGGAGTATTGAACTCCACTACATGATGTTGCCCATAACAATGATTCTGTATTGGAATAACATAAATGCAACATTTTCACTAATACAAGTTTTTAAAAAAAATGCTTATAAAGACACAAAGCTTCGCCTCAATACCTCGCTGCATGATTACTACCCAGGGGGATTCAGACAACAGCGCTAATCTCACTGAACAGCTGAACCCTGAGCAGGGGGTTTTACAAAGGAGTAATGGACCCCTCGGAGGACAAATCAAAGCCACAATTTGAGTGATTTGACTGCTTCTATAGCTTGCTTATCACTCATCCATTATGGCTTTCTGTGGTCCACGCAAGGAACACAAAACTTTACTGGTTATTGATCAGGTCACATGATTCAGTTGATGGAAAAAGCCATAAAATAGAATAAAAGATACGGCAGGTGGAAAACTCCAGAATAACAGCCCTGCTGATTCTTTTCCAGAATACCTAAATCAATATAACATTTATGGCCCTTAATGCTATTAACGTTCACTTCAAACAGTGCGAGATCTTTTTACTAAAACTCCCAACATGTTTATAATATATCAGTGAAATTATTCATCACTGAATTTTCCTTTTTTCCTTTTTTATTGGATGGAATTTTCCAAATCAAATACTAATTCAGGGCATGTTAAATGATGACACACATATACTCTTAAATACTCACACTCACATACATTATAATGAATAACCACACCGTCCATCATTTTCTTCCACTTATCCAATTCAGGATAGTGGCAGGGCTGGAACCTATCCCTGCTGTCATGGAGTAAAAGGTGGGGTATGTCTTAAACAGGTTGTTAGTCTGTCACCGAACTAATAGAGACAGACAACTACTGACACTCACACTCACACCTACAGGCCATGCAGAACTGCCAGTTAACCTAACATGCAATTCTGTGGGCTGTGGGATGAAGCCAGAGTACCCGGAGAGAACCCACCCAGGCAACGGAAGAACATTTAAACTGCAGCCAATAGCTGGCTGGTGGATTCACACATGAGGTAACAGTGCAAACCACTGCACCACCACACTACCACTGAATGATTACAAATGAGTTATTACATCATTATTTAGAGCATCGACACACTTTTACTAAAGGACCATTTTTCCACTAGAAATGCCTGGATACATTTCTTGGTTACAATTTCTAAGAAATTTTTAGATGAGCAGAAACATCAATATCCCAAAAAATATCAGTATTGGCACCAGCGTCAAAAATCCAGTTAGGAGGCAGGTGTAAATCAAAGATGCAAGTAATCAGTAAATCCTTACAGGAATGGCAGAAGAAAGACAATAATACAGAATATGATAAACTAAATGACAATAAACCTGTTAAAATTATAAAATTGTTCAAGGGGCGTAGTGGTCTGCTAGATCTCATGTGTTCTGAACCAAATTTCTGAAATGATGATATCGCTCCTTACGCAATCAGGAATTATGTTTAAAAAGCTATATTTAAGAAGTGACACATATACAGTGGCATGTAATGTGATTCATACTACAGTAATGACTGACACAGCTGTGATGTTATCATGATAAAAGTTTATGTTTTCCTTTCAAGAAACAAGCCAAACTTCAGCAACAAAATGTATCCCACATCCATGCTTAGTTTTATGAATAATTATCGTGCCATCATACTTTTCAAACTCAGTACATTTGAATAATTCATTAGGAAAATCCTGGGTGCTCTCACTGTAGCTTTCACCAAAGTCTCATTTGGAACAATTGGGGAAAGCAAGTGGTGGGAGTAAAATGAAAAGAGAACACACATAAAAAAATTGAGATCGTTGAATTTCAGCACGAATCTGTCAGAACTTCTTGTCAAAGGCAATAGCCACAGGCTGCACTCAGTCAAACATGCAGGAGCAGAATTGTGTTTGCATTGCTGGTGGGTGCTCAGGTAATGTCACTGCTTAAACAGGGTTGACTTGTGAAAACAGTACAAAAGAATGTAGCCAGAATTTAATCAAAATAAACATGTTCAAGTTTAATTAAATTGCTTTCTCAGTTGCACATTGCCTCCAGAACAAACAATGGAATATGATTACTGGAAACAACTAAAAAAAACAAAAAGCCTTTGAACAATTAAAATTATGGAACTTCATTAGAGTCTAGTACTGTAAAAAAAAAATACAAATAAATAAATAAATAAAAATAACTACGCTATAATAAATTACTTTTGTTTCAAAGAATATATTCAAGTTTGTTACTTAAATTAAACAAAGGCCTTCCTCAGGTGCTTGTCATTGTCGCGGTATTAGGCGTACATGTCCTGCTGTTTTGGCTTCCTTGACTGTTTGCTAAATATGGGAGGGAAACACCCTCGGTACTAATCACTAAATTACACCCAGTCCCTCAAGGATCTCATGTTTATGCCCAAGATGACAACTTAAAAAACCCATTATTCTTAAAAACTAGATGATGTTTGTGGCCATTTGTTTGCTGAATGAAAAGCGAGTTTAATTTTCCATTTCCATTCACTAAAGGACAGGTGTGGAAGGATGGATGCTACTGAATATTATATCCGACAAGTTCAGGAACATAGATGACTCAAATTTTTAGCAGAACTGCTCAAAAAACACACTATTTGAAGTCAGAGTACCTTCAGTACTTTTTCAGTTAATGTTACAGTTCGTTTTATTTGCAAGAGAGACGTGTTTCAAACAAGCATAATGAAATTAGTGCTGCCATATTTTTAGATAATCCATCAAATAAGCAATCTAAAAGTATCTCTACTTTCTCTTACTTCAAGCTGCTTTCACAGTGAACAAGGAGCAGTGAGAGAGCATCTGGATACACCCAGGGACTGTGTAGCCCTCTAAATGGCAGCAGTTTAGCTAACAATAGCCCAGGGTGATTAGTTTAAGCGCTAGGAAAGGGGTGATGTGGGAAACTAATGTTCTAACGGTAGGTCTGCCAAAGCAATCTGTTCAAGGTAACTTCAGTTTGTAAAAAAACTGCAACCTCATGTAAACAGACACAGTTGATGACCAACAATCAAAAAGTTTCCCAAAGAAAGTGATGAACCTTTCTGCTTTGTTTACAGCTCATACACGACTTTAATAATAGCTGGAATCAAATGGTTGGAATGTAAAAGTACCTGCATTAAACGCAAGGCCAAATAGACCACAAGTTCCAAACAAAGTGTTGAACTTCATAAATCTATGAGCATTATTACTCTCCTTTGCCTGTGATGGCATTTCTATTACTATGAGAAATAATTATTTCATGTTTACCGCTTTCCACCATTTCTTTAATTGAAAGAGAAAAACAAACAAATGAAAAAATAACCTACAGGTTATTCATTCAGAAATCTAGTCTTTCATAGAAAAGCTTATAAAAAGCTTAGCAAATTCTCAATTCAGCAACATGTGAATACTGCAATGGGTTTTATTTTTGTAATTGTTACTGTATACATTGCAAATTACATCCTGGAAAACAAAACAAAAAAAAAATTGTTTGGTTTTTTTTGACCGGTACTGCATGTCCGTATTTACTTATTTTTGTCTTTATGGTTGGTGTGATTCTTCGTGTGATTCTTCATTATATGACTGTACTACATAAATATAACTGTAATATATAGTACAGTCTGCCAGACCAGGTCAAGATGATGTCAGATGTTGTGGAGAAATGTCAATTTCATAAATTACCCAGAATATCATTACATGTCGATATGTTGGTTTCATCATTTGGCTATGGGTCATTGGTCTGTGGATGTCTCCACAATCACACTTAATTATTTAACAATGCATTACACTGGTGCAAATTTATGAGTCACAGCCCTTTCAAGATCATATCGTGAAAGAAAATGAAAACTATTACTACTGTAATGTTTTAATACGCTTAATATTATTGAAATGTAACAAATTTATACGTACATACTTTTGAACGGTTTAGGGAGCGTTGCCAACTGAAAATCTGTACCTAACTCCATTCAGGCCATAGTTGCCAAAATTCAGGGGTCATGATGTATTTTAATTACTTTTATTTGCTTCAACTATAGGAACCTTTGGTCTTATAAAGTTTCCTAGGACCCAGTAACATATCATGAAAATTAGAGCCAACCAATCAGACCATACATGTGGATGAATCAACTGAAGGAGTTATCTCAGAAATTTACTGAGACGTGACAGAGCACTGGAACGGTGAGTACTGTATGAGCAGACAAGAATGATTACAGCAAATAAAACCTGTTTCAGTGTTAATTTGGGCTGCATGGCAAAATTGATCTCAGCAGTTCTAAAGGTTATGCTATCAGCTTGCTTTGAAAATTTTCCAAAATGATATGAGGGAAGCTCTTTGGTGATCTGCCCAGTGCATCTGTGCCATAATTCTAAATCCAGCACAATCAGATGATCTGATATCAATCTAAGTGTGTATAAGAGCTCTGTCAATAAGTTCTAAAATGGTATCAAATGTCAGCATCATTGTAAAAACACTTTTATTGATTTTCAGGGACAAGGACAGCCATTTTTTAAAAATTCTGATCTGATTGGCGTCATGGTTCAGGCGGCCCTGGCTTAAAGACAGAATGTGTTTTATTTTATTAATGATCAAAAAAAAAAGGGTAGAAAATGTCTGTGATTTTTTTTTTCCACTTTTACTCACTAGTATAAGTAAACTAATGAGTATAGGAAGCTGACTGGGTGCTCAGTCTGCTCATTATAAAGGTGATGACACTGGCTCACATTTTATACGCATCTATTCACAAGTTTGCAAAAGATATTACAAGATAATTAGAAAAAGCCTTAAAACACAACTATGGGGTCAATTTCTGGTGTTTGATAAACTCATGGTATATTTTAGATGATAAGTAATAAGAAAAAAAAAACGGTACAGATAAATACTTGTTGATTTCATGTCAGAAAATGATAAACAGTAAAAAGTGAAGAAACCAAAGATACATATTTAGCAGAGGAGCTGTGATCGTTTGCGGTCCAATTTGGCCGTGGAAATAGATTTAGAGACACTTACCAAAACAATTCTGTATTCTTCTAGTAGATGTGTGGAGAACTGTGATTTCTCACGAGCACTTCCTCGCGTTAAAAGTTTGTTGCTACCTGGAGACCTGGGCTGGGTTTCGTCAAGGGTCTGTTTGTTAAAGATAAGCCGAAACCGACTCTACTGCAGACAGACCCTTTTGCAAAGAAATCATTAACATGGCCATTTCTCATGGCACTTCACTGATTTCTCCCAACGTTTTCCGTATCCTGAACAGTGAGGATGTCTACTTAAATTAATGATTTTCTTGACTGCTTGCAGGTAAGTGATGGGGAAGTTTATAATCTTTTAAGAAGGCTGAAAGGCAATGCCCAAAGGAGGGAATGGCTAATAATGTTTTATTATGAAAACAGATTAAATTAATCTTTGGATTAATCAGTTGCTCTATGGACTCACCCACAAAAATCTTATTATACTACTCTCACAACACTACTATTACTGAGACAGTCTTTCAGTAAGCAAATTAATATCCACGCACCTCCCTAAACCAGTACCTTTAAAATATTTTCCCCAAACTTGAATTCATATTCATGTTTGGATGCCATTCATTGTGTTTGTTGGTAAAACATGTTTTAAAATCAGCAATGAAAAAACAAACAAAACAGAAGCATGTAGGATCGCTGTGAGGAAAGCTATGGATCACGAGCCCTGAGATTATCTGCTGTGGCAGCCTTTTTCATAAGGCAGCTACACTTTGTAGCCTCAGTCTGGTCAACTCTTGCTACATCTCACAGTCCATCTGCTGATGTGTGCTGACAATATCACTGATCCTAGTACAAACAACATTGAAATACTTTCACACCCGTTTACTCGCTCGAGAATTAAACTAATTGTACTCTAACAGAGACACAGGAACACTTCTTTCCCACTAGTTCACAAATCTCTCTGAGCACTTTGGACATGTTTGTATTCGCAAAAGGCTAAAACCTGACTTGTGAACAGTGTGTTTGTCTCCCTTTTTAAAAAAACAAAAAACAAAAAAACATGTTCAATGTTTCTCTTTTTTCCTTTGTGTTTATTTTGAAGTTGTTTAACTGTGTTTCTCTGTTCTTTTTGCTACATGTGCTGACAGTGCGCCTCACCGTCAGCAGTTTTATTTCATGGCTTCTTAAATAATTCTGTGCATATATAATCCTGCATCTTTCCCTCTGAGAAATGAACACTTATACCTCAAACTGCCACCGGAGTCATTCCATCTTACTATAATGATTATAATGTATATATGTACACTGCTAAAAAAAAATTAAAGGAACACTTTTAATATATAGCTTCAAGTCCGTTAAACTTCTGGGATATTGATCCAGTCATTTAAGCAGCAGAGGAGGTTGTTAATCAGTTTCTTTTTTTTTTTTTTTATGTTAATGAAATTAACAACAGGTGACCTAAAGGGGCAACAACGAGGCCACCCCCAAAACAGGAAAGGTTTTACATGTGGCGGCCACTGACATAGATTCCCTCCTCATATTTGACTGTGTCCAGTGTCACCACTGGTAGCATGAGGCCATACCTGGACCCTACAGAGGTTGCACAGGTTTGCTGTGTCTGCCAGCACTGTCTCAAGGGCATGGAGGAGATTCCAGGAGTTACTCTAGGAGAGCTGGGCAGGGCCGTAGAAGGTCCTTAACCCATCAGCAGGCCTGGAATCTGCTTCTTTGTGCCAGGAGAAACAAGGTGAGCATTGCCAGAACCCTACAAAATGATCTCCAGCAGGCCACTGGTGTGAATGTCTCTGAGCAAACTTGAATCCTTATCTTGTTAAATCTTATTATTCAAGAAATGACTTATTTGCCATTGCTGCAGTTGTTACAGGACCCCCACATTATTTTATTGGCATCATTTCAAAAGGCCAAATCCACGGTGCTACGAGAAAACAGATTTTTGCTCATTTGCAATGAATACATTCCAGTTAGTGTTTTTTTTTTCCTCAACCATACATTATACTAACAGACACTCAGACAGGACAACAACTTAGTCCTGACTGAATTGTTGCATTTTCAGTACTGATCTCTTTTTGGTTTCAGTGTGAGTATGCACAGTGATCATTGCTAAAAATAACATTACAATCCTGTACTGCAGGGTTGCTTCCAAGGACAACGTGTCATGAAGATGAAAAAGTTCAGAGGAAAAGGTTATTGGTTGCAGTCTATCAGGGGGGAAAAGGGAAACATGACAACACAGCCAGAGGGCAATACTGTGGCCAAATTATTGTCCAGATGGTCTGAATAGGTATGATTTCCAGCAATTAATTACTAAATGTCCATGTGCACCACATGGCCAGCATCCCTGAAAAGGGATGTGCAAACAGGTCCCCTGTTCTTATTAAATGGATCAACTACGATGATTGCTTTTATGCATGAAGTTAGGGTTTTAAAAATTTCTACTCTTATAAGAGACACATTGTTTGTAATGTAAAACATCATATTTCTGATTCAGATGTTATTGGCATAAGAATCAGCCCCTGTGACTTGTGACTCCTTTTGCCAGATCGGGTCACATTTGACATCTCATGTATTGTATGACAAAGACCATGGGTCCCATTATATGATCTGGCGAATCCACAGGGTCTTGTGAAGAACTTATATTTTATTGAGCTAATAAGAGAACTGTCTGTGGGTTCTCATACAGAATTCTAGTTTTATTAATTGGTCACATGTTTCCAGCTGCCATAGGGAAAGAGGCAGCGTACACCTTGGACAGGTCCCCAGTCTGTCACAGGGCTAACACAGAGAGACCGACAACCATTGGCATTCACATTCATACCTACAGTATGGGAAATTTAGGATTAACCACCAACACCACCACCACCACCCTGCAACTCTGAATTGGATAAGCAGAAGAAAATGGATGGATAGATGTTCACATGTTTCACAGTTAGAGATTGCACATTACACTCTGTACAGGGGTGTAAAGTGCAGTGAAGGACAAAGAGTGAAGGGGGTATTATGGAAATTATTTATAATTAGGGAGGTGCAAGTTAAAACAACACAAGAGGGCACAGAGCTTGTTTGATCACTCAGTCACTGAGTCATAAGTGCAAAATACAACCATCTGTACATGCAAAGAAGGTGAAACTTGCAATAAAGGGACTTCACTTTTTGACAGTGAACATGACTAGCTTTGTGGTATATTTTGTGCAGGGATGGTCTTATTCTAATGACTAATTTACACATTTACACTTTAAGACACCGGTGTGGCAGTCCTGTTCTTTGTAGCAGGCCAGAAAAAATTCTGATAAACACAAAGACATCTTAATCCAAAATGTTACCCATAGCTTAAGAGAAAGGCAAACACTGTCTCACCCTCTCTAATATAAATTACCCTGATGAAGCAGACCACAAAATCAAGAAGGTATGCACTTTATGATCACCGGAGGCTCAAAGATGTGACATTGTGAAGAACTGGTTATTTAGCCTTGTGCAACTGAGGGTATTTTATTTTTTTTTTTTATAAGAAATCAGCTTTTAAGGGGATTCATTAAATGTGTCATCCACCTTCTTAATATCATATTAGCATGAGAATACCAGAGCCATAGAAATGTGACTAGGGTTGAGGCTAAACGGTGTTACGTGGAAAGCCAACATCGGTGAATTATTAATTATTCTTCTGCTTTGTTAGTCAACATCTTTACAAACACTATTCCAACATTAACACGGACAAGACATGGGGCCAACCCTCAGTGTTAAGATGATCCTTATTAAAACTGTGTGTGAACTAAGTAAAACATTAACCTGGAAAAAAGAGAAACTCAATAAATGACTCAACTCTGACCTGTTGCTAAAAATGCAAAACTTGAAGATCTGTTATCAGCGTGAGCTGAGTATGTACAACTTCTTAAAAGCTCAAAACCAATGAATTATAATATCAGCAGACTGCAGGTGTCTTATTTTTTCTCCATTAATGCATATGAAAGCAATTATCTGTTCAAAATTAAGGATTCCTGATGTCTTGCTCACACCCCATGGCCTTCGGTTTTGCATTTCCACAATGATGCTGTGATAATTCGCTTTCACCGTAAGAGCTTAGTTTTTGCTCAGTCACTCAAACAAAAGTCTTGAATTGACTCATCAAATTCTCAAGGCGCAGCCGAAAGCAATTACCGAGCATCTGGGTGGAAGAGCTACAGCCAAGGCCCTTTTCTTACTCTGTCCCTAATAGAGGCTTGGCTTACAAACAAGATGAATCATGCTCTTCTTTTCCTTAAGCCTCAGCATTTTGGTGAAACCTTTCAGACTAGCATTGTGTGCTCATAACACCTCACTGCAGGAGACAGTGGGAAGATTAAGCCTAAACCAACATGCAGAAAATGCCCGGTTTTAAGGCCAAAAAAGGCTCTCGGCGTTTGTTTTTTACACTCAGTTTCTTTTAGTTGCTGCTAAAAACATATGCATCTTTTGTTCAAAGAGTTTTTAATGTTATCCTTCTTGTCACACATGTTAATAGGCATCTGACTCATGTAAACAAACACTGCAGTTTAAAAGGTAGATGTAGAATGTGGAAAAGATGAATTCATCACTCAGTGTACTATTCTTCCCTGCTGCAGCATCCTATTCTTCATCTGCTCCACATCAACATATGAGTAATAAGATAATACGATGGGTACTATACATAAAAAGTTATGCTGTAAGACGGAGGAAGCACAGTAAGGCGACAAGACACAAAGCTTATTTTCCACAAAGGGCACTTGCCATCATGATGTTTCTGTAAAGTTTGGTGTCACTGGCACAGATTTAACAAGATGACATGGATTTGCACCCATCTGCGTCTGAGTCAAAAATAAGCATTTGTCTGATGACAGACGATCTCACAGTGGTGCACACAGTGTTTCAGGCAACCAAGGGAGCAATCCAAAGCCCTGCTTAAAGCATTAAATATAAAGGCATTATTATAAATCTCACAAACAGTAGAAACGCAGAGCAGAAACAAGGATTATTGGACTCCAGGCATCTAAATTCGGCTGCAGAATGATTGTAGCACCTCATCGAAAGTGAACGTGTACAGTCAAAAAAAAAAAGAAAAGAGGATTACATTGAAATGAATGAAGCTATGACTTCCTCTGACCACACACCACACCCCTCTTTTTCATTATCAGTCGGAGATTATATTCACAAATTAATCCATTCAAAGTTTTGTGCTCGTAAGATTAGCAATGCAATACACAACTTACAAAAGCAGTGTCTATATAAATTAACTCCAGTGACCTCAACAAATTGCAGACATACTTCTGTTTAATAATGTTTTTTTTTTTTTTTTTTTTTTACAAAAATATGAAGTAAAGATGTCTTACCACAGTAAATCAGTGAATAGCCAACTGATACCAATATTCCACAAAGTAAACTAAGCCACAAATAGTCCTTTAGAAAACAGGATCCTCCATTTCATCCTGTGTGTTTTCCTCTACCTCGGACAAAAAAAAAGTATCAGCACTGAAGAAAACCGTGTCACAACCAACTTGGTGGATATTGATAAAAAATAAGCCAAAAAACATCTGTATTAGTTATTCAATTTTCTCTCACTTTCACACAAAAACATCAAATAAACTTTGCAAACACTACTCACTACAAGCAAACAAAGAAGATTCAATAGGTCTGTTTGTCTGCTAATGCAATCAGAGGCTGCTAGCTAGTTACCTAGTCTGGTTAATTAACCCCCAGAGGTTTAGACAGAGCAGAGGCTGCAATCTCGATAGGCCTACTGGGCTCAATCAAGACCACAAACTGAACATTGTATATGGCATAAAACTGTTGTAGTAAACACATTCTCTTCTCTCTGCCAAACCCCGGGGAGCTCTTAATCAAACCACAATGTCGGTGCCTGTGCACAAAATGAAAAGAAGAATGGAGAGAAAATATCTAAAAGTGTCTGAACTTACAGGCTTTTGGCCTTTTATTTGACTTCCGCTGTGACATTTTAGCTCAGCTTCCCCAACTGAGACTGTTTTTACCACAAGAAAGCAAAATATATTGTAGGGATTTTACTTCATCTTTAATTATGCGCTTCACCTTGTATGCTATTTTTTCTCACAGAGTTTGCATAACGCAATTAGGGCAATTTCATTGATCTATGTTTCATCATTAAACACAGATTGTGCTCATTAGCAATCTGCTGTAATGTAACTGTTCTCCCATTTAAATGCAATGCTACAGAAATCATGGGCACGGTCTGCCCAAACAGACAGACTGACTCTGTGCGGTTGCTGAAAAATGCAGACTCGTTCAATTTTTAGTTGAGTTACACTAATGAAAGATTGACTTAGTTATTGAGGCATGCTGAGTTATTTAAAGCTCTTCAAAAGTGTTTGGAAATTTCTGAAAAGCACGACTGCAGAACCATGCCTTTAATATTACACCATCACAGCCCCAGGACCTCTTGTGGTGGTGCTGTGTCTATTCTGGGTTGCAAGTTTCTGGGTGGAGCTGAGGGAGACAGGTGGAAATGTGAACACCTTGCCAATGCTCTGCACAGCTATTTAAATCTGCATTCTTATTGACCCGTGCTGCTGCTCCCTTTGCCTGTGTCTATGCCTGTGCAGTCTCCACATCATGCACCTCATGTTTGCCAACATGTCCCTTCATTGCTTACACGACTTGATAGCGACTTGTGCACTTCATGTTTGCATCCATTAAGTTAAAAAAACATTTGTTCATTTTTGTTAAGTTGGCAGTGCATCTTCCTTCTTCGTTTTTGGCACGGGAGGAAATGAAACTGATGAAGAAAAACAGAGCATGGGATATTAGAAGACATCCTTGCCTTACTTGTGCAATTTCTTGTGAATCTACTTCAATAAAGGTTTTGTAGTAAAAAAAATATAGTTGGTAATTGAGATGTGCTGAACAACAGTAGCCATTTCTCTAATTTCTCACTAAGTACATAAGTGCTAAAAATACCCAAAAGGACATGTGCGTCTTCAAAATATTAATGGATGCTGAGCTATGAAATGAACAGGTGGGGAGAGGAAAACAGTAAAAGGTTCCAGTAATATCACCAGAGCGAAACAATTATCCTTAATTGAGACCTTCTTGTAAATCGTGACAAGGTCTTGCCCCCAAATTACCCAAGACAGGCACAAAATAAATATTTAATGACAGTTTTTTTTAAATGATGAGGCTCAGTAGCAAGCATGCGAAACTGTGTTCCGAAGTTCTCAACAAGTTGGAGAGGTGGGGTTAGGACATGGTGATGGTGTGTACAGTATCTAGGATTCCAGTGAAATACAAGCTCACTGACCAGACTGGAAGAGGGAATCTTCATGCAGCAGTGTTAAATAAAAGTTCTATATTACAATTATTTCATAAAATTTAGGTTGAAATTAACATTAGTTTTTGTACAAAAACAGCCTGCGTCCACACCCGTCCTTCTGTCCATCCACATTAAATCACCAAACTGGGAATGTGTGGAAGAGCCGCAAGCAAGACATCCACAGAAAACAAGCTGTTTTAATTGATCAGTGCTTTGAAAGAAGTGGAACATACTGAATATAATTGTGTATTATTTGATATTCTCCAACATTTCTAGCTTTTTAAATGTGCAGGCTTAGTGTTAATATGAGTGCTGCTTACAGGCCTAATGTCATGCAGAATTACCTTTTGAATGGCGCGTTTTACTTTAAAATCTCTGCACCTACAGATGTTCTAAGTGGCACATATTAACTTTATCTCATATATGCATTGTATAGAATAAAGAAAATACACAATACTGATACACTGATAATAACAGAACTCTGACATGTGAACAGGAGTAACTCAGGACTGAAAAGCCTGTTTTTAGTGTACAACCATCTCAGAAATAAGAAGAACAAATCATCTCAATGATGATGCGGTTGCTTCCTCAACCTCCTTCCTCTGGAGACACCGGGGATCTCTAATAATGCATTTCATCCTTTGTTCCTTTTAACCAAGAGTCACAAATCTTTCAGCCACAGGGGGCTCTGTCACTTGAATATAAACAACTGCTAAAATAATGCTAAAATAACTGATGCTAGCAGTCACTGTTAAAGCATGCACTTGGGTCCTTTAGCATGAAAAAAAAAGTGCATCTGATTTGTATTTTTAACCTGTCCTTGTAGAAAATTGGGGATTTCATGGTATTGAAAACAATTTACCCTCCTGGGACAATAAATACTACCTGTGCAGGCCTGGGTATTTCTGCAATTCTGCAATTTATTAAATTTTTAATCAAAAGAGACATTATTTAAATAAGTTTTTTTCTGTTTATTGGAGCATTTCACGTTTTATGTGTGAAAGACATACCTGCAGGAATATCAGGTTTCTTAGATTGTGGGTACACAGATCTGGTAAATCTGCCCTCTACTCTGCATGTAGCCACAAAGTAATTTGCAGTGTGTAAAATTTCCTCTACTAGACGTCAGTAGATTGCTGATTGCAGTCAGCTGAGTTCTGTTTTCTTACCCCTCCCAATTCAAGTGCATAACCCTAGCTATGGTGACTGCTATAGGACAAACATGTTTTAGTCAGCCAAGAGAGATCAAAACCATTCAATTTAAACTGTACCTCATAACAACAAGGGGGTCAGATTCAGAGTCAAAAAAAGCTCATTTCTGACCGATGACAATGATACTGAGGTGAGCTGTTGAGGATCTGGAGGAAATTTTCTGTCCATAAGTGATGCTATTTTTGCTTCTGTTAGCCTCTGTTTAGCTGCTCTGTTAGCTGGCGTTAGTGAAACTGACTTTGAAGGGGATGCAGCATTGTTGGACTCTGATGGTTACTGAATAAACTCTCATATGATGAAAGAATGCAATCAAACTGTTTATCAGAGGGAAAATGTGATTTTTAGGACACTCAAGCCGAACACTAGTTGGCATGATGTTGGGGTATAAGCAACTGTTGGCTGTCCAATTGGAGGGTCCAAATCGAATCTGCTGACAATAAGTAATTGCAACAATACCGGAAACAAATAAATACATTTTCCATCCAGTAAAGATAAAGTAAAGGTGAAGAGTATAAGTAACAACCCCCAGTCACAGTTGAAAATTGAATGGTAGAAATGTAACTTAAAGATATATTTTAGTGTACTTTTTCAGTTCCTCTAAGATCTCCAAAGGTTTTATTTGGGATTTTTGGCACGTTTAAAAGATTACTTAGAAAAGATCAGCTTCATAAACTAACATTAGAAAACTATTAAAAAGGCTGTGGTGCATTTTACAAGTCAGCTAGTCAGTGTTCAAAAGCCAAACACTCAAAAGTTTGAATTTTTTTTTAAATGATTGATAATCAATAAACTATAACAGCTTCCACACGTCTGAGCGATGCCATAAATAGAATCTAGTTACCATATAGGAAAGGATAGGAAAAAAAACCCACAAAATAAAAACAAAACATAAAGGTTTTGTGTGTGCATGAGGACAGTTTCCCTGCAAATGCATCGATTATCACTGCTAATGAAATTCACACTTATCTTTTATCAGCTCCCAAAGGTGAGGTTAACTGATTTTATAAAAGCTGTTAAGGAAAAAAAATCTAAATTTCATCTCCATTATGGGCATCATCAGATATAAGTCAGCCATAGATCAATATAGTCTTTATTCACAATATTACACAAACACAGGCAGAAACATAAAAA
Source organism: Cichlasoma orientale (assembly GCA_034780415.1). Taxonomy (NCBI): domain Eukaryota; kingdom Metazoa; phylum Chordata; class Actinopteri; order Cichliformes; family Cichlidae; genus Cichlasoma; species Cichlasoma orientale. The sequence continues at coordinate 48,140 of JAVDPK010000411.1, read as the reverse complement.
CTGTTATGAGGGTACAGCACGAGTTGAGACAAAAAAAAAAAAAAAAAAGTTCAGAGCTTCGCCTTTAGCCTCCTTCTGCGCTCACTTTGCAATGCTGCTGCTTAGTTATCATGTCTCACACAGCCGGGTTCAAGAATGCAATGCTGCCTGCCTAACTGTCATTTCCAGGTGGATGTTTCCCACAAGCTGGAGGAAAGAAAAAGAAAAAACACTCTTCCTCTCTGTGACATCCTGTCCCCTATGAAATATAACACCTCCTTCCATCTACGAGGAAAAAAAGAGAAAGAAATCTGATTTTCAACAGCTACCTGTCCGACAACACAGTGACCACTGTTCAGACCTGTAGATTTGCTCTCAGCAGTCATTGGATCACACCTTACAGCTCCAAGCCCATGTTCCTGCTCCTCAAGGCAAGACCACTTTGACACTCTCATTCTTTGCCTTTTTTTCAGCGGCTTCTTGACCATCACAGCTATCTGTAATGGCCAAAAAGAGGAATGACTATCTCTGTATTTCTTTACTGGAACAAACAAGAAACCTCTCAGTGTTCCTTGCAGTGAAGTGTTTAACCACATGACCAAGGTCAATGTTAGTTCTGAGACTGTCTAAGCTCTAAATCTGAGATGTGGATGGCTGTTATCTTTTGTCCATAATAGCTCTGGAATAATAACATATTGTAATATAAACTGTGATAAAACGAGCCTCAGTTTGCCCTGCTCACTGTGATCCATCAGCTGTGGCAGGGAACACTGTGCCATATTCACTCCTACAGATGAGATTAGGTCGCCACTGAAAGATGCACTCATCCACCTGCGACTCTTCTCTGGAAATGTCACTGTGACGCGAGAGAAACTCAAAAACCTTAAAATGTTAAGGAGTTCTTTTGTGAACGCTTGTTCCCATTACTTTGTAGCAGCGAAGCCAGTAAACGAACTAATGCCCAGCTAGCAAAACGAGACATCATGATTATTGGAGTGGTACAATCAGCCCACGAATCCTGTGCGTCAGCATGAACTGACTGGAGAGTTTTTGCCTTTGGCACAATGTAAAGAAACAATAAACATGAACCGGGAGTAGATACAGGTAAGTTCTTTAAATCTAAAAATGCAAATGCACTCTGAAATGTAAGGTTGTTACTATTGCACAGTCAGTGTAACAGCAACCTGGAGAATGGAAGTGGGTTTAATGCATTTTAACTTGTCACAGTGATTGAATTTAACCTAATGATTGTATGTATATGATCACGATTAACAGCAAAAGAGTCCAACAAACCATCTATTTGACCGAGACATAATTGCCGTGCTCACCTATGGATGAAGCAGATACAAATATATACATTCCTTCTTTCATTGATATACAAAAAGTTAACGATGAAGCTAATACCACCCAGGATAAATAGCAAAACCCCACGAATCTTTATTCATTCTGCTTAATTTCCTGGCCCAGTAATGCTGGAATACATATATAGTTTATATTGTGTGTGAAAATGATAATTATTGAGACATACTGAAGAAATTACAACATTCATGATGCATACATGATAGACTGCATAAATCTATTGGAAATTCTTTCACTTTTTTCTGTCAGTGAGCGCTGTGCTTTCTCATTAAATCAGCAAGTCTGTTTCATTAAGCGTTTTTATGACTGACTGTAGAGGCACAACAAAACAACTAAATATTTCCAGCTGGGATAAGAAAATGTGAAAACATCAGGTTCAGGTACTGTTAGCGCTCAGTGGCATTTATGTGATTAGTAGACGTTGAAATTATCAGCTCTGCCCACTGCCTGAGAGCTGCGCCCTGCCTTAAAGATCTTTCCCATTCAATTTAACGGCATGTTGCTCATGTCCTCTTTAACTATTTGGCTGTGCCATTTTGAGGCAGCGCATCACTTCTGCTTTCTCATTGGCCAGGACACTCTACAGTCCTAGCTGAAGATGGGTGACCGTTACCTCCCACCCAACTCTGCCGCTTCACTTAGCTCAGATTTAATTAACTCCAACCAGCCTTAGTCCCAAAGTGATAGCTGCAGAGGACTGCCCATTGGGGATTTTTGATCAAGAAGTGGACAAGAATACAAACTAGGGCTTCGAGCAGCAGGAACACTGAATCACAACCTGCTGATTGTGATGCCAAGGCTAGTGAAATGCATACTCTGTTCTGTGGACAGAAGCTTTCACATCCACACCCAACCCTTTATACATGTGGCATCCCTAGCCTCACTCCTCTCAGATCCCTCTCTGATATTTCACTCCTGTGCTTAATTAGGCCCCACACTTAAACAATACTCTCAGCCTCTGAGGGTCTGCTTTACCAGCACAAAGAAAGAGAGCAGTAGAAGAGAGAAAGGGGTGGAGGTGGTGGGGATTCATATTCACACAAAACTACCAGGAAAAAAAAGAAAGAAAAAAAAAACCCCTCTCTCTTCTGCTGACACCCCATTATTCACCTCTGACTCAATGGCACCCCTTGTGGGTGGAAACCAGATGACAAACAACATATGCAGAGACCGGGGTTGATAACACATATAATATGTGCTCGACATACTGTAGCAGTGTGGTCTAATGCTCTATTTAAAGGGACGTGCGAATGTCTCCATTTAAAACGACTCTCTCCGTATGTTCTAGCCTACGTTCTTCCTGGATACCAAGTGATCCATGAGGACTCCTCCACAACAGTGTCAGCAGCACTTGACAAATGTGCTAGCCCTGCAAAATGCTTGTACAAGCACAAACATATCTGGACTATTTATCTTCCTGCTGGAAAATTTATCAGAATATGAAAGCATATCAACCGCATCCATTTTGTTTGGAATCAAATCTGACAATAACAGGCAGACGTTGGGAAGATGATAGATGGCAAAATCTAGAAGAAAACAGAAAATGGCAATTTCACACTAAAATTATTTTATGTTTAATATCCGGTTGGTTTCCTTCCAGCTATTCACATTTCAGTTGTGAAGAAGCAATTCTGAAGTTTGATGTCCCATGAAACAACTGTGGTCAGAGATACATCACTGACTCAACCTCAGTGTAAAATATTTTTGCCCTATGGATAGATCACCTTTCCTTAGCTCTGAAATTTATCAAGTATACCATGCAAACAAATAAACTGTTCTCTGGCATTTGATGAATGCACAGCTGTAAATGTTTGTGAGTTTGCTGAGGGTGCTTTCTGTTTTTTTCTTTCCACGAAACGCGAGTGTGTCTGTGTTCCTAAGAAGACGTGTCCTGGTCTTGACCTGTTACCCAGCTTGTACAGTTCTTAGAAGAAGATATACCTGATGTCTGTGAGACTGAATATGTCTAAGCAAGGTATATATACATATATATATTTGTGTGTGTGCGCATTTAGCAAACCTAACATCAGAACAAGGAAGAAAGTTGATTTTAAGTGACTTTGAACGTGGCATGCTTGTTGGTCTTGTTGGTGAGTATTTTAGAAACTGCAGATCTACTGGGATTTCCCCACACAACCGTCTGTAAAGTTTACAGAGAATGTTCCAAAAGAAGAGGAAATATCCAGTGACCGGCAGTTCTCGGGGTGAAAATGCCCTGTTGAAGGCAACAGCAACTCAGATAACCACTGATTACAACCAAAGTGTGTCGTGCATCTCTGAACTACCAAACTATTGCTGCTACAGCAGCAGAAGACCACACCAGATACCACTCCTGTGAGCTAAGAACAGGAAACTGAGACCAAAACTGGACAATAGTGTATTGGGAAAAACATCATCTGGTCTCATGAATCTCAGTGTCTGCTGTGACATTTAGATGGTTGGGTCAGAATTTGGTGTAAATAACATGAAGGGTTCAGGCTGCTGGTGGTGTATTGATGATGTGGGGGGATATTTTTGCAGCACACTGTGAACCACTTAGTACCAACCCAGCAACATTTAAACACCGCAGATTATTTGAGTATTGTTGCTGGCCATGTCCATCCCTTTATGACCACAGTGTACCCATCTCTTGATGGCTGCTTCCAGCAGGATAATGCACCATGTCACAAAGCTCATATCATTTCAAATTGGTTTCTTGAACGTGACAATGAGTTCACTGTACTCAAATGCCCTCTGTAGTCACCAAATTTCAACCCAATGCAGCACCTTTGGGACGTGGCGGAACGGGAGATTCACATCATGGATGTGCAGCCGACCAATCTGCAGCAACCGTGTGAGGCAATCATGTCGATACGGACCAAAATCTCAGAGCAATGTTTCCGATTCCTTGTTGAATCTATGCCATAAAAACGCAAAAGGCAAAAGAGGGTCCAACCCAGTACTAGCAAGGTGTAACTAATGAAGTAGACGGTGAGTATGTATTTTTTTATTCACCTTTAACTGAGCAAAATGTGTGAGTAGCCATTATCCAACTTGATAATTATAATTCATTACTTCACAGTTCTGCAAATTATGTTTAATCTCACCTTGACACTAACTACAGTCCCTCTAATGCCCTTAACACAGAGCTGATTCTTGAATGACAAAAGCAACAGGATTCCTAACTGTGCTGTTCTAACACTTACTGTCACTGTAGCACTGTACTGTATAGAGTAAGTGGCACATTTTTCACTCTGTCTGTTCTCAGTGAACAGCTTGAAGCCTTGCTGGGCACATTAATCCTCCAGGATGGGGCCCTTTAGAATCATTTATTCACAGTGAGAGGTAAAGCACAGAGAAGTCAAAGGTCATTACTTGGTCAGCCCAACCCTGGAGCATTTCCATCAATGTACTTTCTCCATCTGGGTATGAGGCTACAACGACTGAGGCACATATTGCTGGGAGTAAGACTTTCTGCAAAATTGTGGTCACTGGTGTCTCAAGCAATGCTGTTGCAGTTGGATTAGCATGTGATGTTGAGTGCTTCCAGTAACTTGAGTTGACAAAATAGCATAGATGGCCATTCATGCAATTACATTAAAAAATTAAATGCATTGATCCAGCAACTCCAGCAGCATATGCATTAGTCATACAGTAAAGATCAAAGACCTTCAGCAAGAAATTCCACACACATGCAGTTATGTGTGTTCTCAGGGTCAAACACTGTAGTACATAATAACTCTAAGGCTAAACTCGCTCTGCAAGGAAGCATCCTATTCATAAGCGGGGAAACAATAACAGCATGAGAGAGTTCCAGAATATTTAAATAGCCTAAAGAACAATTCATGATTTCACATAATTGCTATTCACGGATGTCTACTCAATATGGGAGCAATATTGAGCTTTTCTTTACAAAGACTGGGTTTTCAGTGGCACAAATTCATTCTGTAATGAATGCGGTCCACTCACATACATACCGAATCTTTTTCAACCAGTTTGCAGAGTAAATCATGTGTTTCAAATTATTTATAGATAGAAATAATTTTTAGTTTTGTCAAATGTTTAAAACTTATCTCGAGTTCCACATCTGAAAGAATCTTGATTCGTCCTAATGTAAGAATTGAAAAATAAAAGGGAAAATGCATTGACTTAAAGCTTACTGTGGTTTGAGGTACTTTCACAGTATTCTTGCTATAAACAACAAAAACAGTGGGGCTGTGCTCTGTAGTTCATAATCACATGTTCTCTCTCCACCCATCTTCCATTTTTGGCATTGTTTGTGCTTTCACTATAACAATTCATCTCCATGTACCCTCAGTAATTTGCCATTACGGTTGCCTATGGGGCCATAAAGCAGAAACATTGATTGAAATAGACAACGATAACTATGGCTGGGTTCTATCTTGGTCCACAGGAGTGTGCACCGAGGCACATAAAAAGATATGCTTCTTCCTTAAAGTAATTCTGATTGCAATGGGAACGGCTTTAAATCTATTCCAATTGAATGCGGATGTGCAATTTGTTTAGTGCTTTTCTTTATATTTTCTTTTAAAGTTTCTTTTCTGTTTTTTTGCCTTTTGTAAATGAAGAAAAGGAAATGGAAGAGAGGCAATTTACATGTTTCTTGGGTTGGATTTAAACTCAGACCGACTCACTTAACCATGAAGACACCCTAAAAGTTGTGTTCCAGCTAAAGATGTGAAATGACATAGAAGACCTCAAATGTTACCTAGTGTGGAACAGGGTCAATTCGGAAGTCAGACACTGCCACAGGGTTTTCCCACATACATTACTACATTGCTATTTTTATCCCCTGATTCAGGAGAAGTGCACAGTAGCAGGAGCGGATGAGGTGCAGGATGGTAGAAAGGTGCTTTAGTCAACAGACAATCCCTAATGTAGAAAATGTATATGAAAAAATGAATCTACACATTTTCAGCACTGTGCATTAGAGGGACTCTAATACTCAAGTGGCACGATGAGCCTTACACTCACAAAGTCAGAGATATAGGTTAGAAAGGTTTCTCTAGAGTTGTAATACACTTGAATTGTGCCCTCAACTTTAAGAACTAATGCCTTATATAACATTCCATCACATCCTCATAGAAAGCGGACCATCTGGAGAATGCAGACTTGCTCTGAAAAGTTCTTTTCCAAGTGAAAATGGAGTCACATCTCTGTCATCGCATTGCACCTCAGGCAACATCCTCACTCTCCATCTGAGTGCAGTAGAAATCTTAAGTGCTAGAGGACTATTTGAAAACCTTAAAAGCACACATACTTGCCTTTGTTTCCATATTACTTGCTTTACCCTTTTACATAATCATACAACATTCATTCAAGTAGCGAAACGGTGAATTATTTTTACTCCAACCAGATTCCAGCCATCAGTTAGGTATGAGCCTTTCTGCAAAAGTATCAAAGGTTGATATTCCTACCACAGTTATTACCACGGTGCAACTGTGTGGTGGGTGGGGGTAAGCAAAGATGAATGTACTCATTCAGCACTCCACCCCACCATTCAATTCGGGGGAAGTGTCCTTGTATGTGTAGCCGCTCTTGAAGGATATGCTTGTCTGACTTCTGAAGCTATGCATTGAAGGAACAGGCAGCAAGCAGACAATCACAGAGGAGCTGAGTGCGTCCATTAAGGTTGTCAGTTAGCACGGGCCTTGATTAATTGCACACTGCATAGTTGCAAATTAAGGTAGATCTCAACCCCATTCCCCCCCAAATAATTAGGTAAGAATAGATTGCCACAGAGAGGAGGGTGAATATCGGGTGCCTGGTGTCACTCACTCTGTCTTACATGCAATAAAAGCTCTTACACTGTGTTAAGCACGGGCAATAATTGTGTGTGTAAGTATCATGAGGAGTACCGTATATTTGTGCAAGGGTGTGGTTTGTGTGAGTGACTGAGGGTGAAATAATGGTGCTGATGGTGAATGCAATTATGTCTGCCCTCTGTGAACTGTGCATGTGCAGAGTGTAAGTCATGCAACACTCTGCTTGCATATGCATACATTTTTTCCCTGAATATGAGAAAAGAGCAATGCCAATATATGTAGAAGTGCATTGCAGATGACAGTTTTATCTTTTAAGTAACATTACTGGAGCTGCGGTTACTCATGTATTTTCAATGTGACGTTTATCTTTTGATCATGCTGGGGTGCATTAGCTGTCAGGTCCCACTGCTGCTTTTAAATCCAGTGCTGATGTTGAATCCAACACAGCCACAGCCCGAATTCAACTAACACTGGACTCTGGGGAAAGGTGAGCACAATTTTAGCACAATCGAGACATTCTTGTTCTTGCGTCAGCAAAGCTATAGCCCACAGTCAACACTCCCAACACTCTGCAACAATTCCTCAGTGGTGACACAATCCCACCAGCTATGGCCTTGATCTCATAGCAACAATCTTTTCTCTCACTTCAGTGATACTAAAAAGTCTGTCTCTTTGTACCAATCCACTATTAATATACATACAACACTGTCTGCCATATTTTAAGTCCGCTATCTCCTGTCCATCCAATGTAACTAATTTGCTTCAGTTTTAATCAACTCAGCTGTCTTCACTTGCCCCAAAATGACTCATGCTTCATTTCCATTCATATTTAACTCCAAACTGAGTCAAGTTCTCAGGCTTCAAAGTTTTCTTCAAGTTTCTGACGTATGTGCATGAGGTACACGCTGCTTGCAATGCATGCCAGGTATAACTGCATATGAGTAACAATGTATTTTATTTCATCATTTTTTGTACACTTAGGCTACGCGCAGGATGGATGGATGGGTGAGGGAATAGTTTACATTTGTTGTAGTTATGTCTTATTCTGCTTGGGTGTGCTGATTTACTGTAAATGCACATATTGTATGTGAAGTAGGCATCCTTATCCTACTGGGATGAGTTTGTATGTATGTCAGTAATTATTCATTTAGATTGCATAGCTGTAAAACTGCACAGCACGATTAAAACCAAGGCTAAGTACACAACATGTAGCATTTGGACCGACATGGTAAACAGAAAGCACTGGTAAGGGTCTGCTGTGTGAGGACCGGACTGTGAAAACGACGCATGGAAAGATAATTTTTTTTAAATGTGTTGATCCTGCAGGGAAGGACATTGAGCCTTCTCCCAGCTGGACAGGGTTTAATCTTCTTACAGGCCATTTGTGTGGAGTCCATTAAAAATGGTGTCTCCCTTTACAAAAAAGCCTTTTCTTTAACTGTTGGTTAAAGGCTGCTCACTTATACGCTCCCACGGGGTTAGGTAAGTGTTTACACACACGAGCGCGCACGCTGTGTATGCGAATATATGCCTTCTGTATCTGTATTCCTTTTGATCAGGGTCAGTCTCTCAGAATAGCAGTGGTAATTAACCTTAACACCCACATACTCATTTAATCTCTGTTCCTAGTGCATCATTTTCTATCCTCCCACACACCCTCTGTGACTTTTAATATCAAACAATAAAGCAAAAGAGTTTATGTACTATAAACAAGTTCTATGAAAATAAATCTCAAGACTGTTGATTTAATGTTATTAGGTTATTGAATGCTGAAGTGACCCATGTTCACATACACCAATTCTTCACCAACCAGTGCTTTCGTGAAATATTAGTTAATAGAAGCAATTCTTTAGAAGGCAAGAGCCAATTTTGTCTTCAGTGGATGCCAACTGCACACTGGCAGCAACAATTATATCCTGACAACAACTGATGTATGGTCACAGAGGTAAAAGAAAATTCTGTAGCAAGATAGGCTGTAGAATGATAAAGTCTAATTATATTTGCCCAGCACCTAGTCGGCTAGTTCGGAGTTTGGTCAAACAAAGGGGCAAAGGGTCAGCAACCTCTGCCTTCACTGTCCTCTTCCATAAGAGGCTCCATAGAGAAATGTTTTGAAAATACTCTGCCCTGATATGGCCCAGTGGTGATCAGAGGGGGGGAAAAGGGTCAGAGTCTGACAGAGTCTTGAGACAAAGCCACTCACAGCACTCATAGCTGTCTTTTGGGAAGAGGTACTTGATAAAAGTAAATAGGGCATGTGCTGCCAATTTATAGGCACAAATCAGTCAATAGGGCAAATTCTGATTAGATAGGCCTGACCATGCAACATTAAAGTGTGGAAAGATGCAAAGCAGCCTGTTTGAGACATATTTCATTAAAGGATAAAGCCCACTGATTTTCTTGGGGATTTTCTTGGGGATGTTATGGGTTTTTGAATTGGGGCTGTCTTTGTCACGCTACCATGTCTCTTTTACTTTCTCATAAAACAACAAGCTATTTGCTACACAGCCAGAGCTTAAAAATCACTGTCAACAGATCTCAGCATGCGTTTTTCAAACGCTGATCAAATGGCTTTTGAGATGCGGATTTCCTAGGAAGTGTACATTGTTTTTGTTATCCAATTTGAGCAGTGGGTATAATACACCTTATCATAAGACTGGAACTATGAACTTCAATTATAAAAGAAAAAAAATGTTTATATATATTGTGCCACAGATGGAGTGTTTGCAGGACAGTATGGTGAGAGTCATGCAGTGTGACAAAAATAAATACAGAAGATATGCCACAAGGGAGCACTATAATAAAAGAACTGCAGGGAGGAGAGGTACTGTAGATTATGGCTTAGCTTGAACATACTACAGTAAGACGGTCGTGCTTGTTGGTGTGTGCGTATTTGCGTATTTTCTGCACTTGGGTGTGCTGTGTCTGTCCTGTTGACAGGGCCAGAGCCAACCAAGATGCAGCTTGAATTCTTGTTGCTCGATCAAAGTCCCCGGAGTAATCTCTTACAAGAACAGAGCAGGGACCGGCAGGAGGATGCCCATTTCATTCTGCAGTGTATTAAATCCCTACACTCACAAAACCAGTATATCCCAGTGTGGCAATGCAATTTTGTACTGCATGTGGATACAACAGGCAAAGAAAAAGGGGAAAAGAAAGTATTCATAAGACTGGTGCTGACACTAAACCAAGATTGGAATGAAGAATAAAGGATGGCAACACGCCTCAGTGATTGGCCAGTGGAGGAACTCCCCTGTGTCCAAGTGGATATGTCTCTCCTTCTCATCATGGCCGGGCAATTTTGTCCTGGTTATAGCTCCTCCATCTTCTCCCAAGCTACTCCTTATATCAGCATTTCAATTTCCTCCCTTGTGCAGGCACTGAGTGCTAACCTACTTCAGACTTTCTCTGAGACCAGAGAGAGAGAGGGAGCGAGAGAGGGAGAGACGACAGAGAGCAAAGCCGAGGAACTGCTCGGTTCTCTCTTCAGTCCTGTTTCCGGTTTCCCCAAGGTGTGTGGATGTAGATTCAAATAGAAAAATGCCCAAAGGTGATGTTGTGGTTAAGATGTCTGCCTCATGAACTACATACACCCATTTTCCCAAAAGACTGCCTACTGACGGTACTTCCTCTCCTATGTCTCCTCTATTGTCAGGGACTGACTAACACAACTACAAATAACAAAGGAAAACAGACAAGTAACTGAAAAACTCTGTGTCAAATATAAATAATTTATGTTTGCTTTAGGCACATGACAGTTAGGCTTTTGCATGATGTTGTCTGTCTCCTAAAAGGCTGTACATCTTAATGGTCATATATAATCATTTCCTGAAGTAGATTTTATCGCCCTGGAAAATAAAAAAAAGAGCAAACCCAAGTCACACGTGATCAGATCAATTCGATTATATCACATTTGCTGACACCTGCAATCCCACCTTTTCTAATGCCTACAACTGCACTTCTCTGATATTAGGTAATAACATTCAAAGAGGAGGCTGAGAGAAATGTTCCTGACATATCTGCAGTAAGCCCCCTGGAGGCTCTGAGCATTAGGGGACTTTATCTTTCTTTGCATCTTCATTCACCCTAAGGCTTAAAGCCAAGACCAATAATTTTCCTCTACATTATTGTTCTCTTCTGAAATATGTATATCCTTGTTGCTACAATTCTTTCCTTCCCACTTCTTTGGTTTCATCTTTCATTTCTGCAGCCCCTTGACAATATTTTTTGCGTCATTCTCTATTTTCAGTTTTCTCTGACTGCTTGCAGTGTATCCCTTTTTTTTTTCAGCGACCCAGTGCTTTCCCTTCCACTGTGAAACCTAGGAAATGTTATTCTTCCTGTTGCCCAGTAGTAATGAAACATTTATTCACTTATAAGATTTCTCCCTCCAAATCTTCCCTTGAAGTTATCCTTAAAAGTACTTCTGCACAAGCTCGCAGCCTTACATGTCCCCTAAAGGACAACAAACAGAACCAGAATGGAGGCAAGACTTAATCAAACGCTACTTTGAATGTGCATCAATTGTGAGGACTTCATCTGTAGTTGGTCACTGAGACAGTGCAGCTCTAGAATAAAAATGTTAAACGAGTCTGCGGAAGTGGCTGAACGTTTATGTAATGCGTAGGGGCCTGCTGAGCGGTACCACTCTATGTCTTCATTTAGATTGTCACACATCCTATGAATCACTGTATTTACCCGACCAGTTGGGGAACAACTGTGCTCTATTGTAGTTTTGAATTAAATGGAACTTTATGGATGTCTGAACATGTTGTGCTACTAAGATATTGTCAGACCACTAAAAGCACACTGATAAATTCAGATGTAAATTATGATCTCAAGAAGAAAAGCACTCTTTTGTGTGCTGCTGCTGTAAGTGTACCACAATACAAGATGTTAGCTAGGACCTTGCATTGTGGATTGAACTCCCTCTGGATTCAACCCCTAGCCTCCATCACTGCATGAGTGAGATGCAAGGAAGTAAGATGGAGGCTACTTCTCTGCATCCACAAACCCATTTGGGACTATGAATGTCCTCATACCTGCTGCCACAGCCTCCGAGTGCTGCCTGAAGTGATGTGAAGGTACTCTCCCCCTATTCTCAAAGTGGGACATTGCTTCTCCCCAGAGAATGTAAAGCTCCTAGCAAGTGTCTGCTTTTTCCTCAGCTGCAGTGTCTCTCAAAGTCTGCCCGACATTTAAAGGATTTGAGCCTTAAACTATCAAAGGGTGGCATGGCTGGGACTGTGGGAGAGCCGTGGCTTCAGCCCTGAGTTTGATCTGGCTTGGGGCAGCATGGGTCAGTATCCCAGATTAGGCCTGCTTTGGGAGACACTGCCTTAGATAAACCCATAGAAATTCAGGTATAGCAAATAAGTCCTAGCAGCTTCTTGGCCTAGATAGACAGCTATGGGGCAAGGGTCTGAATTCATTACTGGCTAACAGATGCTTTATGTGAGTAATATGATCACTGTGGGTGTAACAGCTTATGCCAAAATTGTAAACTTGATCTAATTTCCTCATTTCTGTCTTAAACTTTTTTCCACAACTTGAACATAAGTGCACTGCATACATTACAAACAACAGATTTCCTTCTACTGAGAAATTAGAGAATATGTGTCTCATTGCTGAAGAGGTTTTAACTCTTAGCAATTCATAAAGGTTAAAAAGAATCACCTGGGTTGGCTTGAGTGATCATAAAGAAGTGTATGTGAGAGAAAACTACAAGATAAAAAAATATATATGTGAACGAAAAGGCACAACAATATTGTCACTATCCCCGTAAAGCCTGGTCTCAACCCTGGCTTACAAAACATCATGAGAAACAACTCCAACATCCACCTTTCTCTCTAAAACACAGTGGAACATGCTGCAGTCTCCCAGATCAAAACCGTGTAGAATCCTAATGACCTCTCTGAGCTGTACTAGACTGAATCCCACTGATACTATACTATAGCACTCTGAGTTACAAGTGAGTCAATCCTTTTCTAAAACTCTAAGCTCCTTACTAGCCTTATCCTTCAGGAATTCAGTGTCTTAGCACATCATCAAATAGATTTTTATAACTTTAAGCTAAGGGAATGTATGTGTGTAGGATTTTTAATGCCAACAGGCAACTACAGTATCATAAGTAACAGAGGTACCGGTAGAGGTACAGGTAGTCCCACTCCTTCAGGATGGCACATCAATACGTGCTGTTGCCAGAAGGTTTGCCGCGTCTCCCAGCACAGTCCCAAGAGCATGGAGGAGATTCCAGGAGGCAGGCAGTTACTCTAGGAGAGCTGGACAGGGTCGTAGAAGGTCCTTAACCCATCACCAGGACTGGTATCTTCTCCTTTGTGCAAAGAGGATGAGCACTGCCAGAGCCCCACAAAATGATCGCCAAAAGGCCAGTAGTGTGAATGTCTCTGAACAAACAATCATAAACAGACTTCATGAGGGTGGCTGGAGGGCCCAAAGTCCTCTAGTGGGCCCTGTGCTCAATGCTCAGCACCATGGAGCCCAATTGGCATTTGCCATAAAATACTAAAATTGGCAGGTCCACCACTGGTGATCTGTGCTTTTTGTACATGAGAGCAGAATCACCCTGAGCACCTGTGACAGATGTGAAAGAGTCCAGAGAAGCTGTTGCGAATGTGTTGGGTCATTAATGGTCTGGGGAGGCATATCCATGGAGGGACGCACAGACCTCTACAGGCTAGGCAACAGCACCCCGACTGCCATTCGGTATCCGGATGAAATCCTTGGACCCATTGTCAGACCCTATGCAGGTGAGGTGGATCCTGGGTTCCTCCTGCTGCTCGACAATGCCTGGCCCCATGTGGAAAGAGTATGTAGGCAGTTCCTGGAAGGAACTGATACCACTGACTGGCCCCCACGCTCACCTAAATCCAATGGAGCACCTCTACGACATTAGGTTTTGGCCCATCCGATGCTGGCAGGTCACACCTCAGACTGTCCAGGAGCTCACTGATGCCCTGGTCCAGATCTGGGAGGACACCATCTGTTGTCATACAAACTACTGAATTCCATTTTGAGTTGCTGCAATAAAATTTCAGCAAAATGGATGAGCCTGCTGCATCATTTGTTCACTTTGATTTTCAGGGTGTCTTTGAATTCAGCCCTCTGTAGGTTGATAATATTAATTTCCCTCAAACAATGTGGCACCCTTTCATTTCTAACTCATAACCCAGTCCATATCAGTATAAATGTCCAGCATGATTTTTCCCCCCCATTGAGATCTGATGTGTTTTCAGTGTTTCTTTAATATCTTTGAGCAGTATATATTCATACTGTGTAAACACAACTGAATCTCAGCTTTCCTTGGAAAGAGACATCCTTGACCAGTATCTAGGTCTATTTCAAACAAACAAAAATGAAGAAAAATGTGACATCAGAGATGTTGGTGCTTTATAAAAGTGACGGTGGCACATGTGCACTTAGGAGAAATAGTCTCAACAGTCTCCATGGCAACAAAAGACCAACTTTCTAGATTTCCAAAAAAGTTAATTATCTGTGTTATTTACAGTTTGGATCAAAATAACTTGATATATGTATACATACACAGTTCTACTAGTACTACTACTACCAATAAGAATAATAATAATGATAACACTTACCTGCACCAAAGGATAGCAGAATAAAAGAAGAGAAAGAAATTATTAAGGCCTTTAGGAAAACACAACAAATACCAGTGGTAGAACTACATTTTAACTATTCTTACTTCTTATCTTTTACACCTCAGAAAAAATACAGAATTCTTGCATCTCAAAATGAACACATAATGGCCAGAGATACACACAGCTCCCATTATCACTTCCCCAGTAAACACCTTATGACACAGTGCAAACAAGTAAGAAAGCCTTAAGCTTCTGTCGGTGGAGCCACCCTGCGCCGTTCTATATGACAGTGGGATTTAAAGGGCGGTTAACTCCTAATTGGACTTCAGTGACCGCTGATGAACCAAACCTATTTAAAGATTAACCCATAAAGAACACTTCAAGAGATGGAATTTAAACCCTCCTTAAAAAGAAACATGGCAACTGAATATTATTTTAAAGCCCACAAATAAGTAGTTTAATGATTTAAAAGCTTAAATGGTTGTTCGGTGATAGTCTCTATAAAAAAAACTTAGGCCAGCAGGTACTGTATATATCATGTGGATTTACTCTTAACCATTAAAATATAGATGCTGAGGATCACATTTTACAGCAGCCCTGGCCCAGTCAGCTCAGCCAGGCAGCCTGTAACCAATGTGGAGAGTGGAAAGTGAGTGTATAGGGTGAAAAATTACACCCTCATACCTGTACTCACCCATATATCTTTCATAGGGAAGATTTTTTTTTTGTTTTTTGAATGGAGTGTACCAAGAGCAGATAGAAACACTGGATTGAGATGTGTGAAGGTGTGCATGTGGGTTGGTGGAGTAGTGAGGTTTTGCACTGTGACTGTTTTTAAGAGTCCGGGCATCCTATTGTGTTGTATCCTATTACTGTTGTGATAATGTTAATTCTTAAGGAAAGACAGTCATTCACTATTCTTTATTGCCGCATTGAATTTTCTCATTTACATTCCCTAGAACTCGGAGACAAGCAGAACACCACAGAACATTACCTTCAAAGGTCATAAAGATAAGTCGGGGTAATTATTTTGTGGGTTTATGAGTGATAAGCACGTTGCATGCAACTCCGGCAAATTCAATCAAACCAATCATGGACGATAATACGACAATAAAAACAATTAATCAGCAAAGTTTCTTTGTATACCTAATGATGAGACAACAATTATATATTCCACGCAAACACTGGAGTTTTAATAAGAATGAACAGTACCGGATGTAATTCAATAGACGCATACATAATTAACAAAAACAAAAAAATAGAACAGTCTTCTGGCACTACCTTTTACATTTCATTCACGTCACAATCCTCTGGGATATCTGCACATTTTTTAAAATAAACATATTCTATTTGAATGAACAACACACCTTTGTGACTTCAGTTTTTGATTATGCATCCAAATTAGTAAATGCTTTTACTTAACATTTTTCATCAAATGGCTTCCTGCTGATGTGGCTGACTTTACTGCCTCCTCTATAACAACAAAGTAAAATACATCAGGCTACTCAATTCATTACTGTACTATGAGCAAAACAATATTAATAAATTGATGGCAAGTGGTTTGCCCTTCTTTCCCACTAGTATAACTACTTTGGGAAAAAAAAATTAAATATAAGGTACATATTAAGTTGCTGAGAGTCAAAGCAAAATGATTTAGCTTTGAATGATTGTGTGATCAGAGAATAGTAGTAGGCTGCAGTAATTTCCAGCTATACAGCGCCAGGTCAACTTGCCTTCCATAAAAAGCCTCTTGTGGTCTGAGAGAGAGCCCGACAAAGCGTTAATTACCCGGGCAACAGTGGAGAACAAGGTAAAAGGCGTGTTAATGAAATACTAATAAGGTTCCAATTTGAGTTCCTCAGCTTTGCCATTCTCTAAAGTGATCTCAAGGACTTCAGTTCTTTCATGGCTGGTCTCTGTTATTCCTAATTACTATCACTCACATGACAGAAGGCAGTTTAGGAATCATTATTTCTGGCAAATGAATCCTTTGTGTGTTGTCCTTTCACGGAGGACACCCAGACCGGTTTACTGGATGTCAGGATTGAGGGGCAGAGGGAGAGACAGAGATTGAGCTAAAGCTAAAGTCCTAAAAAAAGAACTGCTTCATTGTCTTACCAGACATTCTGCTTGTTTTTGTCAACAGTTGGGGAAGACCAGAACCTAATGTTTGGGGTCTTAAGAGGGAGAATGTTTAATGTTTTAATTTAACTACTGCACTTTGGGCAGTAGCAGTATTTTGGTAGGACATTGAGTCAGGGCTAAGTGGATGCTCATTTTCCTCACAACTACAGAAATACTTGACTTCAAGCCTCCTGAGTTGTCTAGTAACTGTAAATCTAAGGTTAGGATCTTCAAGAAAGGTAATGGAATTTCCACTATGAGCATCCTGCAGGACCAAACAGCCATTTCACAAGACTGTGCACCACAAACAGATAACATAAGTCAAAAGGAAACTCTTCAACTGTTGGAGTGGAGCAAGTAGAGGAAAGCAGACAGGGATGGGAGCTATTCTCAAAGACATTTGAAGATACGGCAATTTCTCTGAGGCAATCATTTGATGCTCTCCTTCTGTGATGGCTGAGTGTCACTACTTTTGCGCTCCCATCACTCAAGTGCATCCAGCACTCCAAGAAATTGATTGTTGGAGGATAGGGCTGCAATAGTGCACACATAAGAAAGTATACATCTATCCTGAAATAAAACCGCTTCTTTTAGCACCGTGCAACTCTGTCTAAAGATGGATTTCTTGTTGATGGCTTCAGTATTAGCTCAGCACTGCGATGCAGTGATTTTATCCTATTTATTCCCCACTTGACACAGTTGGAATAAATGACCAGTCATTGTGCCATACTGAGAAAGTAAGACACGCACAAACCAGGAAGAAAAACGCTTCGAGAAAAGATTAAAAGCAGTTTTGTTGCAGAAAGGTCAACTGGTCAACAAGCCATTTTTGAGATCTCCAGTCTCGCCGAGTACAAGAGCTTGTTCCTTTGTGTTTAAAATATTTTATTTTACTAAGACCTAAAACTTAATAACCACCAAACCTAGAATGAATTGCCATGTCTCTTTAGACAAATACAAAGATTAAGATATTGATTTATCCAGTATGTGAATATTGTCAACGCCGGCAGACCCTTAACAGCTGTCGCACTATCTGCTCATATTACACAGCCGAGCTCTGTGAACCTCTCATCCAGTACAGCTCCCCCATATCAGGTACAGAAAAGGATTAGTTCAGCGAATTACTTGCCTCCTCCGAGCAAGTCCCCAGTAATAATTGCAGGTGCCACTGCAATGATTAAAGTATACTGCACGGAGAGAGGTTTTATTTTTTGATACCATACGCTATGCACTGAAGTGACTGAAGGTCAGAGCGTGACTAGTAAGTAACATTTTTCAATTACTACAGTCTTATGATAAACTGTCTTTAAAATCATTCATTCCTCTGAAGGGTCACGTGGAATTATTAAAAATAACAAAATCTGATCCAATAATTTCGCAATCATACCATTTGTGCGTACATGCCACGATTGAATATTTTGATTTTCTTTGAAAAGGGGGAATAAACTCTTAGATTGTGATAAATTGTGAAAGTCAGAAACGCAGAGTTCAGTAAGTCATATAATTAGCCCCTTAAGACTCTTTGTTCTCTGCTTCCTGGCTGGCACGCTGTGTCTAGAGACCCTGCATTGCTTTCTTTTTGTCAATATAAATTATTTTTTCTCATGCTCATTTTCTTTTTTTTTGAAGACTTGTTGTGAACACAGCTATGCAATGATTTAATGCTGAAAAGGCTTCCAGTAAAAGCCCTTTTAAACCTACTGTTCTCGCTCTCTTTTTTTCACCCTCTCCATTTGGCTCAGAAGACAACACTTGGGCAGACAGTAAGACTGTGTTTGTAGTACTTGCACAGTTAGTGGTCGATAATAACTATGATGATAATGGGATTCTGGCTAGTATCACCCACAGCTGATGGCATAAAATGTGATTATCATTTGACATTCAAGAATGGCAAATGGTACCGTAAGACTGTCACTACAGCTGTCTGCATTATCATTACCCCACCCCCAGAACGGGAACGGGGTATTGTTTTTGGTATGTTTGTCTATCTGTTTAACAGTATGATTCATACCACATTTGCATGAAAGATGGCCAGTGAGCCCTTTAAATTAAATTTTTGCCATAATTTAGTAAAGGTGAAAGGTCACGTTTTCCTGAAAATGTTGTGACTGTGATAACTCGAGAATAATGTCACCTAAGATGTTCAAATTCACACCATAAATGCATCTACTAAAAATCTTGGACGAGTTTGAATCTCAGCACTCTTGACCTGAAAGTCAAGGTCAAATGTCAAGTTTTCTGAACATCTTGTGAACACGATAACTCAAGAACGATGTGACCTAGCATGTTCAACTTCATACCATAAATGCATCTACTAAAAATCTCGTACGACTTAGTAATGCCACAGTGTTTTCAGTGGTTTAAGTTTCAGTGGTTTCAGTGGTATTCCTGGTTCTTGCTTATCCATTTGCAAGTCACTAAGGCTCATATGCACCCCATTAAGATCTAATGAGATGTGGTAATTATGTGTTCTAGAACTTCCAGGGGATTTGTGCCACCTAAAGATTCGACTGCCAGGAGGCTGAGGCGTAGCACTGGCGGCTGACGGTATTTTCTGTTCAGTCACTGAAATCATCTTTTCATGCTTGAATTTGTTTAAAAGTGAAACTGGGCCGATCCAGATTCTGGATTTGTGGGCTCCTTGAATTTAGCATTTGAAACTCCATTTACATTCAATTTACATTCATAAAATGGAAATTATTTTAGTTTAGCTTTTTAAACCTTGGAAAATTATTTGCATGGACAATAGGAACCGTGTGCGTTTTCTCGGTGATTCAGTGTTTGCAGAGTGACGTTTGTGAGACGGACAAAATTCAAATCAGCTGAAACAAGGTTTATGTAACAACCCATTGGATGGAATTATTTCCCTTTTGTATTTTTCCAACTAAAAAACTACTTCTCCTCCTGCTGACATCTCGTATTTCAACTTGATTTTCTAATAGATACTTTGAAATATTGTTTTACAATAATAAGAGAGAAAAGAAATCAGCCCTAAATAATTGATTACATGACAAGTTGTATATAAGAATAGTGGTTCAGAACCAGGTGTGAAGTACAAGGAGTAGGCATCATTTCCTACAAAATGCAACAAGATTGTTTTAATCATAAGAAATGATTTTTTAAGGTCTTTTTGAAGTTTAACAGTCCAGATAAGATGAAGACTTCTTTACATGGTAGTACTTAGACCTACTGCCTGTATGTTATTTAATCTTGAAAAAATGTGCCATGCTTATTTCCATTTGGTTCTGAAATGATTTCTGTGATGTAAACATTATGAAAACAGCTCATATAAAACCTTTTATTTCAGAGACACACCACCTTTTTTTGTACTTGATTCTCTTCTTAAATCACTGGAGAACCAGTGCACATGTAAGACAAGCCTCTGTTTTCATTTTGAAGAATGGAAATGAACACGGAGGGCATTGCAGCTTATTCAAGTGATGCTGTCTAAATTGTTTGTCAAGGTGGAGGGTGTTCCGTTAGTTGGCCCTCCAAAGCATTTCTCTTTTGCACCCTCAGCATGATATCTCCACCACACTTGGCTCTGTGACATTGGATTTAAACAGCTGCAAAATCTTCTCCAGGCTGGAGTGGAGAGAGGAGACTCTGTATGTTCACAATGTCCCCATATCAACAGCAATAAACTCAAGACTACAGGTCAGGAATATGGATTAGCTAATTACCCATCTGTGATTAAAGTACATTAATATTCCACTCAGTTATACACAAGATATTCCAAAGACTAGAAACTACCATTGATATCAACATATTTCTGCTATAGGCTACATCTTGTGTGCAGTCTTATCTAGCCAACTCCAAGAACTCTTTAGAAATTGCATGGGAACTGCTACTGAATCCTAAATATAGCATGTATGTTTTTTTGTTTTTTTCCTAGAGAGATGGGAAGGAAGAGATGGGCATCTGCCTAGTTTGCATTCTGCACAGGCCGGGCGATTCAGGGCCTGTCAGGCAAGAGCTCTCTTTCTCTAAGGTGCCTTTGAGAGCTTGGGAGAAAGAGATGCATGTGAGGAGTTCTGAAGTAGTGTGAACTTCACACTCGCCTAATCTCTACTCTGGATCCGTCTGTCGTTCAGCGGAAGCACCAGCTAGCGGACCTGGCACTAATTCAATCACTGATTCGTGATTGGCAGGGGAGCAAGCTGTAGCCCTGGGGAAGTAAAAAAAGTCCCTTTTGTCCTTAAAAAAGATAGGGGCTAGAAAGGCTGTCTCCCTTTAGAACCAGACCAGTGGTTGCCATCTGTTGGAGCAGGAACTTAAAAGATCAAAAAAAAAAAAGGCTAGAGGAAGAGAAGAGTACACTATCTGTTATACCCTCTAAATACCAGCATAGACATTGTACTCCTATATATTTAAAGAGTTTCTCTTTAGTTACATTTTGAAGGACTATTAACTGTTGCTGTAATGGTTGCTGGCAACACTTTTTAGTAAAGGACAGTGTTCAGCACATCACTGTAAGCACACATAATGGAGGGAAGAGAAATGTTCAGTCTATATATATATATATATATATATATATATATATATATATATATATACATACACTGTTAATCTATTAGCATAACCTTTTATTTAAATAGCCATT
>JAVDPK010000411.1:0-20918 GCA_034780415.1 Cichlasoma orientale | reverse complement strand
ATTTCAACAAACCCGCCCCCCCCCCCCCCCCCCAAAAAAAGCAATCTATGGTGAATTTTTTTTATTTTGTTTTATCTCATTAATTTCAGAAATGGTAGGCTAATAGTCCTCAAGGCGCTGAGCTCAGTCCTAAAGGCAAAGATGGCAGAAGACGTTATTACAAAGCAAAGATGAACTTGGAGAGGATTCCACAGCAGATTTAAGATTTCGGAGAGAGAGTACCCACCACTTGGGTGATATCAAAGGTGAAAATCTACAAGACAATCCAGAATCTTTAAGAAAAAGCCCATTCTGAGGCAGTGGAGAGCACACTGCAAACAATGAAGCAGGAACTAAGTAACAAGCTCGAATTCCAAACTCAACAAAAGAACACTCTTTTCAATCAAGAATAAACATCAAACAGACCAATTAGACATCCTTCATGTTAGGAGTGCAAACAGAGTACTGGTGGTGACACTCAAGTATACAGGAAGACTGAGATTGGTTGCAGTTAAAAAATGATTGTGTTCAAAACCAAAACCAAAATAGAAAGGAACACATTCAAAATGAGATCTATCTAGAGAAACTCATCGGTGCATACAATGTTTGCTGGAATGGAAAAGAGAATCCTTGAAATATACGATCATAATTTTGCTAAAGACCTTTCAAAAATATTTGAGAATATACAGTATGATCTGTTTAGATGGTAACAGCCGTCTCAGGTGTTAGTTCAAGGATTACTAAAGCTTTTTTAAGCTGTTTCCTTATTCATAAATTACTATTATTCAAAATATTACTAGGATTTGTACAGCAGAGAAAGGGGATGGTACCCTATAAAATGTTACAGCTACCAAAAGAATGAGTGTGAGGTTTACCATCCTTGCAAACTTTTTTAGTGGGCACAGTTCAGTTCATTTAAATTTTATTTATATAGCACCAAATCACAGCAAACAGTTGCCTCAAGGTGCTTAATAGTGATAGTAATAATAGTGTATATAAAAGTGTTAATATGTATGTTTTGGTGGTGTGATTTACATTACTGAGAACAATGGAAGACATTGTATTTATCAGATGCCCATCTACAGACTGCATTACCTGAGAAAAACTGGCAAAAATTCACACACAGACTAGAAATTTCATGGATCATTTTTTTTTTTTTTTGAGATATGGAGAACAGTAATAAAAGCACAGACTGGAAGAACACATTAAAAAGCTAAGATTTCACACCAGTAGCTTAGATGGTGGATTCATATTCTGCATTACAAATTAGATATTAACATAATTTGGCATTGAATAGAAAGATGAGATTATGTGTTTTCAAAATTTAAGGAAAACTTTTTTTTCTTTGAAAAGCAATATTTTTTAATATAAATGTAAAAAAAAAAAAAAAATGTAACATCCAAAAAGAAAAAAAGACTAAATCCGAAAGTAGGCCAATTTTAATCCAGCTTTTCATAATGAATGAATCTAAATTAGAATCAGGCATCAAAATATTAATCTCATCTCCTGATTGTATAAAAGTCTCAATAATTCTTTAACAGTCTTGCTTGACAAAATAAATAAAAGGAACAATGAGAAAAGACAGGAGATGCCAAAACCCCAAAATGTTAATTATGGTAAGAATTTTGAAGGAAATGCATAGTTCGGTTGTTTTACACTCCTTTCATAAAGACACACTTCAATAATAGCAACCGTCTGTGATGAAGGAACTGTAACTGTCATGCTGTGGACACATTTCTGGGAACACCAAACTATGTAGAATTATTGTAAATAAGTAAATCAGACATTGCATGTGGACTTCTTTAAAAAACATATATCCCATATTTCCGCTGCATCTCCCCAGAAGCAAAAAGCATTGCTGCTGACAGCTGGGGAAAAGGCTCTGACCGAAAGATGGATGATGTATGTTGGACTACCATTAATGGGATAGTGTGACAATGAAGATTTGCATGATGGATCTCTTAAACTTAAAGAAAGCTTCACATAAAACTGGGAAGTTAAGCTTCTGAGCTGCTTTTGAAAATATAATGAAAGAACTCACTTGATGTTTCACTCAATATGTTTTTATCTGTGTAACAATGTTTTTGGATATATGAGTTATATAAAGTCATTTGCCTCAGCAAGAAAAATGGATTGCGTAACAAAACATAATACAAAAAGAACAAAAGTACGCTATTGAAAACTACATCAACCCGTCAGAGAATATGAGGGAATGGAAACCTATATGCTCAGTATTGTAGTGATTTCTGGCAAATGAAGCATTGCTTATGTGTCTGCCTAAACCTGTTCATGCTCCAGTAATAATTAATGCCCCGGGCTAAACATATGATGAAGTTGTATCTGTGATCTGATCATTGCATTGCTTTCACAGTGAATGTAGGAAATTTCACTCCATTTAGGCTGTCGTCTTGTATGACCATTAAAGACCTTTTCACTTGGAATTCTCCATGGCAGCCTGCGGTGCAGCTGTATCTACTTAATATGCACATATGAGCAATCACAATCACGCGCGCGCTTGCTTGCGTGTGTGTGTGTAGTGTATCTGAAGAAAATATGCAAATAACTATGTCTCAAAAAACTTTAAAAGAAGTATTTATGTTATAGAGTTTCAAACGGGATAGTATCTTGGGACAGAAAATTATTGTGCAGCTTTCAGGTAATTTAATAGAGGGGAAAATGTCAAGATGATGACTTGGAGAAGGCTTCCTGTGCTTCACTGTTTTTTAAGACTTGCCCCGAGGAAGGCTGACAAGATGAAACCAGACTGGACCCCGAACAACAAGGGCTTCTGTTAGGGGACTGCTCTCTGACTCATCTTCTGCGGCTTTAACAAGCCATCTGCAAAGGGCTATGTCTTTGTCCAAAGCAAAGCGGCATTCACGGTCTTTACCCTCCCCTCCCTCCACCCCGCTTCCTTCTCTTACTCATTCAACATGTTGAAATCACAGATGTGCACAATATTTATCAGATATTTCAGATAATGGTGGAAGCATCACTACCTGAGAAATATAATGTTGGCTCTGTTGGTATTTATCTGTCCATATAGTTTTTGTGTTTGAACTAACTGAGAATGAATGTCTAAGGCATACTAATGTTCACAGTTTTTGTAGAAATCATGCAAAAGGTAGTTGTGGAAATGCTTTTTTTTTTTTTTGGCTTCATTGTTGTCTGGTGTTACTTGGCTTCTTGCTGTGGTGTGGCCAGCACCCCTAAGTCAGCCACAGCCACTGGTAATCTGTTAGTGTTTTACACTTCCATTTTGGCAGCAAGGAAAAAAAAATTATCACAGTTTGCAATCATAGTCGGTCCATGAGGATGGCTGATAATCCCTTAAACAATACACTCAATCCTTCTGAATACATAAAAGATAAACAACAACTGGTCACAATGACAAAGCACGGGGTCAACTTGGGCTTCTTTCCTGATTTTTCATTTTCTTCTTTCCTTTTATTTTTTTTTTTTTGTACACGCAGCTAAACACACTGAAATGTGCTCCAAAAGCCTTCATGTTCAGGGGAATGGATTCTAGTCAACAGTGCCAAAAAAGCCTATCCCCCAGAACTCATTATCTTGTCCTCTTTGTCAGAAGGAGCAAAAAGCAAATTTGTAAGTATTGTTTAATCTCTAACTAGAGGTGGAGCTTTACTAAGGGGTCAGTCATGCGAGAGGAAACACTTGCACTTCACATTCATGCAAATGTGATAGGCTCATTTTTAGTTATAGAACCTTGTAATGGTTCCCAATTCAACTGACAGAGAAAGGTTATTTAATAACTGCTGAGCAGGGATTCATTTTAAATAAATTGCTGTTTAATGGCAAAGCGATGAGGGTCAGGATGTAATTAATGGCACCACATAAGGAGCAAACTACACAGGAGATAAACTGATGTTTCCTTCAGAACAACTGAGGAAGTGAATTTATTTCAGGCTGTTTGGAACACCAAAAAAAGACCTTCAAAAACATGAATAATAATCTAGTCATATCTATACATTTTCTTACACATAAATGCAACAATCAGCAGGCTGCACATAGGGTCGGGTCACTGTTCACGATCCACTATTCGGGTTAAATGTGAAATGTGGTACGACCCGTTCCATTTCTATTCAGAAGCTACTCACCGATGAAGCCCCACTCCTTTGATGTGTATTGCTCGAGACGTTAGAGTGATTTAATGCACTTGAAATGTCACTGTCAAGGTAGTGACTTACACAGACAATGACATTCTGCTTGGGTATAACTAATTGTTTTTAAATCAATACAAGAGGACACATAATGCATTTTCTTCTTTATGTTTTCTTCTCTTCTCTATCACCTCCGATGTGATAGGATTTCTCTTTACAACGAATGGAAATGTCTGGCTTGGAACATTCCCCCCACACTTTACAACACATTTCCCCACATATCAATGTACGCCATGGCTCGGGCTGTCACGAGTGTAATGAATAGCAGCAATGAAATGTAGGGGAAGTAAGATAAATAAAATAAAATATTGCTTTGTCACTGAATTCGTTCAGACTACTTTAACTGGCACACACGTCTTCCTGCTGTCAGCACAATATCTGAGGGAGGAGAGCAGGTAGGCTGCATTATCAAGGTATTAATCATCTGGTTGGATGTTAACGCATGCTGGAAGCCCTCAATCTCCATTCGCCACTGCTGGCCTGTTAGGATGTCACGGACACTTTACTGCTTAAAATCCTCTCTCTATTTGTTTTATTATTACTTTTCACATAATGTAATACACACTATATTTCCAAAAGCATTCACTCACGCATCCAAATCATTGAATTCAGGTGTTCAGACTGCTTCTACAAACATTTGTGAAAGAATGGGTCACTCTCAGGAGCTCAGTGAATTCAAGTATGGTGCTGTGATAGGATGATACCTGTGCAACAGGTTCAGTCATGAAATTTCCTCACTACTAAATATTCCACAGTTCAACTATTAGTTGTATTATAACAAAGTGGAAGCGATTGGGAATGACAGTAACTCAGCCACAATGTTGTAGGCTACTAGCAGGGTAAGGGTGGGCCAACATTATGGGATGTCACTCAAGTTCATTTGCATGTGAAGGCAGACAAGCAAAGACTTTTGGCAATATATTGTATATATGACTCAAATACACACACAATTATTTGAGTTCCAGCAAGGACATTGTCATACTATCAACATTATCTCTCCTTATTATATCCAAGTCCTATGACACATGCTTCACTATCTATGACTGTCTATCCAATGACGAAAGCATCTCATTGCTGTTCTTAACAAGCTTCATATGCAAAACGAGGTATCCACAATTGCTATAGTTTTTCCAATAAAAATATCCAATAATAACGCTTTTCTTTCAATTATTATCATTCTATTTTAAAGTTACACTATCTGTGTTGTGAAGTACTAATTTGGTTAGCAGGGAGGAAAATGGAAAGCCACTGGGGTTTGGGGTTAGTCCACAAGACCTCTGGAGGCTTATCTCATAACCAAATTACAGATACTGTACATTTGCATAGTAAGTTTCCTTGGATCTGAAACACAGAAGAAAGTTAAAAGGGCTATTCTGAGTTCAAGTCGGTTCAGTTTTTCAGTTAACACAGCATGATTTCCTTTGGGGTTCAGTAACTAAAGTGCTGCCCTGGGGTGTGTTTTTCTTTAATAAAAAAAAGTTATTCTTGATCTGCAGCATGACTCACTCTCAATTTTAGTGTCAGAAAAAAACAAAACAAAAAAAAACCCAACAAAAGTGCGATTTGGATTGCCATATACCAGGTACTAGTCCAACATATTATCACATACATATATATATTTATATATAGATAATTTTCAGACCACAGAATACAAGGTTGTTTTTTTTTGTTTTTTTTTATGGTACGGCTTTGATAGCCTTAAGATTCCTAGCATACATCAGCCATCTGTTAGGCAGCCAAATAACAAAACCCACTGATCTGAGCAAGATTTCTCATGACAGAAACACACAAGGATGTGTCATAAACACTTTCTTGGCATTTAAACTTACTCAAGCATGCTACTTATGTTAAATCAGACAATTTTTCACAATCAAGTATGTGGGTTAAAACAAATACTTATTAAACGAGGAATATAGGAGTTCATTGTGCTAGGACAAAAATAAAATGTTATTTATGTGTTGGGAAAAAAAAACGTACTCTATTGTCAAAGTCAAAATAAGTTAAACCTGCTGCTTCGTGATCACATTTTAATCACTGGGTCACCTTAGAATGCCAATGCCAACAAGCCTGCATGATGTTTGACCCAAGCACGGTTGGAGCAACCTAAGCACCCCAGCAGGAAAAGAAGAAAATCTTGGCAGGCTCTGAGCATAAAAGAAGGGGGGAAAAAACTTATGCATTCTGCACACAATGGCTTAGGCATTGCCCCAGGCCTGTAGCTGCTCTCCAGAGGTGCAACGAACTTTTAAGATAATTAAAACAAAATTCAAGAAGACAACTTTAAGGATAAGATTGCTACGGAGAATTGGTTGCTCGGTGCCACAGCTATTCATCCCCTTAGTAGTGACTAAACTAGTTATTAAGTCCTTGAGGGGAATATAGATGCAGTCAGAAATAGTTTGCAAAGTGAAAGTATTAAATAGATGCTCAGTTTGACAGCTGCAATTGTACAGAGATTGACAATACACTGACATCACAGCAGCAGCACTAATACACACACACACACACGTGCACACAAACGGGAACAATTTTTGATGATGGAGCAGTGTGTAAAACAAAAACATAACCAAAAAAAACAAGGCACCTGTTCTTTGGTTCAGTTGTGGCCAATAAAACGAGGTAGATGGAGAAGCTAGAATAACCTTTTTTTTTAAACGGTTTTTAATGTGGTCTGCTACTCCCTCTTGAACCCGTCTGTTAAAAATACTGGCATCATTTCTTGTAGCTTAGTAAAGTCAAACAGGACCAAAACAATTCTTGAGATTGTGTGATGAACTATTTTTATATACTGCAAGTAAAAACTTGCTTTTTTCTTGTAGAAATACATACGTGCATTTATGAAATGTTCAAATTTCTCATCATTTCAGTCCGTCAGGTTGAGTAGTGGTGATTTCACTGAAAGCAAATCACTGCGTGGACTGCGATATAAGATTTGATACTCTTAAATCACCTTGACCTGGACTATCAAGCACTGTTTTTCTGGTCTGAACAGCTGAAAGATTAACTTACAGAGCTGTGACATATAGGCACAAGCATGGATGTCTTAATTATCTTGGCAATGCTTGAGTGAACACATTAAAGATCCTCTCACCCCCAAAGAAAAACAAAAAAACAGACAGAACGTATGGGCCTAAAAAACTTTGTTGCTGATGGTAATTTGATAGGTAGTCACTGCTTCCTGGGGTTATATTGTACGTTTGAAGTAAAACATCAAAGTAAAATGATGATTTTGTCAATCTGCCACACTGACTTTGAAATTCATTTTTTTTTCCTGGATACCATGTCAAAAAAAACTCTATTTTCCTAATCACAATATTTTTCTATTTTATTTAAAAGGAATAATAAAACTGACATGCTGCCAAAAATGAAGATTTGGATCATTAAAAAGGAGAGGCACATGCACACAGGTAGAGCTTCTAGAGAGAGCTGAAAATACACAACGATACAAGTGCTCTAGACAAACTCATCATTTCATTTCACTCTTCTACACTCCGAGATAGATCCAAGTGGAAGTGGATTTCACGTTGCTTGCCAGGAGGGTTATATTCAGTATGTAATAATTCCTCTACACTATGCGGTAATAATTAGTAATCTTCATTGTGCAGCTGTAGGATGTAAGCTGTGCCATCAAAAAAAAAAACTTCCTGCTGTCTGACATTCTCATTATAATACTTCCACATGTTTATAAAAACAGACAATACCAATTATTCTGTTGCATTAAAAAAAAAAGAATGAATGAATATAAATAAGCTCTGTGGTCACTTTGAATACAACACGTTCTTATTTTACTGCAGTCGACCATTTTTTCCTTAAAATATGAAGCATGTAATAAAGCAATTTCAGTCAAGTTACAATGAATATCCTCAGTCTTGCAAACTTAATTACAAAGACTAATTACATATACCAAATGTAATAAAGTTGCCACAATGTTAACCTTCCATCACATGGACCTGAAACACCATATCATTCCAAAAATACTGAGAATATATCGCACAATCATGTCCTTACTCCATGATTAACTCGTAATATCCTTTTTTTTTTTTTTTTTTAAACCAAAGAACATGTTAACAGAGAAATCCTCAAAGCAGTGTCTGGGGCAGTTTGCTTAACCTTTGACACTGCTCTTGCCATTTCCAGGCCTTGGTGTTCTAATTATAATGGGACCGGTAGTGGTGCTCAGTTGTTTGAAGATGAGATAATAAGCATGGAACATCATTACAAATTCCAT
This sequence comes from Cichlasoma orientale, assembly GCA_034780415.1. Classification (NCBI taxonomy): domain Eukaryota; kingdom Metazoa; phylum Chordata; class Actinopteri; order Cichliformes; family Cichlidae; genus Cichlasoma; species Cichlasoma orientale. Next base: position 12,530 of record JAVDPK010000411.1, on the reverse strand, counting down.
GCCATTCCACTTTAACTTGTATTAGCTCTAACATTCAAACAGCAGTCAATTACTGAGCTGTTTGTGACCTTATTCAAGCTGAAAAATGAATTTCCTCACACCTTTTTTTTCCACTTCCTAGAATGCTATTCCTTATTTACTGCTTAGTTTCTAAATGCCACATCTGTGTCTGTTTATTCCTAAAGATAGTCCTTTTATTAAATTTCTCTCTTCATTACAGCGTTGGAAGTATAGTTGTTATGGATATTACTCTCCACTGCCACAAATGTCCATCAACTGTCCTTCAGTCTGTTTATGTATTATACGGCCCCCCCCCCCCCCCACACACACACACACACACACTTCTAATGTAGGTGATTTTAGTCAACTGTTTTTGGGGGGGAAAAAGTCTCTTATAAACATTATATCTGTAATTTCAGCAGGTGCTATTTAGTGGAGCTCAACATAGTTCTCAATGAGTGGGTTATGTGATTTTTATGGTAGAGTAAACCATAATCACCTGTACCAACAAACTGATAATGGCCTCACCCTGGCAGTGTTCCTAGCCTATCTCCTTGGGGTAATGACCCCGCAGAGCCTCTGAACCTGCTGTGTATGCTAATGCTACACTGCTCAGAGTTTTACGGGCTTCCCAGCCCACACAAGAGGTCAGGTTCACCTTCAGTCAGGCGTTAAAATGAAGTCTTCTCCCTTACCGAGCCCATCATTTAAGACCATTCGACTCCCAATTGAACACATAAAATGTAGTCTTATGAGCTACCTGCATCATACACCCCCCTGTAAATGGAAGACTAAGTCCATATACAAAAGGAGGGAAATATGTAAAATGGAGTGGTGGATGAGAGTTTCTTTTTCTGTTTTAAAAATGCAATATTATAATATACCAGCAGTGTCTCATTTATCAAGGCAGAGCACCGCAGAGTATTTGTAGACAGTGAGTGAGATCAAAGTGTGTAAAGGCTCTTCATACAACAATATATTCATCAAATCTGTCTGTATGATAGTTCAATCTTTTTGCATAGCTTTCCCAGATTACTCATGGAAATGACTATACTGTATAATTCATCAGACAAATGAGCATTCAGGGTCAGAGTGCACTGCTTGATTCAGGTGTGGAACGTCACTCCCTTGCTCAAGGGCAGTAGCAGTGCATAGTCCATGTGATGCTTTTCAGTCACAACCTCAGTCACTGACAGGAATCAGCCAAACTACTGATATGTCAGAGCTGAACCTGTATCATCGTTTCTGGAGAGAGAAACTGTAATTAGCATTAGGTTTTATAACTCCTGACGTGTTGGTGTTTGTTTTATAGTAAACTATACGTATTGACTACAGCCAAAAACCAAAACATAAACATGATGATTATGCCACCCTCGTTTGAGTTTTCAGCGTAATTCATTTTTTGAGCCAAAAATGTTAATGACCAGGAACGGAGTTTGAATATGTCACAGGCTGGAACAACCGTCGCTTTCCCCAAAATGGCAATTTTCTTTAAACCTTAGAGTAACGTAGCTTACAGCGTGGTCAGAAGAGCTGCCCTAGGGTAGGACAGGATACAGTTAGCTGGTTGCAATATAAACACTGTTGAGTTATTTCCAGAAATGCTCCAATTTAAAAGCCCACTAACATACATACATACAGTCTCCAGGATGTTCAATATTCAGTACAGTACAGTAACAGTTTCAGTGAAGCAGAGGTCCTTCTCTCACCTTCAGTGTGGGTGTATGTTCTTGAACAGAGGCCATCGAATATGTGAAACTGAAAGTTGACGGTACTCCTGGCCACAAAACTGCCGCCCTTTCAATCACCTTATTCAAAGTGTTGGGAAGCTGGTTAACTGCAACACTGCTACCCTCGGCCTAATTTCGTGTGTATGTTTGTTTGCTTCATTCTGGCTGCTTTGCTAGTTATTTCCTTTCCCTTCCTTTCCAAAAATTGCATGATAAAATGAATTCACCTAATCATAATTAACTCATTTAAGATGACTACACAGTCATAGGTTCCAGTACAAGCCTTTGAAAACATTGGTAAGAATAGATACCTTAACAGTTTTTTCCCTGAAACATCACATGCACTCTCTTTTTTTGTTGTTGTTGTGTGTGTGTATAGGCCGTTTAGACATTTTGGGCTGTTGGGTTTCTGCTGAGTTGCTGGATGACTGTGAGAACCAGTTTGAATATCAGTGAGAGGAGAGCAGAGGGAGAGTTGGAAAATAGTTCCTACTGCATGTGTCGCACTCTTAAACAAATACAAGTCGGTTTTTCTTTTGGCAACTTCATTCTTCCCAGATCTGCATTGTGGTAACACTTACTTACACAAGGCAGTCAGAGTGCATGACGAATACAATAAGAGCACACTTTGCTGCTCCTGGCGCTAACTGATTACATCATCCTATTCTCATATCTAACCTCTTGGCACTAAGGCAAATTAGAACGACATCCAAAATGTTTCCAAATTCAAATCACAAAAATTAGAATGCATCCCCCACTGACAACTTAAAATCTGCTCCAGTTTAATTAAATGTTGTTTATTTCTTGGGTGCAACATGTGCATTTATCCCCCCCCCCTTTTTTTTTTTTTGGTATGATGTCAGCATTTGGATTATATACAGTGAAGGGTTCAGGGGTCATGTCCTCTGTCCCACCTGTAAATTACACCCATGACCAGGGTGTATTATAATATCTTTCAGAAATAAAATACATTTCAGTTTCTGTTATCGTCAAAAGCCATTACTTTATCTGTGCTCCTAACCCCAAGTATGTAGCCAGTACAACTGGTAACTGAAGTTGTATTACCCTCTCTCAGTAACCCTATCTGTATATAGCCAGATCCCTTACTACTATAGATCTGTATCCCACTCCCTTTCAACTGTGTTGTGAGAAAATGTTCCATGAAATATTTATTTTCCCTGCATTTCCCCCCTCTTCAAATCTGGGTTATTCTTCCCAGTCACACTTGCTGATCCAAGCCATATTTTGAGGCGTGGATTTAGCCCTCAGTTGCCTCAGCTTAGTGCATATTATTCAGCAAGTTAGAGCTGCATCGCTGCACAGTAAAGGTTGAAGTCTAAGGCAACATAAACGCGTTCCTCTTGGCCGTTGTAGACAGCGGTGTCATGAATGTTATTACCCCCATCCACCTTCTAAGGCCTGACTATCTTCCACTGCAAATAAGAGAGAAGAATTTGAATGCACACAAATGATTAAGGTAGATATTTTCAGGGACATATTTGTTTCCTTACTTAGAATTCACTATAGGCTTCCAAATAATATCACCTGGCATCCATCTTAGAATGGATAATTAGGTAGAGGCTATTTTTTAAACTTGAACATATCAACAAATGCCATGTGTACATAATGCATAATATTATAGTCGATTTATAGATGAGGATAGAAAAGGACATAAAAAGATAACGGTTAGACAGATCACTTCTACATTTCCTCAGCTATAGTTCTCCTGGCTAATAAATATTCTATTTTATATGTACTTCTTTTGTTTCTTTTCTTTTCAGCTCAGAGTCATTATGAATCCATTAAAATATATATATATATATATATATATATAAATAAAATAATATCAATTCCCCTGTTATTTTTCACAAAGCTTCAGACAGAAACATCTAACAAACACCTACATGCTTTACTCTTTTATTCACCGCTGCTATTTTCAAAGGTTAGAACTCCCTGCCATCTTATTACAAGCCTCCAATTCCTTCGATGCATATGGGTTTGCACTTATGGAGGCTGGACAGATGCAGTACAAATTGGCTGGTAACCACAGTTAATGGCGACATGGCGGCCCAGTGCAGAATTACTTAAATGTCCAAATACATAAATTACTGATGATGAAAAGGCACACATGTAAATGACACCTGTAGTAAAGGCGTATGTCTGATATAACAACTAATAAATATGCTCAGAGGTTTCACTACCATCATGAAACATTTGGGGCATCTGGAAATCTTTAGATTTTCACCAGACAACTGCAGCAGTTATTATTTTAGAAAAAATATAAGATATAAAACAAAACGGTCCTACCAGAGGGTTATGGTGTAGCTAATTGGCTGAATTTTTACCCACACCATCAAAACAAACAAGACAAGTGCGTGATTACTGCCAGACCTGCTGACTCGACAAATCACTTAACTACAACCTGTCTGACAAAGCAACGCCGGCTAAAAGATCAGATGAGGAAAACAAAGTCATTGAAATCCATCAGTCTGGAAATGGTTACAAAGTCCTTTTTAAGGCTTTGTGACTCCAGCAAAACATTATGACAACCACTTTGGTAGGAGTGGCCAGCCTTCCAAAATTGCTCCAAGAATGCATCGATGACTCTTCCAGTCACATAAGAACTCAGAACATCTGAAGAACTGCAGACCTCACTTGCCTAAGGTCAGTGTTCATGATTCAACTGTAAGAAAGAGACTGGGCAATAATGGCATCCATGAGAGTTCCAAAACCACTGCTGACCAAAAAGAACGCAAAGGCTCATCTCACATTTGCCAAAAAACATCTTGATGATCCCCGAGACTTTTGGGAAAATATCCTGTGGACTGACTGAAAGTTGAGATTCTTCCAAGGTTTGAGTCCCGTTACAACTGGTGTAAAACTAACACAGCGTAACGTAAAACTAATTTCATAAAAAGAACATTATACCAACATGGTGGTGGGAGTGTGATTGTCTGAGGGTACGTTGCTGTTTCAGGACCTGAATGATTTGCCATAATTGATGGAACCATGAATTCTCCTCTCTACCAGAAAATCCTGAAGGAGAATCTCCAGCCATCAACTCGTGCTCTGAAGCTCAAGCAAACTTGGTTTATGCAGCACGACAATGATCCCCAAAAAAATCAGCAAGTCCACCTCCAAAAAATGAAGGTTTTGGAAGGGCCTAAGCAAAGTCTGGAATTAAATGTGACTGAGATGCTTTGGCATGACCTTAAACAGGCTGTTCATGCTCAAATGTTGTTGAATTAAGATAATTCTGCAAAAAAGTCTGCGACAAAATTCTTCCACAGTGACTTGACATGGCCAGTTATCACACATGCTTGTTTGCAGTTCTGTCAAGGGTGGCACCAGCAGTTAGATTTAGGGGACAATAACCGTTTGTTATTTTTTTGTTTTGTTTTTTTTAACAATTTTTTTTCCTTAATAAAGAAAATTATAATTTAAAAATGCATTTTGTATTTACTCTGGTTAGCTTTGTCTAATGTTGAATTTGTTGATGATCTGAAACATCTAAATGTGACAAATATGCAAAAAACTAAGAAATCAAGAAGGGGGCAAATACTTTTTTACTGTACTGTATGACACGGCGTGTAGATGTTTTTTACCATTTACACATAATTCATGATTTCTGTTAGAATGATGACACTGATAATCTCTCCACTTTTTGAATGGTCTTTTGATGTGAAACTGATTAGAGTTTTGGCAGTTCAAATTAATTAATTAATTTTTTGATATGACACAGTCTGTCTGTCTAGTTAGGCCACGAAAGTACATGTCCTTCTGCTTGCTCATTCTTAATTATGGCTTTGGTGATATTGAGACTGACATTTAAGATCCCTTCACGCCTGTGTGTTTTTTTTTTTTTTTTTTGAAAGACCTGAATAGGGCCCATCTGGTCTAAGTAGGACACTGGGGATGACAGCGTGCCAGCATGTTAATATGTTCTCACAAAGATGCGGAGGCTGCTGTGTTAAAGAGATGATGATGATGGCACTCCCAGTCACGTTCACTCATTTAGCAAAAGTTGTCTCCTCTTGATCATTCTTGACAGTAACAAAAAGGGTGAATATTCTGTAATCAAGGCCAAAAATTCTGATCACTGCTGGCATTTCCCTAATCACATCATAATAGCATTTGGAAGACAGTGTCAGAGGATAATGGAAGGTTAGCCATAGTAAACAATACGAAATAGCAAGTGTCTTTCAAAAATAGCAAATTCATTCACTGAAGGATGCCATATAGGCTCCAGAAATAGTGGACATGTAGATATTTGTGTTGCATACCTTTTATTGACGGCCTTTATTTAGGTTTTTTTTTAAACTAAACATTTTAGTTTTTTTTTTTTAAAACTAAAAAAAAAAACTTTTAAAACTAAACATTTTAGTCTTATATTTTCTTTGTCAGAATAGCAGTAATATAGCAGAGTTTTCACAACTTACAAATCATCTTTAATTTAAGTAACCATCCAGTTATTCACCTTTTTTTACATGGTTAAGAAAAAATGTGCTATCAACCTGTCTTGTCTATTTTGTGTGTTTGATACAATATTCATAGTATTTTGTCCTACTACCTAAATATTTAAATATATACAAAAAGTATATATGCAAAAGTCTTGACCCAACCCTCTTTTTTAAAAATTTGCTAGGAAACTGGGAAATGGGTGCAGCAATTTCTTGGAATGTGCACACATAAATAGAAGTCCATGACTGATAGTGTTCCATTGTGTGTTTTTCTATCCATTAATGCTTTTACTGCATTGGCAGGTGTGTTTGGGATGATTGTCATGCTGAAAAATGAAGCTGCTGCCAATCAGACCTTTATTGCATGGTGGATCAGTGGGAGTGGCGCAGTGGGTAGGCGCTCACCTTGCAGCCAGAGGGCTGCCGGTTTGAGCCCCGTCCTTGCGCTGCGTTGTGTCCTTGGGCAAGACACTTAATGCCTAATGGTAGCGCCGATCTCTGGCTGCATGACCGCAGATGCTCGTCTCTGGATGAGTGATCTGGAACCATCATTTCGTTGTGTGCCTTGTGTGCACAATGACAATGAGTTGAATCTACATCAGTACTCTTCTGCATTCATAACTCAGTCATTTATGACAAGGTCAAATGCAGCTTTAAACCATGACAGAGCCTCCACCATGTTTTACAAATGCCTGTTAACACTCATTGTTCTTCTCCTGATCTTGTCCGTACATATTGATGATGATTTGAACCAAAATTTTAAATTTAGATTCATCAGTCCATAAGACATGTTGCCACTGATCTTCAGTCGAGGTCTTGTGTAAGTTGGCATTCCATATGTCACTCTTTGAGAGTCACCTTGTTGGTGAAAAAAATATTATTTTATGCCTGTCAAACTGTCATCGTTGGCACTGTTCATAGATTCAACCAACAAATGGGAACAATTTATGCAGCAGGTTGCTACTAACAATTCACAATTGGATCTTGGCTCAGTTTTTTGCTATGTGTATACCACTGATTCATCCCTTGAGTTAGGTGCCTTTTCATGCTTGGATGATTAATAGGTCACTGTTAAGTGACCTAACCAAAAAAAGAAGCCCAAAAACAAAACAAAACAAAACAAAAACACCACCTAGTGGGGCAAAAATACACCCACCATCCTGTATTAACCTTGTTCGTTGTCACATGAAAAACAAAAATTTAATAATTATGTGACCTTGACCTCCAGGAGATGATTTCTGCATAATGTTTTGATAAGGAAAATAATCATGCAAGGTTTCATCCAAATCCTTCAAACTATTTGTTAGATATGAAGTGGAAATGAAAAAAACAATTAACAAAAAACAAAGATTTAACCATATGACCTTGACCTTCGAATTTGACCCCAGTGACCCCATATACAATCCCAACCTTGCTCTGATCATGAGCTATCTACCCACGAAGTTTGGTGAGTATAGTCTGAACGGTCTGACACGTCAATGGACGCCGCCCGCCCGCCCGTCCGCCCGCCATGGTTGACCACATAATACGTGCCATCTTTTGATGGGCATATAAAAAGTCATCTGGAAATTGTCAAGCACAAAGACTAGACTGAAAATGAGTTTTCTTTTCTTTATATAAATGTAATTTATCATTTTGATAAACTAACAGACTTCATTGAAGTTTGAGCCAGCAAAACAAATAAGGTGGCATGTGGACAGTACAGAAATGATAAGAGACCAGATGAAGTTACAGTATGCATTTTCAGGTCACACAAATGTGTACTAATAAAGCTGAAAAAAGAAATCACCAACAATGTTTATCTCATTATAGAAATAAAGTTTTCTTATCTACTTAGAGGGTACAATAGAAATTCTATCCTACAGTAATCACTGAAATTTCAAAGTAGCTCATTATATATATATATATATATATATATATATATATATATATATATAAACACACATATATATATATTTTTTTGTTTGTTTTTTATTTATATACTTTTTTTCCTGATAAACTGTCACCCACACATCATTGAAAAATTGACATTGTCCAACAATGAAAAGTATTTGCCTTCAAATTACAAGAAAGAAAACTGGAGAAAAATACCCACAATAAATCAGAAGTCAGTATAGTAAAATGAATTGAGCATCCTTGCTGGTTTATGCCTGTCTTCTATCTGTATTAAACAGTTTTAGCTCTTCAAACCAGTCCCCTTACTGTGTTCTCCCTTTGAAACAACAGCCAGGCTTTCCATTAAGTGTCAGTGTGCTATCGAAGCCTACCTCTTTCAAAAAGATTATTTTTCACTTTCATATCTCAAAGCGTGCAGCCAGATCTAATAACGCCATATCGAAATTGATGTTGGGGAAAATTTACCACTTCATTGGAGAAGGAAAACAACGAGAACACATAAAAAAACAAATCATGTCCTCTATCCGCAAATGTCAGCACAGATTCTCTAATCCCTATGAATAAACACTCATATTTTTGCGTCAGCTGAATATAAAAGTTTCACCAGAGTCACTTGGAAGTGTGACAGATGAGACTTTTTAAGGGTAACCCTGAAAACATCCTGAAATGCATCATGCCCTGACTAAGGCTAACCTATCCTAAATGAGAAGGTACCACAGATGTACAGGACTGTGCGTGCTGAGACAGTGTGTGGAAACAGTACCCTTTGTAATAAAGGCTAGGCATAGTGTTTAAATTCTTTTTATGATCGAATGGAATTAATCACAGTCATTTACCTTAGGGAATGTTCACAGGGTTATGAATAAGTTACATACAATACAAAAACTTCAAATCCACATTGGAACTATAGCCATAAACACCATTACAAGGACACACAAGGACAGACGCATAAAAACTGAACAACTACCATTCTCAAAACATTGCCGAAGTTTGCTTTTCTCACAGCAAATGCCTACTCCTCGAAGTATTTAAACACTATCTCTAATCCAAAACAGCCATTGACTCTTTAAGCACAAAACATTTTCTTCAATCCAGTTTTTTCTTGATGATGTGAACTATATCTGATATTAATGATATAGAATCAAGATACTGTCAATTTTATCTTCTGGGTGGTTTCAAGGCAAGCCCTTTCCTATTAAAAGTTGTCTGCCCACAAAATTGGTTTTTCTATCTGTTCTGTGATTTGTGCACTGATTGTCTATGTAATATTCTTGTAGGTGTTTAAGGAAACAGACATGCTTAACACCTGAAGGCTAGAAAGTTATTCCATCCAAAGTACAGAAATAATAATAAATAATGGACAAGACTACACCATCCAGCCACCCATTTATTTTCTTCCACTTATCTGGGGCTGGGTCATGGGGGCAACAACCTAAGCAGAGAAACCCAGACCTCCCTCTCCCCAGCCACGTCCTCCACCATATTCGGGGGAACACAAAGGCGTTCTCAGGCCAGCCAAGTGATATAATATTTCCAGTGTGTCCTGGGGGTACCCCAGGGCCTCCTCCCAGTAGCATATGCTGGGAACACCTCATTGAAGAGGCACCCAGGAGGCATCCTGAGATTGTCACCACAGGTGAGGGTAGGGACGCAGATCACCTGGTAAATCTGCATCCCTACGCTCCGCAAATCGCCACCTTATCGTGGTGGAGGAGTGCCCCTTGATAAGGTCTCCCAAAGCAAATTGGCCCTGGGTGAGGGGCCAGACAAAGAGCGATTCCAATGACCCCTATGACAGAAAGATCAAGGGTACAGTTTACCCTGCCAGGAATAAGACTACCAAGGCCCCACCCTGGAGCCAGGCCTGGTGAGTGTGCTTGAGGGAGAGCACCTTGTGGCTGGGCCTTAGCCCATGGGGCCCGACCAGGCATAGCCCGAAGAGGAGTCATGTGCCAGCCCTTCTGTAGACCCACCATCCGCAGGGGGAATCATAGTGGCTGTGTGCAGGCAGCAGCCAAGGATGGAGGCCCTAGCGGACTGATCCATGGCTATTGATGCTGGCTATTGGGATCATATTTTTGCTGGTACACCAGACACTGATCACTATGCAAATATGATTGTGTGGCCATTAGAAAGAAAGGATGTTCTAAATATGCAATTTCAAGTCTGGATTTAGCTGGTAGAATCAACTGCCACAAGTACTGAGCCCACATGATGCAACCTGCTGAAACTTCCACGTGGGAATAAAAACTTTAGCGCTCTGTTCTGGAGTTTTCTTTTCTTTCTTTATAATTGATTACAGATGTTACAGTTTACGCGGCAATTGCATTTAACAAGACTTTAGCACAAACAACAACAGCTGGATGATCAGCCGGTGCATCCAGACGTATGGGAAGTTGAAAACAGACAGATCAAACTTTGTCTCGATGAAGCACTCTGAAGGAACAAGACATCTTGATTTAGATGCAAAACACAATCCCATGCATGACTGGCTCCTCCCATGAGGGGCCAGAAGATTAAGATTTAATGGTGATACTGAGGGAATGACACTATCTGTCTGCATACTCCCGTCTCTTCACACAACATCACGTCTGGTGCTTTTCTATCTCATTTTCTCACCAAACAAACATGCTGATGCACTTTCCTACACAGCCATGCCTACACTCAAATTTGTGTGTCTGTGTGTGTCATAAATGACTGTATGCACATACTTGCACAAATTTACACACTCTTATAAAAGCTCTGACAAAAGCTGTGCTACAGGCAGCCGAAGTCAATTGGAGTTTGACTTGTAAATTAAAACTCTTGTCAAGATTATCTTTTTGTTGCATGAAAAGTGGAATTGGCTTAAGAAATGATGGATCTGCACTCAACATGTCTGGTAAAGTAAACATGCCTGAAGGGAATGCACTGTTTTGTGCTGTTAAACAGTGTAGATATCATCAAGACAGTTTTAAATAGATTAGATGTGACATAAAAGAATAGCCATGCCCTTTGTGCATTTATTTGCATAAATACTGTATACTATCAGCATAGACTGTCAAACCAGACTAGAGCATTACACACAGTTACCGAATATTACTGTCTGGATGATCTTTATTGTCTGGTGAATTCAGAAGGGAGTTACATTGTTCTGTAGGTCTATAAGAAAAAAAAAAGGAAATCAACAATGTTTCAACTTATAGTTAATATAAGTCAACATCACATCCCCACAAAAGAACTGCATACCTCAAGTGCAAAGGCCACATTTGGCACATTCACTTGTAACCACTTTCATATCCTAACATTATCAGGATGAAAAATGTAATGACTTCCTTCCTTAAACCAATATTCCTTATCATATTTGAAGAGGTAGTGGGAAATAAAATTGATAGATGAGTTTTCACTTGGATCCAAGGGGTCATGCCAATTCACGAAAGTGCAATGGATCTCATGCCTTGCACATCTGCGGAATCTTAGAAACTAAATTGCATTTACACAAACATTTGTGTAATACGGATACATAAGTATCCATATTCTCCAGTCTCCAATTACAGTATGTTATCTTAAAATGATTACAGTATATAGTAAAAACAATGATGCACAAATAACTAAACAACTGCTTCACTTAAAGACCATGCACCATTCTTGTGACACATAGAAATAAGTACATAATCCAAAGAATAACCTTTGAATGACTTTTCCTACACTATCCACAAGAAAAAAAAAATACACAGTACCTGCAATCCATGACTGTAAATTATTTATGATTCATAGGTGCTGTCTCAGAAGCTGTGAAGAATTCACAGACTCATTGTAAATTTAAAGGATGCTCTCAGTGTGCCCAAAAATCCAGGTTGACAGCGAAAAACCTTTTTCTCAGATGGCACGTATCCTGCTGTTTTGACCTGTTTGTCCTGGCTGCATTGATGGGGAATTGAGCCATTATTCACCAATAATTTGTGGTTCAGTGGTCAGGGAGGCTGCAACAGGGGACACTGACTCAACACTGTCATGGTGACATGGAGCACATAAAGCAAATTAAACTGCAGGACATGAACAAGTCCAGTGTCACAAAGCTAAAGGTCTCTGTATGGATAAAGAGTCTAATAAACTCTTTGCACTACATTCCATTAAATAAGATAATATCATACTTTTTTTATTCACAGCACAAGGATCTTGATTTGAGGACTCAAGAGAGTCACATTTAAAATTGGACTCTATGCGGTAACAAATGAACAGCAAGAGGGTTGTGGGAATTAAAAAAAAAAAAGAGTTGAAATGATTGGGTGAGAATCAACTTCTGAAGTTCAAGATAGTAGCAAGTAGTCAGTAATACATATCATGTCACCGTGACCTAGCAGAGAACACTTAGAAGTTTTTTCATGGTTGGCATTTTCAAAATTCTATTCTATTCTATTTATAAAGAGCCAAACAACAACAAGTAGTCGCCTCAAGGTTCTTT
>JAVDPK010000410.1:390093-417592 GCA_034780415.1 Cichlasoma orientale | reverse complement strand
AGCAAAACTGCACACACACACATTGTGTGAGACCCAGCTTTCCTTTTTGTCTCTGTAGCAGTATCATGGGCAGCTTATTAATTTTGGAAAGGAAACCACAGAGGATCCCCTTTTGTACATTACACTGTACTGTAATTTGTTAAAGTTAAACTGCTGGATAGAAAGTGCACTCTATTAGTGAAACTGAAAAAGTAATTTATTATTTTTTAACCGGCACCAGCGCTGACCCATGCTGCAAATACAGAAACCAAAACAAAACACAGACATAAACGGCAAAACCAGAAAAAATAATTGATGCTCAAACTCAGTGCATCAAAATGTTTTTGGGGGGTTTTTTTTTGGGGGGGGGGGGCAGTTGCTGATCTATCTTTATCAATTCGTCAGTAAGCTTATAATCGAGATTAAAAAAACCCACTGATGGAAAGAATCCTGACTGAAGGTATGATAATAATGCAGGTATATGTGTGGACAGGGCCTGCAGTGTTTACCCCTGTTTGTCCCTCTGTATCGTCTTGCAGGTTCCTGGTAGGTGGGGTTAATTAGTACAACTAGGAGCACCTGGCCAGTCTCTCTGGAGCATTTAAGAGCCAGCTGTCCCAGCTTTCACTCTCTCTCCATTCACCCAGCACCCTGTTGTTTGTTTGGTTGGCTTCAGTTGGGTTATTTTAGGTTTTACTCTACACAATACCACACGCCTAACATTCAGTCACCAATCCAACTGCTGACACTGGCAAAACTGCCTAACATGCCTCATGAAGTTAATTAGGGTTTGCCTTCTTTGGCTAATAATTTGGTAAGCATTGGTTTAACATTGGTCATGGCTCTTGAGCTGGACCATGAAACATGATATATTACAATGGCATCTCCATCATGCTCCGCACAGTCAGCTTGCCGCATCGCAGAACTGCTTCACATCATCACATCATCACATCATCAACATCATTTAACGGGAGGGGGCTGATGTCTAACCAACAACAAACAAAAACATGTATATTAATTAAAGCATTTATATTTTTTGTGAAATAGCAGTTAACCCATGTTCGAATACAACATCAACAGCCAGACCATGCATCTCCATTTAGACTGACAGGTTCATTACTCATGGGAAGGTTCAGCAGTTACAGGCCGCTCCTTTGAATTATGTCTTTCTGCCATCTTTTAACTATGACCTAAAAACAAACAAGCTTATCTGCAAATTTCCCAAATAAATGGTTACTGATTTTAAGGTTTTCCTCAGGGTTTTTTTTTTTTTTTGACACATTATTGTGCCGTTTTATTCTATTGAGGCCAGGCAGTTTGACATTTTCATGGTATCGTCACAGAACATTAAATTCATCATGCAAATTGCTTTCAACTAAGAATAGCTCTACAGACAAAAGTACATTTATTTGTTTCCGTTTTTAAACTTTGAGCTGAATGAATGAGACATGAGAAGTCTAGAAGGGCCATTTCTTCATTTCTTGGGTGAAACTTGCTTTGCATTATTGCATTTAATAGCAAATTTTAATAGGAAAATGAGAAAGGCTTATTATGCAGCTCTTTGTATTTTCTACTACTGTGTTTAAAAAATTCCAACTGATTTACAGTCTGTGCTGTGATCCTCAGGTGGGACAAAACACAACATTATTTTTCAAATATATAAAGTAACCCCAGCTATAAAGTTAAACATATCTCTGAGGACTGAGGAATCACATGATGTAAAGCTAAATGAAATCACGTTATTTGTCACCAGCTACTGTCCTACTGTGAAATTGGATAATTGTGTGATTTCACACAGCATAGCCATGACAGGCCATGGTTATCATAGCCACACACATCTCCTAATGCCACATACATGCAAACACATAAACAGTCTCCCCTCTGCAGAAAGTGAAACCAGGTTATGCAGTATTTGTTTATTCTCGTTAAAGAATTACAGCTGTAGCGCTGATGTACATGATCCTCAGATGCAAACAGGCCCAAATGTAATAAAACCTTGAGAGATTTTGTGTCCTGCTCATTTGCTTGAAGGGTGCTTGTTTTATGCGGGGATGACATGTTTACTTCCTCCACAGCTGTCTTATTGTGTTAGAGGGGTTTTGTGTGTCCTTGCAGTGCCCCACCAGTGCACTATGAGCAATTCGGGAGCACTAATTAATCAGCTTAAAATGTACAGAGCTTCTTCTGGAAACTGGGGCGCTTCTGGCAGAGGTAAGCATCTGGTGGCAGGGCCTGCACCCACGGGCCTCGACCCGGACAGACTAAGTTCCCTGTCCCAGAGAACTGTCTCTGAAACACCAGTGGGTCACCTCTCAGCACACCCAAGGTACAGGAAGGAAGTCTGTCTGTTGTGAAGAAAATGGCAGTTGAGACTGTTTAGTCTGGTTTAAGTATTTATTGAGGGGTGTTGGAGAAGGTGCCATGAAGGGACTTCACAGTTCTAAAAGGGAACTAGAGTTGTACAATAGAAGTGGAGTGGCTTGTTTCATAGCTCCTGTGACCTGTGCTCCATTTAATCGGTTAACATCAATTACACTGCTACACGGGTTAAATGAAGGATAAACAGGATTTTTTTTTACTATAGTTTAACTATATTTAATTGCTATATTACTACAATTAAATTCAAGTATATTCATTTGAAGTGTTCAACCAGGAAAGTAGTTGTTGTGCTAAATGTACTGTCTTGTCTTGTAGCCTGTGTGTCATCATGTAGCCTGTGTGTCACCATAGGCACGAATTATTGTTCTCTGTAAAGGTCCAGCAGTCGGGAAAAGTTTATGCATTCTGGTCAGCGATTCTTCTCCTTCATGTTTAAGCTTCACTGAGTTTTACACTTTAAGGTTCTTCATCTGTTTTGAAAAGGTAAAGTTTCTCTCAGTTCACTTCAAAACTCCAAAAGGTTTAACTTCCAGTTAAACTTCCAGTTAAACCTTTAGGGGGGGGGGATTTTTGAATGAGGATTTCTAACCAGAAATTTAAGCTTTTTATGAGAAATAAATATTTTATTATTAAAGGTTAAAAGGGAAGAACTTTTCAGTTATCTACTGAAGCAAACTATAGTGAAGTATTTTCTGCATGTCAGCTGCTGAGGTCCTAATTTTAAAGAGACAGTGATTGAGCCGTGTCCCTGACGGGAAAGAAAAAAGAAGGAAAAACAAGGTTCTTCATGTGATGGATTTTAACTTTATTTTAATCTCTATTTTTCTTCGGTCCATAGAGAGTGGTATATAGAGTATTTATTAGGCTAGAGTATATGCTACTATCCATCCAGCCATCTTCTGCTTGTCCAGTTCAGGGTTGCGGTGGGGCTGGAGCCCATCCCAGCTGTCAGTGGAAGAGATGCAGGGTACACTCTGGACTTTGCTGGCAGTCACACATAGAGACTGACAATCATTCACCTATAGCCGCTTTAGAATTATCAATTAACCTAACAACTGTGGGAGGAAGCCAGAGAGAACCCACACAAGCAAACTCCACCAGCCTGCCGATAGGTTCCAGCTAGCCAGTGGATCCGAACCCAGGACGTTCTTGCTGTGAGGTGATGGTGCTAACCATCACACCACTCAAATACTACTATATAAACTGTGAACTACTATGTATACCAGAGACAGAGATGTTTCATTAATAAAATCACACCCTCACTGGTCAAGTCATTCTAACACTGGAGCTTGTTAAGCTTTACCGGTGGTGAGACCATAGAGAGTCCAGATAATTCCACACTCGTGTCAGTATTCGTCAGCCTTTAGTAATGATTCTTTAGACGTGATTCTTTGAGATTGACCTTTAACATTTACAGCAGGGATTTAGAAATTTTAAATAAGAACATTTTCTGCACTTTTCTATTGTAACTCCAAAAGAAAGTGGACAGACCCCCACAAAAGGCTACAATGAGCCCTGCATGAACTCTTGCAATGTTGAGTAGGCTGCCTTATACTGCGTCACTATCAGGGATTTATTGATAGTTGCCTTACAGTATAAATAAAACAAATATTTTCTCTGTGATGTAAAATATTTTGTCTTCTCAAAATCAAGGCCTAAAAGCTGGGGACATTAAATTTATGTTCTTCATTCATGCTGTTTTCACTGTTCATTTCTAGCTGTGTTAAATGTATCTTGTGCAAAAATGAATGCAAAGTTTTCTAAATAATGTGTCCTCTAATGCTGCAATATCAGGCTGCTGCTTTAATAAGGAGATGGGTTATGCATGATGCAAGGACACGTTCATTATGCACTTGTTTTGCTTGCAACACATGTATGTTCTTTATTCATGGAATGGGTAGATTAAAAACAAAACTGCCTGAAGGAAACAGCATACAGTCTGGCTTATATATACATATTATGCCAAATGTTTACTTCGTATACACTGTGCCTTGGAGTATATACCTTATTTACTATATCTGTCTATCATATCTAGACTGCAGTTGACTGCAGAGTGCTCCTCGTCTCTTGCCTCTCTGGTGTAATGACTGCTGTCTAATCAGCCCCATCCACTTCCTTTAATGACACTCTAAATTAGCCCTAATGCTTAGCAGCATGTGTCAAGGCAGACTTTAAAAAAAAAAAAGCACTCAGGAATCTGGGGACAACCAAGGACATGCTGATGCACTGAGACCTCCTGCTTTTCACTCCTCTAAAAAAAGAAAGTCCAGTAGTTCACATGATGTATGACAAAGAGTTTGTAACCTTTAAACGTCTGATTTCCCTCTCGAAGCTGGAAAAAACATTTGCACCAAATGAATTGTTTGTCGCTGAGGCAGTAACAGAAGGAGGAGGATTACTTGGTAGCTGTGAGACCAGAAAAAAATATTGCATTTCAAACCCATTTTATTGACAGCTTCTTGCCCTCAGTACAATGCAATGCAAGAGTTGAGGTTCTGAGCACACAGGAATAAATACGGCAATAAATACAGTACTGACCTGCCTCACTTCACACTCTCTGGAGCCATCAGACCCTCACCACAAACACACAAACTGATAAGACATCATACACGACACTGAGCCAAAGGCTTTTGCTTCAACCTTAAGTTACAGTGATCATGGATCAACATGGACTGATGTGCACGGCGATTTAGCACTGCTTCGGGATGCAAAGCTGCTCATTTCTTTACATTTTCTTTCAGAATTTTTGACTGTGGCATGAAAACCGGAACAGCGAGGACAGATAGGAAACGAGTCGTTTCACGTGGATCATACAGCATGACTGCCAATGCTTTCAGCAGGAAAATGCAATTTGGAATCAGCCACTTCATTTAAATACTGTGGGAAAGACTGGTACGAGGATGATCCATGGTCAACAGCTGTGAAAGAATCCCATCCTAGTTTAACCACGGCCTGCACTGCCCTCACGTAAGATTTAGGCTTTCATCTGTTACAAATTATGACGAATGAAGGTTTAACCCATCGATCATAGCTCCATTAATGTACCCTTCGGTAGATCGTTCAAAGATTATAACGTTTTAAATCAAAAATTCCCTTTCTGATATGTTATAAAATGGCATTGCCTCAATATCATCGGAGGGTTATGTAAGATATCCTGTACAGTTGGTGCTGATGACCATTTCAAGTAAAAGAGTAGTAAAAACAACTAAAATCACATCAGGGACGCTGGCGGATGATCTGGCAAACTCTGAGAAATGATACACCGCACAACCACATCGTTACATGTATGGCAGACCGAAGGCAATTGCAAGACAACATAGTAATTCGGATCCAGGCTGTATTGCATTTATAACACATTATATGGTGACAGAAAAGCTTTTGCTCAGTTTGGCTCCATCTCACCTCAAAGAGAGCCTCTTTTTATGCTCGTTTGTTTCCTAAATTCATAAGACTTATATATGTACTATGCATACATGAAACAACACATATTATACTGTATATGAGAAATATTTTAGATTAAATTTAGCTGGGTTTTGTTTTTCCAATATTCCTGTTAATTCCATTTTTTTTAATTAGTTCTATAAACTGGGATTAGTAAATTGTTAATGTAACATAGTGTCTGTATCGTGGTTAGTTAGAGTTAGATTGCATAAAATAGCCTGGTTCTTCTATTGAAATCACAGGCCAAACTGGTTAAGCATTTTTCAGAGATCCAAAAAAGTGTTAGTTTGTTTATTTCTGCTATTTAATTCCTCTGAATGTTTAGACATATTTTTATTTATTACAGCAGTGCTATGCATCAGAAACATTTTGCACAAAGTAGTGAGAAGATGGAGCAACCTGGGCAACAGCACTGGCCACTAATACAAGCTTGTTGTGCTTGTGGTAACTGGAGATGCAGAGGTTATTTGCTTCTATTAAGAAATTTGTTTCATTAAAAATAAAAATAAAAATAAATAACAGGTGGATGTAGTTATTTTCCTCCTTTGTGCCCTGTTCTATATGAAATATTATTTAAAATTACAAACCTTGTACAAAAAAAACCCAAAAACAAAACAAAACATGGATTTGTAAAGCTCTTTAAACTATATGGATTAATGGAGTACTGTTATCCAAACTCGGCAGGTAAAAATGGATGTTAGTTGTTCAATATACTACAATACAGTACGTATGGAATGTGGGTAATTACTTTCTCCTCACCCCTACACTGTAAAAAAAATCTGTAAAATTGCAGTACAATATACACTCTTAACATGAAGGAATCTCCCATATTACTTTTTACAGATATTTTACAGATTTTTTTTTCTGTATTTTTTAACCACCCATTGAATTTTATAATTGACAATTTTTCGAAATTTCTGTTAAAAAATGTACTGGCGGAAAATTGCCAGTACATTTTCTGTTTTTCTACATTTTCTTTTTTTACAGTGTACCACAAACCTCTTTCTCTCTCGTACCCTCGGATGATGGAGTAAATGAAAGCTGATAGCCTACTTCCCACCAGGCACAGCTTAGCACATTTCAAGAACAATAAACCTGTTTGTGGATCAAACTGTCCTCAAATACTGCTTTAATAGTTGGGCAGTAATTAATGCCTGTATGGACTGTTTATATTCCCACTGTGTCACTCAGTATCCAACTTATGGACCAGAGAAATGGTGAAAGAAAGCAAAGGGAAATTTAAGCAATGTGTGATTAAGGCAGTCTCATAAATATTGCAGAGAGGTCTTTTTGGCCTCTGTTTTGGAGCTATACTCCACAACAGTCTTGAATTCCTACCTCTAACGGCTGCGTCTTATCCCAACAGATTAGTGAGCAGACGGGCAGATATGAATAGACATGGCAAAAGAAAATCAGAGTATGGTCCACGAAGTTTGATCCACGGAGGAAAAATATCCCATCAAAAACAACACATCAAGCAGTAATCCTCTTTGGAAGAAAAGGTCATATTTGGTTCATGTATGAGTCCTCAACACAATGAATAATCTTTTACAGGGGACCCTAAATTAAGGAAAGCACAGCTCAGGGCAATTTAATTAAGAAATGAAAGTAAAGTAGAAGCCTATATCTAATTTGTCCACCGAAGTTAGTGCTTGGGGCTTTTTAAGTGGCGTGCAGAGATGGGGATAGACAAAGGTCCCACTTACACAAGCTTAACTCTGTCTCACTTAATTGAGTTCATTCCAAGATACAGAAAAAGTCAAAGCTGATACATACATATTAGTTAGACATAGGTGTGGCTCCAGCACCGTCTTCCGTTGAGTTCTGCTGATTGTTTCACTTCTTTGCAGCTTGCATGTTATGAGTTTGAGCAGTTCTGAAATCTGCCTACATGGCAAACCTCATGTGCTGTACCCTTTACAGTGCTCCCAATTACTGTACTTAGGGTTTCAAGCAATAACTAGACCTTTATCAGAGCTTCACAACCCTCTCTATACAGTGCAGTAACAATCCCTCAGACCCACTCCTGCATGGAGCGTTTGCAGTACAGTATGTGGCGCTGCGTGCTCTTCCTCCTGAACTGGAAAACCGTGTAGAGGAGGACCATCATGCACAGCGCCAGAACGCAGGGGATAGCAATGGCCACCGCTTTCTCCGTACCTCCAGCGCTGTCTAGTTTGATAACAACGTCCGCGTCACCGTTGTCGTAGTGGCGCTCCTCTGCCACCGGGGGACTCCAGTCCCAGTCGGGGTCGGCGGGTAGGCCGTCGCAGCCCATGAAGTCCCTCAGAATGGACCTCGGGTAGCCAGGCTCCACACGAAGCAGCTGGTTGTTGAACTTCCAGTACTCCTTTTCTTTGTAGAAGTAGGTGAAACCTGGGTTGGGGGATTTGGGGACACAGTCAGCCTTTTAGAGATTTGTTCTGGACATTTTGTATTTGTTCCACAATGTAGACATAGATGGAAAACTAAGTGAGGGATTGAGAGATGCAGCAAAGGTTCTCAGCTGGAATCAGTGTGTTTTATTCAGCTACCACAGCAGCCCACTCAGAACACATTTACCTACTTTAAATGTATTTCACAGTTGCTTGCACTACTTTATATAGTGTTATACAGTAGTCAAATACAAACTACACCCTACTACACAGACTTATCAACTTTAGTCAACTTCCTGTTTTGTTTTTTTGTTTTTGTTTTTAATCTTTTGTGAGCATCTGGTATCAAATTAATATTTCTTATAACAGATTTTTACAGTCAGTAACGTGAACATACCGTTGGCCTTGTCCACAAAAGCCCCTTGTGGTGAGTCAGGGATGCCCTTCCAGATGGTAATGGGTTTGGGGTAACCTGGGTCCATGGTCCTCATATCCTCGTTGTACCTCCAGTATCTACAGAAGAACAGGCACAGGTACCAAAAGAGTTGATACAGAGGTTTAGGAGCCCTGTTACACAGCGTAGGAGTTCTTACAAGTTTTTTTTTAAAATGCTAACACATGTGCACAAATAAATATGAGGTGCTTGTGCTACCATGACTTAAACCAATGAAAGCAAGAAATGTGTTTGGCATTTTAACAACCCTGTCGCCTTAACCATCACTGGCATTAAAATCGTGGTTTAGTGCCTGGTTTGGACTACTTGACCCGTCAGCTGGGTGCTCAAAAAGCAAAGGAATTATTTGCAATCACTCAAAACACCCAGCAAAACACAATGAAAAACACTTAAATAATAAAACAATGTTGCTATGTTATTTTAATCAGAACTTCACACAAGCGCTGGGTGGCAGTGATTTGTTAAAAAATTGCTGACCAGTACCTGGGTGATGATTTCACCTGATGTTTTATCTAGTTGTAGATATCAATACAGATGGCAAGTGATGCTTTGAAACACTACGTACACACAGCCAGGGATCATAGCCGCGATCCTAATAGTAAAAATCCAGACGCTAAGCTGCTGAGGTCAAGCAACAGTTTGTACATGTAGTACACACATTCTATGGCTGTCTGATCACAAACATTTTCATGTCCCTGTATTCAGAAAAAACAAAGATGCACACTTTTAGACCAATCAGTGAAATTAATAATTTAAACAATTGCAATAAAGACGAGCTCATTTTGATAGTTCGATGGATACACTGTGTTTGCGACTAAATCTCATCTAGCCCAGAATGCCTCAGGCTGAATATAGCCCACTTTTAGACCAATTAATGGGTTAACTAATTAATATTGTGCATCTCTGGATATTTATACTCACTTTGCTGATTCAAATATGTAACAATGTTTGGGTTTAAAGTTATGCATACAGTATCATGCATTGGCATTCCTCAGGCATGCGTGTTGCATACATACTGCACTTATGCTATTCACTGCCTCTGTTTATCTGCGCAATATATCAATTATGCAATAAAGAATTAAACTCCATGGGATATTAAACCACTTGTCTATATTTAGACTGACCTATTCAGGCCTCCATGGGAGCAGCAACATGTCTGCAACACTGAAAATAGGGCTAGTGCTCAGTAGGCCTTTTTTTTTTCATGCTGATCTGCTTCAAAAAATCCACTAAGCTCAGAAGGTAATAATGTTCATTACTGTAATTCAGCATTTAGCTTCAGGTAAACAAAGAAGTTACAGTAGCTTGTTATAATGAGAGCCAAAATCTGTCAGTGCACTGGATTTGCCTGCACTGTCACAAACTCCTTTCTATATCTTGCAGCCAAATGTCATTTTCCATCTGACTATTTAATGATCAGGAACCAACTTCAAGTATTTCACATGACCACAAAAAAAATGGTAAATCAATCATCCATGCTCTGCGTTTATCTGCCACGCAGATCTGTTTCAGAGGTAGCTGTGATTGATGTGCTTTTCATACGCTCGTGCTCACGCGCATAAATCTTGCTACAAAGTGTCATTTCTTTGAATTAGAACAAACACCACCCTGTCATACACGTGGGGAGAGGGAGATAAAAATCGCACTCAAGACAGAACGTCCTGTTTGTCAAAACGTGGCAACTTGTGGTTTGGGATGATCGTATCATGGCAAAGCATTTTGTCAGCTCCCACCACAAGGTTCAACGACCTCTTATGATATGATTTAACTTGACAGCATAACATGAGTCACACTGGCATAAAATCAGATTTTAAGACTTGCGACACACACGGATAAACAACAGATTCTCATGTTTGGATATCTTGGAATGAATCCCTGGGCTTCAATTCACTTCAAATTGCAGGTAACCAATTATAAGCTGCACGAATCCGTACAGACCGCAAGGAATGTTTTCATTGCCTTTCAAGACCCTGAAGGATAGCAGCGCCTATCATCCTCGAATCAAAGACATCTCAAACCACCAGCGGTCTTCCTTGATCTGGCCAACCACTCGAACTCAGTAATCTGCTCACAAAGAATCCAGTATTTACTACAAATCAAACCATTCCTCATGAGAGCCACTCACAGGAGCCGGCTGGGAGTTTGCCAAAAGGGGCCAGAACAACTCCAGACAAGCAACATTTTACAGAATGAAGATTTAAGTATATCACCATGATTTTAGGCTGGAAACCAGCCACTGAGCGCCACCTCCACAATACCATCTCCACAGTCTAACACAGTGGTGGAGAACTCAGTGGCTCATCCAGAATTCTGCACCCAAAGGAGTATCTCTGGAGAGACCAGAAAATGGGAGCTCACTCTAACGCTTACATTTAAAAAAAAAAGTTTCTACTATAGTAAAAGATGTTAATAGACATTTCATCCATCAACTGTCCCCATGGTACGCGGTGTTTTTACTCGAGCGGTTTCAGTTCTGCCCAAATGATTGCAGAACTAATAATCTGCACACACCTGTCTCCTTTGAAGAAGTAGGTTTTGGCGACATCCTCCCACCAGACAGCTGTCTCAATACTCTGTGTGGGCATGCCACTCCCGAACAGTGAGATGTCCTGAGGGTACGAAGGCTGGAGAGTTGTGTCCTTGAAGACCCAGAAACGATTTCCTAAAATACACGAGCAAAAGTCAGAATGCACTGGGACAAAGAAAATAACAAATATGAGTTCAAAAAATCACCGCAGGCTCTTTCAGGCCGACTATTGTTTATCCTGCTCACATGATTTCAAAGGTCAGAAGTATCACCTTGTTTAAAGAATATGCGCGCAGCAGGAAAATCTATGCAGTGTTATCTATAATACAATAAGCAGCAAGATGATGCTCTGAAGGCAGCTCCACTGAGACTTGTTGTGTTGCGTTTTATTAAAGCTATTGTTGCATTTAATTCAGTTTGATCATAAATGCCTCAGGCAGAGCGAAGAAGGGCTGCTGTGCAGTAAGTAGCTAGACAATCCGCATACACAAACCCACCGGTACACACACACATACACACACAGTTAAGTCCCTCTGAGTGAATAAATAAAGCATGAGGCACTCTGATCCCACGGAGTGACAGATGTCATGTTAATCTGCCTGGTGGACGGATGGCTCCACTGGACCTGCACCCGTTCTCCTACCATACAGAGCGCAAAGCAACCTCACAGTCACCCTCTTACAGTATAAAGTGTAAAGGTATACAGTATAAAGGCTGCTCTGTCACGGTCCTGGGTCTTGGACCCAGAACTTTTGAATTTTTTGTGGACTTCTTGTTCATTATTCAATGTTCTGTTTGGTTTATAGTTTGTTTGTTATTTATATCAAATTTTCACATTCCTTAGCATCTTGAGCCTCAATTCTTTGTTTCAGTCCCTGTTTATTACCATTTGTATTCTGCTTACGGTTTATCTTATATAGTCGTTCATGTTATTTTCATAGCCTTTCCCCTTGAATCTTTTTGTGTCAAGTTTAAGCATGTTAGGGTCTCGTCTCTGGTTACTTCCTGTTTTATTTTGATAGTCTGTTGTCTCTCATGCCTTGCCTTTAGTTTAACCTCGTTAACCCTCTGTGTGGTCCTTTAATCTTTTAGACTTTTATCAGCCTAATAATTGGCTCACTTTCCATTGATCTCTGCATCTTTGCATTTGGATCCTTACCTCAGCACATTATGAAATGCCCTTTCCAGTGTTCTTGAAGTGATGGTATGCGATAAAATATTATTTTAATTAACCGGGCTATGTAATTTCAGGAGAAATTGTAGTGGAATTGCTCTTATTGCCCAACATGGTCTGTGGCTTACTGCTAATAAAAACTTGGAGGTAAATAGGTTGGCTAGAAATGCTGAAGAATTCGTTGGAGAATTCATAACTGACTCAAAAAATTGTTTATCCCATATGCCCATAGTCAAAATCCCAGACATTATTAGGCACACCCGTGCATCCACTGTGTACCTGGTGTACTTAATAAAAGTACACCAGGTAAAAAAAATGTCCTTTTACTTAATAAAAGGACATTTTGTAAGTTTTTTCTTTGTCTGTACCTATTGTGTTTTTTTACATGACAATGGGGGGGGGGGGTGTTTCACTAAAAGGTCAAATATGCCTCTTATAAGCCTGACAAATGTTATTGTATTTCCTTAAAAAACATTTGCTATTTTTTGTTTTGTTTTGTTTTTGCATGCATTGTCATTTTAAAGCAATATGAAAGCTTCACTTTGCAAGTCTGGATCAACCTCATCACACCTCTGGTGCTACCAATAAACAGGAAATGGCAAACACACACACAAAAGCTGTCATTTAATCGAATTTACTTTCTTCTAAATAGGCGCAGTTCATGGCAACGCATCGTCAAAGTGTGGTAATTATGGTAATTCTGGCCTAAAACCACAAGCCCTTTTTTTTTTTTTACAGATTTTTATTGCAAAGTATAATTTGATTAGGTCAGCCACTGAAGGCATAATAAACAGCAAGCGGTGGTGCAATGTGAAGAGGTGGATTCTGAATTTCTAATAATCTCAGAGTACGTCTTTTTTTTTTTTTGCAAGTTCATGTATTAAAAAATACTGTTTTATTCTGGGAAATAGAGTTTTTCTTGCAGTATTACACTATGCCCCGTGCTCTTTATTATTTAGGTTTTTTCTTTACATACCTTGACCCTAATCCACCATCATATTTACATCCATATTTGCTGACCTACACTATTTTTTGTTACTGTAACATCATTACACTTTCTTGCGCCCTAAAGCCACCAAGAGATCATTTAGCCAAACTGTGCTGCAGCTGGGAGAAGGACCAACAAAAATAAAGAGCATGCACTTTTAACTTCAAGTGGTTAAACTCCACACAGTGGCTTTTATCCTTATATTTCACAAAAGAAAAAAAATGGTTGCTGTTATTACCTTTGAAAAAAACAAACTTCCCTTCACTGTTTTCATACACCGCATCAATTTTGGGAGGCAAGCCCTTCCAGAAGTAGTTGATCTGCATGGGGTAGCCAGGAACTACAGAGTTGTCTCGCACCCTCCAGAACCACTGGTCCTATAGAAACGGACAAGGTAGAATCATCACCACTCTTTATCGCCACCGTCATCATCCCAGAGTGCTCGGAAACAAGCAGCCATCTGATGACCTACTTTACCTTGAACACAAAAAGCTCCTTTCGGAGGATGGCCAGAGTGTTGAAGCCTCCATCACAGATGTTAGGTTTGGAGTTCGGGTTGGAAGGTTTGGCGCCCTGTGGGGGGCGATGGGGTCTGGCATGGCGATCGTGTTTACGTGGGTCAGAGGGCGGGTGAAAGCGAGGTGGTGGGACTGTGGGTGGGGGCCTGGTAGGCTGTGGCGCTCTATCCGGTGGACCTAAAAAGACAAAAACAGAATGTATTTTATCCGTGTTCCTTGATATTCCTCTTTGACAAAACTTTTGAAAGATTTCTTTTTTTTTTTGCAGGACTGTATATATTGAGTTTACAGGTTTTTTGACCAGTACACCTTTTATTTTGGCACAGAAAATGCATCTTTTTTTTTGGCTTCGTGTTAGTGGACTCACGTTGTTTTGAAAGCGCAGATTGGCTGCCCTCTTTAACAGCTGACAAATGCTGCTTATTGGCATTGAACCCAATATGACTGATGCAGCAGCATTTCAATAAGCAAGTGACTAAGCTTCAGTGCTTCATTATTTATATTGTTTTGCTATACAGCTTCAGCGAAGTGTTGGAACAAAATAAGGCATAAGTGTCTTTATTACGTGTTCTTTCAGACTTTCATCTCACGCTTTAAAAAGAAATTCAACTGTGGAACGCTACCGTAGATTTTCTGGATGCCCTGTAGGTCATCGTGAGGTAGTTTGAAGTTCTCTGTGTCCATGTACTGGTAGAAAGGAGCCATGATAGCAGTGGGGTCATTTGAATGCTCCAGACCGAGAGCATGGCCCAGCTCATGAACCGCAACCAAGAACAGGTCGTTACCTGGAGAGAGGAAGAGGATAATATAATTTAGAATTCAAGATTTCCATAATATTAAGATAAAGTGTACAAGCAGGAGGTGTACTCTTTGTCTTTAAAGATTACAGAACAGGCAAATATTAGCAGTAAAACACTTCTGCAGAACTCTCAGTGAATTACAGTGGAATGGCTTCCCCGGTGACCCAAGTTGCACATATAGTACATCTGTCCAGACTCTTTTTAAAATAGTTTCTGAAGACTGTAAAGGAATCTAACAGGTGGACACCAAATATCTGACAAAACAGAGTAGAGGTTTCTGGCACTTTTTCACTGGACAAAAAGGGCCTGTATCCGGAAAGATCGGGAACGCTCCGGAATGATCCGTGGCAGATCCATAAAGTTGGATCTGCCACGGATCATTCCGGAGCGTTCCGGATCCATAATGCTTACGGAGAGAACATGGGAAAATCTGATCCATCACAGATGTTTAAATGGATATTATCCGGATATGTAACGGATGTTCATTCAGAGTTTGGATTTTTCAGGGTCCAATCTTCTCCGTTTACAGAGAAATCTCCAAAATGTATCCGTCAAAGATCCGGTGCACATTCTTCAGGACATTGTCCGTATCTGTGACGGATACAGAGGTGTCATACCTCGCATAGTACCCTGTTTGAGGGCTTTTAGTCCAGTGTTATGCCTACTTCCAACATGTAAGGAAGAGGTTAAAGTTCCAGAAACACTTGCTGTTCATAGAACCCCTTTATTATTTTTGGATTCTAGCCTTCTTCAGGTTCCCGAAAGCCAGAACCTCACACACTGGAGGCACACTGCAAACATTTACCTATCTTATATGATCTTACATGAGAGATCTTATATGAGAGAATTTGCTTCTTTTCTTTGTTATTTTAAAATCCAGCTATCTTTGGATTTTGGCCTATTGATTCAAAATAAAGCATTTTTAAGACCTTTGCATTCTACAGAAGCAGTTTTCAGTGGGTTTTTTTTGGGGGGGGGGGGTTTGCATCATTGAACAGGCTAACCATTCATTGCATAATTAACAAAGTTAATTTATCAGCAGTGAAGATCATAATTACTTTCTGCCATCTGATGTCCCTTCACTGAGCTAATTTGGTGCAAACAGTTACAAGAAAAGCGTACTGGAGGTAAAATATGAAGCGGGCACACTTTTCCCATTTTACTACTTAAAGGGAGATAAGCCACATGTGAACAAAAGAGAGCAGAGGGACACACTCACGTTGCTGCCCAGGGCATCAGGCAAGAAGCACTCATTTAATGCACCTGAACCCATATAAATGCTGGCCGGCTACAAGCAAACATTGTGAGTCTACGTCATATCACATACAAGCACACAAACACACACACAGAAATGAAAAAATAAAAATGTCACAGTTAGTACATATGGCTAGTGTTCAGCTCATAGTGTCAACCTGATTAAGAGAGAAGTACACCATTTAAGTACAGCTTGTGACTGAAGCTGTCCCCGGGAGATTGTTGCCCTTTACAACATGATATCCCCTTCTGCCAGGAGCGCTGGACAGCCCAGCCACTGACCCTCAGCCAGCAGCTAAAAGGTTACACCTCCCCCTCCACCATTTATCTAACACCACCAGCCTCTTCCACCTAACCAGAATTGTCCCATAAGGACTCCCAGGAGACAGGCCTGAGCTACCATTAGCGCACATGTCAACATGCAACATTTACAATTACACTGCTGTGAAAGCCCATTAAAGGTTGCAAAGCTTTCCGGACACATAAGCTGAGATGGGAGCTTTTCAAAATCAGCCCCAGCGCTCCAAATGGATAACCATGGGACACTGCACAAGGGTGAACATGAATTCGACTTGGGAGTCTGAGACAGTTACCATTAGGGTACGAGAACAAAAGAGAGAGAGAGCGAGAGAGGGAGAGGAGCTGATGGGTGGCAAGCAAGGTTCCCAGAACAAACACAAAGTGAGCTGTAACCCTCCTCCTCCCCATTTACCGGAAGGGAGAATGAAAGCATGTGGCATATGGATATTAGCGAAGCAGCCCAACATCATTAATATTAAATCCTGTAAAGGTATGAATACCAGTCGGCTACATCAAATTCAATAGAATTTAATAATCATGTGCCATCAACCAATATCTTAAAATAGTAGGGCTTTCTATCCTGTCATCTGAAGAGCTTATTATACAACAAAAAAAAAAAACATCACAATCCTGGCAGATGGGGTGATGCGTCTTTACAGAGCACAGACGGATCAAAGACATCTCTGCATTCTTAGTTTTTGGTTAAACATCGCTCATACTCTGCCCTGTGATACCGTCTCTGTCATATTGCCCTCCTGCCGAGCCATCTGTATTTAGATGGTTTGCCTTCCATCAGTCCTCGTCTATCGCTCTTGCTTCTTTTTTCCCCTTTCTCTGTGCTTTACTCACATCTTCAACGCAGTTTTTTGTTTACCTTCCTGCCAACATTCAGCATTTAAACCCTCCCCCTTTTTTTCTTCTTTATCTTAAAATCCCCCCCGCCTCCCTGCTCTTCCTTGCTGTAGCTTCTCCTTTCTTGTGCATTGCTTGCTTCATTGTTGGCAGTCTTAGTCACCTTGTCTTATCCCTCACACCAGCTTTCCTTTTCACTCACCATCATGGTTGGGGTTCCCAAGCGTCCAAGGCTCATCTGAGTCAAAGTGTGTATCTCCTCCTATGCCTGGGCCTGGAAAATAGGCGTGGGCGAGGAATCCTCCCTCCCCATCGAAGGGCGAGCTGTCACCGTGAAAACCTGAAGCGAAGATGATAGTGATGTCCACGTCACGCCTGCCAGTCTCCAGGGCACTGTATGGAACAGCCTCGAAGCGTAGGGGAGTCACACCCTGCCACACGTCAAACGCCCGCCGGATGGCATCGTGAGTCTCCCGTGCGCCCACCTTCGGGGTAACATTTTTTATGCTGCAGGAAGCCAAACAAGCATACCAAGTGAAAAGGTTGCTGAGAGGTGGTGGAGGCATTCAGTCTAAAAATACCCTGCAAGTCAGAGTTTACATAAAAACACCCATCGTACATAACCTGAAACTTCGGGGAGCAAAATTTTGAGCAGAAATTCAAAATAAAAATACATCATGCATCGCCCCATTTCCTTATTGTCCCATTAATTTGTCTGAACTATTTTTTTTTCCTTTTCAGAATAAGAAGGAGATCCTTAAAAAAAAAAAAAAAAAAAAGTTGCACTTGACACAACTATTTCAAGCCCGGCAGCTTTTTACTGAACTTTTAACACAGCAGTCGTTATCAGTGTCTGGCAGGCAGAGAGGAATGGGAAATCTTCTCCACTCATTTTCACGAATAAAGTGCAGTCAGCAGCAGCAGCACTGGCTCAGCACTGATTGACATTCCATTAGGAGAGGTGGCTCATCAATTCAAATTCAGGCAAGAAGGGAGGATTTGAATAAATTGGCAGTGTTATCATCTATTACTGCAGAAACCTGTCAATTTGCAGTTGTGCCAGAGACCCGTTTATCGGTTCTTCTCAGAACCTATTAAAAGCGTGGGCTTAATCAGGCCTGATAAGATGAGTGTTTAAATATTTCTGCTGAGATTATGGATAATTTACACTGTGCATTTTCAAACAATTTAATATGAGGGAGAGAAAAGCCTTCAGTTTCCACGCGGCTCTGCTAAAATGGTTTGCTTTGTTTTATGAAAATGATAGAATAAGGATTTAAAAAAAAAAACAAAAAAAAAACCAGCCTGATCCTGTTTTTCATTTTGCCAGCAAAGTTATTTATACACTGAAGAGCAAACATACTCGCAGCACACATGGGCAAATTTATGTGTTAATTTATGTGTTTCTGGATGTGTGATTATCACTGTATTTTTGTGTGTGAGCCCCCACACGTGTGACGTACTTGTTCGGTCTCTATGACAACACGGAGCATGTGATCCCAGGTGGTTAAAGAGGAGGAGATGAGAGACCGAGGAGAGCTGAGCAAATTAACGCTAACATATCTGAATCTGGAATCTGTCTATGACAACATGCCTCCGCCGCCGCTCACCTGTAGGTTATGTGTGTACGCTGCCACTTCTGTCCCGTCAGAGCGTATCTCCGCCTCCGTGACCTCGGTGCACTTCTAAATTTGTCCGGAACTCCGCAGCGTGGTTTTTGCATCCAGCTTAAAAAGTGACGAGAGAAGAGAAGAGAAGAGAAGAGAAGAGAAGAGAAGAGAAGAGAAGAGAAGAGAAGAGAAGAGAAGAGAAGAGAAGGTGACTTAAGTTTGCTGACTTCAAATTTTGGATCTCAGTTTGCATCACAAGACGACATAAAGCATTGAAGTGAACTCAGCAGTTCTCTTCCTGACAGGTGCCAGAGAATCACAGAACCAAAATAAGGAATGCAGAACAGCGCTAAACTACTCCAAACTACAGCCCTTCATGTCTCTCATTCACACCACGTCACAACTACAAAACAAACACAATACGTAGGCAAAGCTTTAATTCTCACCTCAGAGTGATATCACTGCATCATCATGCAAAATGAGAAGAGGGGAAAAAATGTTAAAACCTTCACCGGAGTTTGTTTGAGGCGAGGTGATGGGAGGTGAAACAAACATCTCTGTCTCTCTCCTTTATTAATTTATTACAACGCTTATAGCCCTCCCTTCTGCATTTTAAATGAACGGGTGGAGCATAATGCATTAACATGACATTAATGGCCTAATGAAAGTGCATGTGCTGCTCAGCTGTTTGTGTTTGCACAAGCGCATCCACAACACATGTGTATACTCACTCCTTGGTCTTCTCATCCAGTGTCCCTGTGACATTGAGACCATAGACACGCTGCATGGCAGCAATGGCTGAGTGCATGGTTTGGGCCGACCACAGGACAGACATGCCTGGTTCTGTGCGGGGAAGGTAGCCATACCTCTGTAGCCATCCCTGCAAGGGGAAGAAGGAGAAAGATTTGACTCTTCATGTCTTGTCTTGGTTTAAGACCTGGTCTTTGTTAGAAAGCTCAGATCTGGGAGGAAAAATATGAAATATTATGTTAAAGTGTTGCACATTTTGGAAAATTTGTTAATATTATGAATGGTTTATGATCTACTACAAAATACACACATCAGCCAAGCCCTTGTAATGTATGCAGCACATTAAAAGTGGGAGTATAATATTAATACGAAGGTGCATCGTTCATTCTGCATCTCGCAAGAGACAGTGACTAACCTTTGGCTGCAAACTATTGAGCATTATCAAAACAAGAGAATGAGCCGCAGTAGTGCTTAGATTTAACATCGCAGTACGCCTGAGAGCTTCAAAAGCTTTTTATTGATGTCATAATTTACAGTAACACACACACAATAATCAATAATCAGTGGTTCGGTTAAATTGTCTATCAGGCAACTTTTTAGGGTTTAAAATGTGTTTGTGCAGAGGCTCTGTGGGCAGCGCTGCTGGCGCTAAAAGCAGCCGAATCCCTCCTGTTGACCTTAGTCAGTGTTCGTGTCTTGCGGCTTTCGGCCGGTGTTCATGAGCAGGACTGTCGCCGTGCCTCCTCCTGCACTACAAAGCCGGAGAGTGACTTGACACAAAGAACAGAGGTGAAGCTGAGAATCATTGTGGGGTCACTGCCGGGTTCAGCCTTGAAAGTGAGGGGCCACTTGGTGCCCACACGATCCACAGCTTGTCCACAAGCCAACCAGGTGCCTCCCTATCACTACACAGCATATGAGATAGGCTCCAGCTAGCTAATCTGACTAGCTGTCTCCACTGTCCATCCCTCCCCTTCTGCCTCTATCCCTTACTCGGCTTTGCTAAATGCCTTGTTTATCCCTTTTTTTTTTCTCCCCTTTCTCCTGTGGGTGTGTATCCTGTATGAGTTGTGTTTGTTCAAAGGCACAGATTTCAGAGAGATATCAGGCAGGATTTCAGTGAGCCATAAAATTGAATAATGATGTGTGTGTGTTACTGTCAGCTTCACCATTTAATTTCTTCAGAGTGGTGGGAGGGGAGCCTGTGGTGAGGATGGAAATTACATCAATTAATAAGGTAGAAAAAAAAAATCAAATCCTATTATGCAACTTGTGTCTGTAGATGTTTTATCTCCTCCAACACTATATGGTGCTGCCAGAGCATATCTGACTTCATGATGACCTGTCAAAAAAAGTAGCATCTCTAGCAATTCAACAAAAGCTCTTAGGCATTTTTTTTTTCTTAAAATAGTCCGCTCTCAGTGCATTCATATGTGAGGTGCACATTTTGGATCAGTGGGCCGGATCAGCTCACTTCATGAGCCGCAATGTAATAACCTGAAATGAGCATCCTTCTGTTTCATTGCACCCTCCAAATGAGGGATATTTTTTTTTATCAGTGCGTGAGCTGTCCTGACAATGTCTCCATGTTATGCTTTATCGCATGTGCCCACGGATATAGCGTGGGATACTCAACATACATGTTTTTCACGCTGAGGCAGATGATGTGGAGGAGAGAGCACGGTCATTTATGATTCTCGAGGGGGGGGGGGGGGGGCTTTATCTTACCTCAACGCTGAACTGATGATCCCCCTCTCCGGACACGGCACACGAAATCCAAAGCAAAAAATGCAAGCAGAATGCTGCCGCGTAAAAACAATCCGATGGTTTTCTTTTACTGGAGGATACTAAGGTCATAATGACCTGTTTTTCCCAAGTGTTTATTAGAAGAAGCCGCCCGTCTGCTTTGTGTCAAATGAA
The DNA here is from genome assembly GCA_034780415.1 of Cichlasoma orientale. Taxonomy (NCBI): domain Eukaryota; kingdom Metazoa; phylum Chordata; class Actinopteri; order Cichliformes; family Cichlidae; genus Cichlasoma; species Cichlasoma orientale. The sequence continues at coordinate 396,271 of JAVDPK010000410.1, read as the reverse complement.
AACCATCGGGCGAGCTGTCAGAACAGATTCAGATGAAAAACGGACCCCGCGTTTTTATAAAAATCCCGATGGTGTGATGTTCCGATGTCAAGCAGAGATAACTCGGCGTGTCAGACCCGCTGCCCTCGCCATTCTTATTTACATCGGGGGCTACATCTATCCAGCAGCATCAATGGCCATGTACAGTATCCAGCCTGCGCAAGATAGGCTCCCTCCCGACTCGACGCCTGCGCTTTGATTTCTCACACAGCGCAGCGCTGCTTGGCAGCATCATAAGAGCTGCCCTACAGAGTGCGTACGAGATAAAAACGCAATTTCTCAGCACTGCCTGCACATCTGACGTTAACATTGCAAAGGAAACGGCTCTGTGCAATTTGAAGCGCACATGCGTAGCCAGACATTTTGATCTTAAATACCTAAACAAAAGCCTAGAGACAGATTTTTGAACTGTGTGGCTTGCATTTCGCTGTTGATGCTCTGATAAAGTAGGTAAATGCCTTTGTGCACTGAACAAACTGGGAAATAGTCCCATGCCATCAATAGCCATCAAGTACAGTCAGACATCAGGACACATGCTGATCATTTGCATGATCATTTATCTTGAAATATTTGTCCTACACTTATCCCACTCTATTTTCTCTATCCTGATGGACATTTTTAGCTCTTAGAGCGCTGTCCAGTTCAGCTGTGCTACAGCCATGGCCAACAACCTGCCTGAAGCAAAACAAGCCACCAGATGGCAGCGTTTCGTTGAGGAATGTGTCCACCAGCTGGGTTTTTTTTTTTTTTGTTTTTGTTTTTGTTTTTTTGTTTTTTTGCCAGGACACTGAAGAGAGGGACTGGGAATCCACTCCATATAAACTAATGAGGCGAGAAATTAATCTGACATTGATTTGATATGGCGCACAGAAAGGGCGTAGGCCTTTGGGAAAGAGTAAAGAAGAAGCTCATAACAAAAATCAGATCACACTTTTGTTTTTCTGCATGTTCGCACACAGTATGTACCCAGGAGAGAGGTTTGTGTGATTTATTTTTCAGCTGATATGGAAAATAATTCAGGAACTGAATAAAAAAGATCATATGGAGACATCAAGGAAAGCTGAGTGGCCTAGTTAACATTTAAGCCTCCCAGTGTGTCCTGTCCTGCACTCTTCTGTCTGGGCCAATGGACAATTTAAAAAAAAAAAAAACCCTTTTCAACAGTCTCTGAATCTGATGTTCATGTGGAACCGAGGAGGCTACCTGCAGAGAAATGTGAGCTGATTACATCCACGGTTTGATTCTAATCTGCACAGCACATGGCTGGATTAAATATCACCTGCCGACCTGACATATTTGTGACTTGACACAGTGCAGTGCATAATGTGCGCTGCTAGAGCCAGTCAATCACTTCCTAATGACTCAGAGTTTCCCGTAGTCACGCACATTTAATGACTGATCAGAAGAAATTTGATGGCATGGGCTGTCACTTACTGGCAGAGATCTGTCACGGTTATAGTTTTGAGGTTCCAGTTTCGTAACAGTATATAAATGGCTCGCTTTAACCTCACCTTTGTCTCCCTGAGAGTTTGCATTTGGATCCTCATCCACGCAACATATGGCAAGATCAGTGGCACCAGATTTGGGAAGGAGTACCCTCTACCCAGCTGTGATGCTGTGAAATGATAGCCTATTTAGAACCACATACATTAGTAGAAATGTCATCTTAACAAGATTAAAATTAGATGTTTGCTTCAAAAATTAATAACTGTTATGATGATAAACAGGTTGCTGTTTACACATATTTAGTTATGCATATTTAGATGTTTATATAATTATATATACTCAGAACATCAAAATTAATATATTCTCAGTGAATCTGATCATTTAATTATAACTACCATATATATATTACTTTATTAGAGTATGTGTATACCATACACACTTTTATATTTTGTAAACTATTCACTAGCACTGATGAGTGCCACAATCAGTATTGTTGTTTTTTTTAAAACATTACAATGCTAAAGCAGCACAGCTCAATTACCTTTGAAGCCTGAACACACAGAACCTTCAGGTGATTATTCTCATTACTCATAACTGCAAACAAGTTGTTCCATGTTTTTGAAACAGGATGTAACTGGTTGGGAAGTTGAGAAAGGCGCTGTTATTGGTTTAAAACAGGTTCATTCATTTACTTTGAGCTGTTTACTGTGTACCCCACTGAGGTGCCATGGAGACCACATGTTCCGGCAAGTGAGCATGGCTCAGAGCCAAAGACCAGGGGCCTCATCGGGAGAGGTAAAACACAATGCAATAAGACGCACCCACGTGTGTGCCTGAACTCAGTATTACAAAACAAACAAATTCCTAAAATCAAATATTTGCCTTTACTATTTTATTTACTAAGTTTAGCTGAAGGAGAATTGCCTTGAGGGGGGCAGATGGTGCGATACAAGGTAATCTCACTGGCTTCTCTAATTAAACCTAATTAATTGGTGGCTGACAGTTTGCTGTGAACGCCTGGGGCTTTTCAACCATACCGCTGTAGACAGGATTTAGCATGCTATTATTAAAGCTTTTAGGGATTCACTCACATCTAATCTCAGCCTTGCAGTAGCTCACATGTCAGCGATACGGCAGTCATGACGGTCCAAACTAGAGAAGTGAGATTCACAGGAAGGCGTTAAAGAGTTAATGGTGTAGCCTCCAAACAGATTCGTGTGCATTATGAAGATGTTGTCACGCTGGCAACCCAGAAACCAATATTTAGTAACTCAAATCATCATTTGTTTAATGGTTCTGCTCATCATTCTCCAGGAGAAGGGCCTAATGTACAATTATGCTTTCTACAAAAAGGTAATCATGAGTTTTCAAATAAATGCTCTACTCATTGTTGTGCCTCATATCTAATTTTTTTTTCTTTTTTAAAAAAAAAAAAGGTTTCACATTTAAATGCTAAACAGTAGGACTTTGCCAGGGTTTTTATTTCAGCTAAATTAAAATGCATCCTTTTGTTAGTACAATGTATAAACATAGTAAAAGGGTGCTTTATCATTTCTGACAGCCCACTGTAAATTTCTCCTTCTTTTTTTTTACTCAAACAATAGGCCAAAACACATTTAGTTTTGTGTTAGTCTATCATATGAGGCAAAGAAAGCATTAAGCTCCACATCTGAGAAGCTGGAACCAGCAAATGTTTGGATTATTAAACATTTGTAGGAGATCAAAACTGTTGCCGCGCTACTAAACCGCTTTATTTGTGTTGGTTATCATCGTGCTCTTTCTCGGGAGCACAACTATTGTGATGTTTCTTTGCAGCAGATGCATCGCCTTCGGGTGACAGTGGATCCTATATGATCCCATATGTTCTGCTCGTCTCCACCCTACTGTGTACAAGAAACAGCACAAAGACAGAATAATGGCAGCAGTGGTGTGTGGGGGCTGTTACTTTGTTGCACTTGTTTTTTTTTAAAAAAAATATCGGGATGTTGCCGGCCCATCTGGGCCCTGTCATGCTCATCAGACCTTAAGGATAAAGGGGGTAATCTCTCCCAAAAACAGTCACATACCAGTTCTGCCTCATTGAACCACTTAATAAGAGTCCTTCTATAAACATTAGTTAAATAAATGTTTTTAGAGGTTGAGAATTATTCATACTGCTCAGCTTTTACTGCACTTCAAAGACCTCAAGCTGCAAATGTGAGCTTGATTAATTAACTCGTACTGCTAATCTATAATCTTCCTTGAGAAACAAATACCGCAGCGCATGGTGCTTATTCAGCATGAGAGATGGAAAATGTAAGACTATTACAAGGTACCACATGCAATTATTTTAGCAGCCTGTAGCTGACAGCTCTCATCCCACTCTTAACACTTTCTCCTCTCTCTGTCTTTATCTTACTCTATTTTGATTTCCTGCTTCTGGCCATTAGTCTTGTTTGTTTTAGCGTTTCTGCTTTGTTAGCTCTTCGGGACACAAAGAGCCTCAGAGCAGCATGCTGATGGCAACTGGAACGTCTTTCTTTCAGACTGTGAAACATTTCATAATTGAAATATTGGCCATTGGTGTAGAAATTGGCGGCTGGAAAGTAGCCAAGGTGATTTCTTTCTCCCTTTCCTTTCTCTTGGCCTCAACTGTGGCTTGGTGTGAGGCAAACCTCGGTTTCAAAGCATCTGAATGTGATAAATGGCCTCGAAGTGAAGCTGAAATTTAATTTTGCTAAAAGTACAAGAGCAATATTTTACTCCTATGAACTTTGGACCATTTTAAACCTTAATGCCCCCCCTCACCCCCCTTAGGTTACCCCCACCCCCCCAGCACCAACAACAGTCAAACTGACAGTTGCATCACAGCCATAGCACAGCAAAAAAAGCAAAAAGCGCTCACTGTGCTGTCTCAAGTGAAACGTTAGCCTTGCATTAGGTAATTTCTCCTCGAGGAGAATGGTCATAATTTCACCAGACACAATAAGCTCTTCCTCCAACAGTACGAGCAAAAACGCTTTGCTGTGCCATTAGGCCGCGATAATGAAATAAACAGTAGTGTGAAAAATGATTTCTATCACTCCTGTCCCCATAGAGTCTGATATGTGTACAACAACAAACACATTTGAGCAGCTTGACGTCCAATTAGACTCAGCGCCCATAAGACAGACACTCCATCAGCACTCTCGAGACATTTGCTACATTCAACCCCTGCTCGACACTGATTCTGATGACTGCCTTTCATACAGCGACAAAAAAAAAAAAAAAAAAAAAAAGATCCAATCGTAACAGGATGTCAAAACTTACTGTTGCCCTTGTTTTTATGGGCATATTCAGTGAGGCTTCTAGAAGTTATAGGCATGGCATCCTGGATGAGTCATCATCATACTAGCTTTTTCTGCCACGTTGTTTACTTAAAATAGCTTCAGGTCTACTGAAAAGTGATTAAAAAAAATCCACCAGTAAAGCAGATGTTTGGCTGTAAAACAATGCTGTAATTACATTTTTATCTCTCTACAGTCCAGTTGCAGTCATTCGGGTCAGCGTTGATTGAAAGCACACCAAAAGCTGAGAGAACTAGCCCCTGTTAAAGAAGCATCAGAAAACTGCACCAAGGAATGCCACCAGCTCACAGTAAACATTGCCTTAACCAGCAGGAAGTACGGGAAAACCAGTCAATGTTTAACCGCTTTGTGCTATCCTCATTTCTAAACTCAGAAAATATTAGTTTTCTTAAAATGAATATATATATATTTGAATTTGAGTGCATATCACAAACCTACTGTATATAAACTAATTAATCAGTCTGGCTTTAGTGCAGCCAGACAGTTTTTCTTGATGTCACTGGACACTTTATTAGGTACACCTGTTTGACTGACATCGTCAAAATGTCCTGCTGAAGTTCAAACCGAGGATCAGAACCAGGAAGAGATGCGATTAAGTAACTTTGAATGTGGCGTGGTTGTCGATGCCAGACGGGCTGATCTGCTGGAATTTTCTTGCACAACCATCTCTAGGGTTTACAGAGAATGCTCTGAAAAAGAGAAAATACCCAGTGAGCGGCAGTTCTCTGGGTGAAAATGCCTTGTTGATGTCTGAGGTCAGAAGAGAATGGCCAGACTGTTTCAAGTCACAGTCACAAGATTTCAGAAGAGCACCTCTGAGATGTGCAGCTGACAAATCTGTGAGCAACTGTATGATGCTGTCCCATCAATATATGGACCAAAATCTCTGAGCAGTGTTTCCAGCACTTGTTTTTACTAGTATATACATTTTTTTTACTTTATTATACACGTTTTTGCTAAAAATTTGTAACAAAATTCAAAAACCACAAAAACAATGATAAAGTAAAGATGGAAGAAGAAGTTAATATATTTGCATTTGATTTTTTTTTAACTTTCATTCATTCACTCTCTTCCTTACTTGTTTTCTTGGCTAAACTAAGGAAAGAGACCACAAACGCAGGTGTTTCTGCAGCTACTGTTGCTTTTGTTTGCTCAAGGAAGTTTATTCAGCTTTTGTGTATCACTGGTATCACTGCATGTAACTGTACGCGTGTTAATGGATGCTGTAGCCTATACCACTTTCCATGGTGCAGTCCATCTTCCGAAAAGGTTGCCTTGTGTGCGTGCGTGCGCGCGCGCGCGTGTGCGTTTGTGTGTGTGTGTGTGTGGGGGGGGGGGGGGCGCTTCGTATACCCTGCCTGCACCTG
>JAVDPK010000410.1:375326-389264 GCA_034780415.1 Cichlasoma orientale | reverse complement strand
CTTTCTTTCTTTCTTTCTTTCTTTCTTTCTTTCTTTCTTTCTTTCTTTCTTTCTTTCTTTCTTTCTTTCTTTCCAATTAGTTGATTGTGCAAATGCAACTTACCAATAAACGGCAATGACTAAGTATGAAAATTTGCACCCCTTTGATGATCATGCAGGCACTGGATGTGGATTTTGAAAATGTACTTACTCTTTTGTTCTTAATCTCATCTGTATGTGAAATGTGAGCACTTTCCATATTCTGCTTTCTGGTTAAATTGGCATATGCTGAAGTACAGTTCGTGAATTTTCTTCCCTTTTCTCATAAACAAAATCCCACAACAGTGCTCACCTTTATTTGCATGTGTTTTGAACACCGTCAAACATGATAAACATCTGATCCTCACATGAAAATCTGTCAACCTGGACAGTCTCTTTGCTTGACTTCTGCAAATGATAAGAAGCGGGATTTGATGAATGTCCTTTCTTTGCCTGTTTAAGTGTTCTGTTGGCCCTGAAACAAAGTAGACTTATTATTTTTTTAAGATAGCAGTGTTATGACTGTTCCTTCATTCACTTTTTTTTTTACCCTTTGGTTATTTAAAAAAAGGCAGAAATTTGGCACCCAAGAATAAGCCTTCATTTAAGCAGTAAATTAGATGCTAGCTTGTGATCAAAACCATAAAATTTATAAAAAAAAATTGACTCCACATTGGTGTGAATGACTCGGACCCCACAGAGGCCAGACGTCAGGAGAGAAAGTGACCCAGTGACTCTGCACTCCCTAATGGCTTTAACTTCCTATTCTCATGAATCACGATGGTTCACGCTCATTACAGTGTTGTTCCTCTTTATAAGCAGATAAGCGTGTGCTCGCAGTGCCAGCGGGGCACGTGTAAGCTGCGTCTTTCCTGTCGGGTCCAGCAAGTGAAGACCAGTGCCGGCTTCTAGAGAACCATAACAAATCAAAAGTGTTTGTGAGCCAAAAAGACAGAGTCCCTAAATATTTCTGGGCTTCTAAACAAACTGGACATTTCATGCAGCAGCAAGTCTCCCACAGTAAATAAGGATTTTTGGAATTTTATTAAGACCAGAGAAGATTAGTAATGAGCAGCTGTAATGACAGATATGCTGTGCAGTACGATTAGATTTAATTACTGTTCTTTTTCTTTTTGGACAGCTGATCCCATTTGAATTTCCAGGAAAATGTGAGCTGCACCATATGGTTTGATGGTTGAAGTTGTTGTTGTTGATTCGTGGTGTTTTTGGCCAAGGGCTGACACAGATGTTTCTATGTGGCACGCCGTGTTTCGCTAGCACATAGTGTCCATAACAGTCAAAACTGATTTGAACAAGATGTCAGATCCATCCAGACGACGCCCCTTTGGAATCAAAAGTCCGAATAACAAATGCTTGCATATTTGGGCTGTTGTGCAATCACGATGAACTCAAGTAACAAGAAAATGAAATGATGTTATTGATTAAAGGAAGAGTTGCTGGGGGGGTCGTGCCATCGCTGTGCAGCAGGTTTATCCAGTAACTCAAGCTGAAACCAATGAGGGAGTGTGTTTCTTAATAATTACATCATGAACACTTGAAAACTCAACAACAGGGTCTGTGAAGTTTAGTGCTTGAGCTACAGTCTTGTCTTAGAGAGATTTGCATCTATATGTAAAGACATACTGATACCAGTGCACTTATTTGGACTGGATTGAGACAATATTGCAGCAACATTTATTTTTGTATGATTAAGTAATAAAAGCTTACAGATGCTGACTCAAGGTGCCATTGTATTGTCAACTACATGTCTGCCTGTGAAGGTTTTCTTAGTAAGTGTATTACTGTATAATATAATACTATAATATAGCTCTCCAGGAATAAAAAATAAATGTCAGAAAAAAGGAAGGAAGGAACAAAGAAGAAGAAAATAAAATAAAGGAAACAGATTACTAAATACTCTTGGCCTAGTTCAGCTGAGACAGGCTTTATGTAGATATCATATCCATATATTTTCTTCTCCTTGTCCAAGTCATGGTCACGCAGCTATCATAGGCCAAGAGGCGGGGTACACCCTGGCCAATCTATCGCCGGGCCAACACAGCGAGTCATTCTCACCTCGCCAATTTAGAATCACCAATTAACCTAACATTCACAGCCTTTGGACTGTGGAAGTTCCCATGCAAGAAAACTCCACACCGAAGGCCCCAGCTGGCTGGCTGGCTGTTGGATTTTCTTGCTTTGAGCTGATGGTGATAGCCACCACATCACCGTGTCACCTCAGATATCTCATTGAGTCATAATTTTGATACTGTGGCAGCACTAGTCAAAACAAAAAGGAAGAAAATGAGTGTCCCATTCCAATCTCAGTCACAGTGCGTTTGTGAGAAAATCCAAAGAGGTTTGGAGGTTTATATAACCCTCAAGAAAAAGAGGGCTGATTTTCTCGGTCCATAAAGGAGAATGAAGTCCTTTGAGCATCAGACCAGGAGATACACATTTTCCAGAGGTGCACCACTAGTCAGTCTAATTTAGCAGTGTCTGTTTGACCTATTAAAAAGTGTTTGTGTTGCTGTGAACATCTGGCCAGTGGTTTACACTCAGAAGAAGCAAAAAAAAAAAAAAATCTCAAGTTGGGGAAAAACTTGAAATTGATTGAGCTCATCAAAATCTTTTTGCACATTGTTCTGAGTTTGGACTCTTTTTTTTTAAACACAGTTTACAGATCACTTAACCCATTTCACCCTGGAGGTCTCTGTGCTGGGACAGAGTTTCTGTCACTGTAACACAGTCAGCTTCATTTTTTTAAAGGCTGCGAAGCACGTCACATGCACCGAGTCGCAGTGCTTCATTTTTGTTGCCCCAGATTTAGTAGAGTTGCAGTTGAGCTCGAACTCACGGTTGCTGTCAAGAAGTGAGAAGCTTTTTGAGGGGTTACTTTGCCTTGATTCTAACTGTTAATTTGCATGTATAGTCCCAGTAATTCTAAGAAGCAATAAAATCAAGCAAAATTGTTATCCGTGATGCAGAAGCTTATTAAATAGCTACACTTTGCTCCCCCTTTTAGCCCACCTGGTTGTAAGAGTGCTATTAGGGCTTTTGGAAATGAATTTGTGATTTGATATGCAGAAAACTTTCCCTCAGGAAGCCCTCCTGTCAGTCCTGTGTTCTTGCTGCATAACAGAACTGCCATGCCTCATTCCGATCCTTACACTGGCACGATCAGTTTGTTATTGCAAATGATGCCCACAGCTTCACCCAGCAGCCAACCACAAGTAATAACGGGTGATTTATTTCCCAGATGAAATGCTAAATGGTTTTAGAATGATTACTCCTTTGTGACTGCTTGTGACCGGCTTTGTACTGCACAGGCGATGATTACAGTGATGTTTTTTTTTTTTTTTTTATTGTGCACTCAAAAATTTCTCAAAAACCTTTGTTGCAGAATGTTGGCAAGCTGGACCTATGCAGTAAAACCTTTCTAAGAACCCTTCTAACTGACACACGAGTTAACCAGTGAAAGATGAAACTAATCACAGGAGCATGTCAAGAGCTAAACCCTTAATCCCTGATGCGAGGCATCCTCGCCTGCTTTTGGCACAATATAACCCGCTTATATCAATGTGCTTTTTCAGAGTTAATCAAGTTCTCGACATGATGAGATAGAAAGATAATATATAGGGGAAGTCTGGCTCCACCTCTGCATTTACATGTGCTTGCACACCTGCAAAAGTTAAGCTGAATCATGACAAAATTTCAGTCCTGCAGTGCATTTCAGCATCCTGAGTAAGTGCTTTTCCCTGTGTAACAAGCCAGCTTTCCTCATCAGTCATCTGTTTTTCCCCCCCCCCCATCACTTTTAGAAACCCATTCCTTTTCTGGGATTGGATGAATGTTGGTAATGAAATATAGTTTATGATCTTGTGTAATCCGAGAACATCTTGCCTGCATTTTAGGGTCCTGCGTGATCCTGGTACCACTTCTGCTGCTGCTGCTGCTGCTCTGTCTTAGAGGTCCTCTGATGACCTTCCCAGACTTACATCTGCTGCAGTCATTGTCAGAAATATATATATATATATATATTTTAATGTTTGGGCCGTGGGAGCTGGAATATATTGTCTTCCCCCCTCTTCCGCCTTCTCTACATGCTTTGATGAACTGCGCCGTGTCTGAGTGGTAGGGACTACTGCCGAGGTGCAGGATTTCGGTTTCACCCTGGGACAATAGCGCCTCTATAGAGGACAGGTTATCTGGCAGCACTGATACTTCTGTCGAGCAACTGAGATCTGTGCTATGCTGCAGACTCACCCGAGGCTAGACACCCATGTCGTCAAGAGGAAGCCCAGAAATGAAGCAGCTTTTGTTCTTCTTACCTCTTTTGTCTGCAAAGAGACAGTTGAGTACAATAAATCTATTGTGTTGCCCTAAAAATCAAGTAAAACTGCACTTCTGTAAACGTTATGCATTTGGTTCCACTACCATTAAGCCTAAACCACAAACAATAGTTTATTGTGGTATTTTCATAAGTTATGAATAAGCAAAGACGTGCTTCCTGCAACCTGGCATATTTTAAAACAGACTGCATTGAAACCTAATTGTTTTTGAAGTCCTGATTTGAAGCCTCAGTTTTGCCTTCTGGCAATCGCTGGTTTTGGTTTTTGGAGCCAGATGTGACCAGATTTGCATGAGCGAGTGGACAGCTAAGGTAACAGCTTATGCTAGCAGGATTCATTAGTAAGCTGCATTTGCAGACTGTGTGTGCGTCCCACAAGCACCGATCACTCCTCTTTAGTTCTCAACAGCATGCAAACAAAATGTCTTGATGCGTGCTCAATAATCCAGGTGAGGACATTTCTGAAGAAGTCACTTGGATGAGTGATGAAACTTTTCTCCCACTGAAAACATTGCATCCAGGTTCTAAACCACAAACCTTCCGAGATGTAAATAAAATATTAGAATTTCCTTGCCCAAAACTGGAGTGCAGGCTTCAAGCCATGTTATTTGTCAGGTAATTCCATTAAGTGCTCCAAAAGGCTTCTGCCTACATAATCTTTTTAGGTAGGGGATGGCAAAAAATGAATATTACAGTACAATATATAACTATACAACGTGGTGACTGAAGGGGTTAGGTATTTTAACATAGGAGTATGTGGGAGACTCAGGGTCTTATGCTATAGCCAGCAGATATCCAGGTCCAGACTTCAGCTTCAGCTCTCCATTCTGTCGTTTATGTACGTCCACTGAGGGATAAGGGACTGGATGTATGGGTTACTTATTGAACAGATTTGAGGCCTTTGTTGATACATGTTAACAAAGCCATCTCTAGCATTTATGGCCTTTCCATGATCCACTGGTTGTGCATGAAGTATTCAATGGAAAGAGATCCAGAGTGAGACTAAGAAAAAAGGCTTTCTGCTATCTTTCATCTCATCAAGTGCAGTGTTGTGTCAAAAGGGAAAGGAGGCCACAGCTCCAATAGTGTTATTATGACAGCATTTGTATGTCTTAAAGAATGTTTTACTGATGGGGGGTGTTGTGGGGTGGTCATATTTTTCATTCTTTTGCCTTTTTGAGTAATGTTGCAAGCTCTTGTTTGGGTGAAAAATGACTTTGTCTTTGGTAAACATGCCGTACAGCAGCGCACATCTGATTCTTAATGTGTTAGAAATTCACAGTATATTAATAAGCAGTGTTAAATATGAATGGTTAAATGTTGAAACAGAAAAATAATAAAACTCTGGTCAAGTTGCAGTGAAACTGCTGAAAGAGTGGTAGCTGGGAATGTAAGGATGGAAAGTGGGATCTGAACGTGTTTCCATCCTGCAGGGTTTTCGCCTGAATGAAAGCCATGGCTCTGCCACACTGCATACCCTGTCCTGAAACACAGTGAGAAGGGATCCTTTGAGATGTTTTTCCTTAGAAAGAAATAAGTTGGTGTATTTGTATTCAGTGTTGATCTCTGTGGATCTTCGTGTCACTGAGATGTCAGTGGGATGGACAGGGGTTGTGCCCAGATCAAAGGAAGAATCGCAGCAGCAGAGACGAGCAGGGAAGTCTGGGATACGCAAACAAACATCAGAAGGATGGGGTGCGATATTTGACTTTGGTATCCGTGTCCTTGTTTAATTGTTCATCAAAGAGGCCTCGGTCTTCTTTTTTTAGTTGCTGCCACTTCACTTTAGCATCCAAATTGCAGATGAGGCTCTCTCACCATTATCCCGCAGACCTCCTGCAGGTGTGTCATCAGCTCTGTTGACCTCCTCGTCATTCTGAAAGCGCGACGCTTCAAACTGCGCTCGGCCAGAAGAGGAATCCCCCACAGGGACGAGAACAATAGCTTCGCAAACAAATCTCCATCTTAGAATATTTCAGAAGAAAGCATTGTTTTTATGGGTGGTGGCTGATCGGAGAGACCTGCTTCCCTAATAGCATTTAGCCTCTTCCTGTGTGGTCCGTGAGCTTAGTAAACTAAATGGTGCATTTTAATGCGTGACTCACTAAAGTGCGTTAGAGGTTTGGACCTTGTGGCACAATATGGTTAATTTGTTAGGTATGAGTCCCAGCATTTGTCAAAAATGATTGAGGTGAAGGTCCAGGATGTTTGAATGTATGCCCCCGTTGCAGTGTAAAGAGAGGGCCCTTCCTGCTTCTCTTCCTGATTAAAAAAGGATGTTAGAGATCCCTGAAAGCACTTAACCAGAAGCATTATGCTGTTTTGTTTTGTTTTTTATTAGTTTGCACTGGCTTTGGTCCACTTTTTTGGCTTAAAGGTTTAGCTTTTTTCCATGCAGTGCTGACTGTATGACAGATAATGTAAAATTGCTCTGCTTGGACTTGACTGACTTCATGCAGCTGACTGTGTTCAGCTCGGTTTGAGAGTGAACGTCAAACTCAAAATCGGCTTAATTTATAGCAAACAATTACTGATGCCTTTTAAAGGAGTCCTGATCAGGCTTGTCTGGTCTCCGGTTTTTATTGCTCGGTTACCTATGAAAAAGTGTTTCCTCTGTTATTAAGGCATTACATGCTCCATTGCAAGTGTGTATGTCATGTCAATCAAGGCAAACTTACAGTATTTAACTTTCCATTACTGACTGAAAAGGTAGTGGTGATGCGGAATTAATAGTCAAATAGAAAACAGAAGGGGTTTGTCTTGGTTTGTCCAAAGAATCTGGCATAGACTGTGTCCTCAGCAAGGAGACGAAAAACAGGTTACGAGCTTTTGTTTTGCATTCAGCTTGGCTTGGACACCAGCATTAAGAGAAAAATGGCTTGTTGACTTCAGGACTTTCAGGTCGTGCATGATGTTCACATCTACAGACATTCAGAATCAGTTGTCAACTTATTGCTTTTTCCTAGTCTAGACCTCACTTCCCTGTCTGTGAAGAGCCCAAGTTATAGACTACAAAGCAAGATCTGAACTTACCAGGTGCCAGTTGTGGTGAGGCTCCCTAACAGGAAGGATTCTCTTCTCATCCAGTCCAACCAGTAAATTTTAATGCATTATGCTTTGACATGCTGGTAGTGCTGGAACAGATTGATTAAGGTTTATCCTAAAGTGAAATTTAAACCCGGAAGTTAATCCACATATATATAGTTCACATGACTGAGAAACACGCACAAAGAAGAGGAAACGTGAATACGTCAACTTCCATGAATGAATGCAGAAACCCCAATTCTGTAGACAAAGGGTTCCTTATTCGGGACTTTGTTGTCTTCTTTGACCTTAACTTGCCATGTGGACATGACTTTACAGCCCTGTGTCAACAGAGAGGAGAAAGGCACGCCTGTTAGCTAAAAGCCATGAGGCTGCATGGATAGTGGAATTCATTTAGCTGATGTTGAATCAGTGCATCAAATCCAACTTACAAATAAAGCAGAGAAGCTTTTTTTTTTTTTGAAAGGGAGACTTTTAGAACTACTGAGGCACAGCTGTTTGAATTGAATACTTCTGGGAACATGATTACATATCATAATGCTAACATGCTAAAGTTTGCCAGAAGTATCATTTTTACTGTGTTATTACTGTGTTATTATTACCTATGCAGCTAATCATTCAGTTTCATATACAAATAAAGTTGGGACTGGTGCACTGATGTAACTGGATATAACACCAAGTGTCAACCAGGCAGTGATACGTAAAGAAGAACCAGTTGATACCGAGTGCATTATCATTAAGGACTTGAAATTTGCTAGGAAAATGGGAAATAGGTGTAGTGATTTATTGAAATGTTCAAAGATACATGGATGTATGTAAGGCAAAAACAGTTTTTAAGCATGGCACTTTTTTTGTCCTCGATTTGCCCGGCATCCTCGAGTTTTTTTAAGGGCACACTGCACACCATGCCCAATCAAAAAACTGTTGCTCAACTTGTTGATGCTGAAATGTGTCAAACAATGTTTCAAACTGTGTTATCTTTGGCATTTTTTGTAGATTTAACTAAAGAAATGGGAAACAAATTTTGTTTTTTTAAGACCGCTTTAAAAAAACTACAAGAAAGCCCGGCTCCTTGGAAGCAAAATATAAAGAAACGAGGTGCCTCAGGACTTTTGCACAGCTCTGTTTACATCTGAAGGTTTGTCTCCAAAACTGAAAGAGCTTTGTGATTACCAGCAGGTAATCTCTTGATAGCAAGTAAAGTATAATGCTGGCAAGTAAATAACCGTTCCTACTTATGACAAACCTCTGCCTGAATTATGACAATGATAAGGCTGTTGGCACAGTTTTGTGGCAGGGTGTGTTAGAGGAGGAAAAGAAGATGTCAGCTCTTCTCTTGCTTTGGTTCCAGCATTTTACAAGCCAGCAGCTCCTTTCAGGGATTTCATCACCATCGTAAAACATATTCCTTCGCAGTCATTTATAGATGAGCTGACAGCATTGCTCATAATATTGTAGCTGTGGCAATGCTCAGCTGCAGAGTTGATCTGTGATTTGTTTTACTCCAGCAGCACTAAAATGTAATATACTAAACGCCCCTTGTGAGGTACCTTTTCTAATTGCCTGGTAAGTTTCAACAACACCAATGTTTCGTTGAGCTCAGAATTAATTTCCTGGTGGGACTTTGAGCGGAACATCTTCATTACTGCATGTTTTCATAATTGAAGCCAGAGGCTAGTAAAAAAAAAAAAACCTAACAAAAAACAAGGAATTCTGCGTGCTCCACTGGCAGTGTTTCCTTCAATAAAAAAAAGATTGAACCCCACCCTGACATTGTGAGATTGCCCACTAAACCATTAGCGAAGCCTGCACACTTTAAGTATATACCCGCAAGTCATATTCCTCTTAAAGCATCACTGATAAATGGTCAGTATATACACCTCTGCTTTCAATTTTATAGCAGACCACTTCAGCTTCATAGCTGTGTGGCTGGGTGGAGAATGGGTAGGGCAGTTTTTGTCAGTTATACTCTGGGGGATGCTTATCTGGACCAGTGCCAGGAAGTAGGATTAGCCCACTGAACTGGTACGATATCCACTTCATCAACAACCTCTTCCTGAGCTGATTAGGCAGGAGTCTGAGATTCATTTATTTATTTTTAATACCAATCCACTTATTTTAGTATTATTCTGATAATCAGGCATCAAGAAGATTTACACAAGATTAGAAATACTTAAAACCTAATTGGGTTTCCAGGTCAAAGGGCACGTAAACAAGCAACTGAATATTATTCCTTTTAAACAGTCGAGTTATTGATGTTAGAAGAGCATTTTTGTGCCCTTTTTTCTTTCTTTCTTTTCTTCTTTCTTGTTTCTTATTCAGCCTCGACATGCCTCATTTAGGATACTTTTTAATCCACTGATTCCTTATACTTCCAAGCTGTAAAGTGATCAAAGTTATAAATGGTTGGCGACTGTTGGGTCAATTAAAAATCTGAAATGGGATTCAGTATTTGGAGCTGTAAGCGTCATTACATCTGCTGAGCTGTGTTTAAATCATCCTCATAATGAACAAAGACTCAGGCTTTTGGTTATGATGCACCAGATATTCTGATTTCCAATTTTCTTCACTTAAGAGACCTTCTAGCTTAAAGGTTAAGGCAATTTCAACTCAAGGTCCATTTAGTAGCTGCTCTGGAGTCAGTCACGTCAAATTATCTATGCCTGTTCCAGAAATTTGCACTCAAGCAAATTTCCCCTTTTTTGTTTATTTTGAATGAATTTCTAGAAGCGTGTGAAGTTTTGACTTATTCTTAGCTAGTACATGCATATGCTATATGCCTGTCTGGTCGAAGGGGCTTCATAGGGGCAGGATTGAGGATGGTTGCCTATTTCCAAATTCTGGCAGTCTACCCCCCCCCCCCCCTGTCTGCAGGTTTAATTTTGGAAAGTTTTTTTTTTTCTATCCCGCCCTGCGCACTGACTCACTGCCCATCCTCTGGTGCAATCATTAAAGTTTGTAGTGTGCGTTTTATACACGGTGCATCTGAGCCAGGGTCCTTGTGTTCAGCAGTGTAGCTGATAGCGAGAAAAGAGTCTAGTCTGCCAAGTCTCATGCCTTTGATGACTGACGCGACGCAGCCAGGCCCGGGGTTGTGCAAAAAGCCCTTCTCTGTCTCTGTAGTGAGGGGGTGGCCTTGAAACAACGGCCCTCCTCAGCCATAATCATCTTAAGCAAGCAAGCTTCGGACATTGTTTTGGAGCTGCATGTGTGATGTGCTTTTTTTTTTTGTCGGGAAAAGGAGAACGCCCCACACGTTAACAATGGAAGAAATGTGAGCCACGGGCTTTGGGGAGAGGTGTAATGAAAAACTACCAAGACTTTTTGTCAGTCCTTTCTATTCACGCTGCTATTGTGGAGATGAAAACAATCCAAAGGTTTTAACAGAGCGCTCCCAGGCTCCATGTGCTTGGCAGTGGCCCACTGTAGCATCTCAAGCATTTCAGTTTGATGTGTCATCAGGAAGACGTAGCTAAACTGTAAAGCATTTCTGTGCAAATGAAATTGGTCATGCTTTTGGCAAGTACAACACAACATGTAACTAAATACCCTTTTCACAGCACTGAAAATTATGAGAGTTCCTCAGCTGTACAAACTTATTCCCTGAGCTCCATTTGTCCCTGACACTTGCCCTCTGCCAGTGTGGATGAGGAAGAAACTACTCATCAGTGGACTTAGGGGCCTGCTGATGTGCAAAGCGGAGGTTGAAATTGTGAGTAAGGCATGAGCCACAGAGTAAAGCTTACTAACTCAAACCCCAGGGCTTTTACAGAATATTCCTTTTATGGGGTCACTCTCTGTGAAGACTCCAGTGGGGCAGAATTGCTGGAGACATGACTAAGGCACTAACAGAGTTATTGGAAGGCAATGCAGTGGCTAGAGCTACACAGAAATGAGCCTGTCAGCAATCGGGCTAAAAATAAGAAGTCCTTAAGCAGAAAGGCTGTCTCAAAGAGCGTCTATCTCTTTTGTTTGGATGAACTGAGGACTTCAGTCAATGAGAGTTATCTGTCTGTCCTCTGTGTTGAGGTGCTCCAACCTGGGGCTGTTGATCTGGGCTGGGGATGCTTAATTCAGCAGGGGATTCCCGAACCACATCTGCTTTGACTTGCTGGAACAATGTGTGAAATGTGTGGGTTATTTTGCTAGTGGTTGTTGGTTTTCTTTCTTTCTTTCTCTCTCTCTTCCTCATCTCATCTTTTCCAGGCACGGCTCAGTGATGGTTGTTGGAAAGGAGAGTTTTTTTGGGGGGGGTCACTGAGCAATGAGTTAGCAGCAGTCCGCTCGACGCCCACTCGCTCAGTCTTCCTCTCCGGCTTCCTGTGGGATTGAAGAGGAGTATGGTTTTAACAGGGACGGAGAAAGGGGGGGGGGTCTGGGAGTTGTCTTGGCTAGAACGGGCTTCAATAGGGAGAATGTCTGGACGTTAAAGAGGAAGTGGGTTGAATGTTGGAACATTTCAGGGGAATGGTTGGTGCATTATTGGAATATAAATGGGGGCTGGAGTGGTGAGTTTTGAGTTACAGGAGTGGAGCTAATTAAGCAAAACACAGCTTTGTTTAATTAACTCCGGAAAATCAACTTTGCTCCCAATAATTCATGTCTTCTTCAGTGTGCCTTCTGCCACTGACGGTTTATCTCGTCTGCCGTGGATATTACAGTTGGGTAATGAATACATGAAGAGACTGTGAAGAGAAGTGGGTCATATGTTGATTATTCACGGGAAGAGCACTAATGATGACTAGGATGGAAGTCAGTAAAGTAGGCACATACAATAACTTATATTTATTTTTCAAAGATTGGGTGAACTTGGTTCACTGAAACTAAAAAATAGAACACATTTTTTTTCTCTTGCCTCTAGCGAACGCTTTTTGCTTTTATTTCTCCAGTTTCTCCATCTTTGTGTCTGAGAGTTCGGCTTGCTCCCCCAGCATGATGCCCAAAAACCTATCATTTGATTCAAGAGCAGCACAACAGGCTGTAAACGCAAAACTGACATCTGATGAGTATTCAACAAACACATTTTTTTGATCATTTTTTCAAGCAAACAGGCAAATATATCTCTAGCATTCATTGTTATTGTTTTGTTTTAGTTCTGCTTTGGTTTGTATTAACTTCTAAGGGAAATCATGTTTGATGCAGTGGTGATATTGTGTAATAGCCTAAACTACTGATCCAAAATGGGAAAGCTCTGGGACGAGAAACTGACATGTTGTTAATATAAAATATTGATTATTGTTACTTAAATTAAGCTAAAGAAACTTTTACGTGTGTATAATTTGAGCTAACTGCACTCTCCCAAAGGTCAGTTGATTATACAAGTAATTTACCCTTTCCAACACTGTGTATTGCCTTAAAGTCTCAGAAATGCTGATCACAGTATGCAGCAGTGAGTATACATACTTTTTTCCTGTGTTTGTGCAGAACCTAAATCCACAGTTTCCTCACACTGAGGTGGAGAGTAAACATTATGATGGGCCCAGCCACAGGTATCTGGAGTGTCTCAGTGAGTGGCAGAGAGGACTCATCAGGAGCAGAGAGTAAACATGAGCCTTTTTGGTCTTTATTTGGTCTCTTTGCTGAGTATTTAACAGGCTAAACTTTACCGACTGTGCTCCAACTCCAGCAGGGCCAACAAATGCAGTCACTGGGATTGAACTGTTATGAGGACATGTGACGTACTGAGTAAGACCCTTCATTTGCTGGTCTTCCACAGCTGTCCACCCCTATGTTTTGTCCCCTTTGTTAGTCTTAAGGGAAAGGTCATCCACGCTCATACGTCAAGTGTTCGGCTTTACACCCTCTTTCCACAGTTTGACCCCACAGCCGGCTGTCCCACATCTACATCTCTGTTGGCTAAACCGCAAACCACTCCTGACATTTTTTTTTTCTTTTTGGTTTCTTTTATTCCTGTCATTTCCTTTCAGTCAGTTCTCCTTTTCAAATAGTACATGAAGTTCAGTTTAAACCTTCCCTGCGTCCTCCTCTCCCTGAAGATGACAGTCAGCTACCATCTGGTTCAGCATCGCAGGGTGGTCAACTAACCCCATACAAGAGCAACTTCCTGAGATGTCAGAAGGCCTTGTGTTTTTGCATTCAGTGGGGATAGGGAGGGAAAGTGTCTGTGTGTGTGTTGGGATGGGGCGTGCGTGCGTGTGTGTGTGTGTGTGTGTGGGGGGGGGGGGGCGGTATCCTCCAAGTCCATTATGACCCCTTTTTCTTTTTCGAGGCCCCAAGATGTTTTCTCTTAGGGATTGATGCAACTCCCACGCAAAGGAAGAGTGCATTTCCCCTCAACAGAGAGCAGGATATCAGGAATTTTTAAGTCCCAACTACAAAGTATGTTTATATGAATGAAGCGCAACACCAGTGAATGCACATGTGACTACTTGTAGTGTCTTCTGAATCTCAGCCAGTCAGAAAAATTTGAGCTTGAATGTACTTAAATTACTTCAAACCAAGTCACACTCTGAGGCAAAAACTGGTTCATCCTAAGGACAAACCCCCCAAACACAAGATCAGCA
>JAVDPK010000410.1:339768-370217 GCA_034780415.1 Cichlasoma orientale | reverse complement strand
TAATAATTAGAGGGCTAATTACATCTCACATGGCTCTTCTAATTAAAACCGTCAGCTTGCTTTTGCTTGTCTGCCTCTGTTACTCAAGTGTTGGGCCGCTGGACTGGAGGGTTCATGTCAGGGAGAACCCTCGGGGACTAGCTAATGAGGAGGAAGAAGAGGGAGGGCGGTTGACAGCTGTTTGTGCCTAATTCTCACTGATTAGCTTCTTTTTGCTCTTAGTGTGTGTGAACCCAGCACAACATCATGAGTAAAACACATGGTGGAATTGAAAAACACAGTTTTATCCTTTGATACCAGGTCAGCTGAGTTGAGAAACTGTGTTCTTTTCCCTCAGTGATGTGAATCACATATGCCTCAGTTAGTGCAACTGCATGAGCTGTTATGTGTTGTGAGGTGTGTCTGAGAAATTGGACTGAATTGTTTGGCTTTCTTTGGAGTCAAGAGCAGACATGTTTTGGAATGTAACTCGGGCATTACACCAGCACCACAATTTCTAATAAGCACAAGGAAGAATATATATTTTTTCAGAGCTAAGTGAACCCATAATTTTAAATCACAATCAATTACTTGTTTATTATGTTTGAAAGCAGAGTGTTTGCGTGCGTGCGCGCGTGTCTCCATGCGAGATAGCTGTCGCAGTGATTAACTCAGCTGGCTCTCTCTTCACTGCCAGTCAGAACCTGTTTGACCAGCTTGAGGTGCCTGAACACGCACAAGGGACAATGAGATGCTCTTTATCGGCATGCCTTTTTTCTTTAAAAAATGCCTTCATTTATTCATTAAAAACAAAACAAAAAAAAAGCCTCTCTAAACTTCCCTGTCAGTGGCACGGCCTTCATTAGCCATGTATTTGTATTATGCAACACTAAATAGGCTAGCTTATCAGCCCATTATTGGTGTCTGGGAACTGGAAGCTCAAAGAGCATTTATCAGCATCATATTTAAACCCTAAATTGTTATTTAGTCATGAATCTTGTCCTGAAATCAGATACGGTTAAACTAGAAATTATAGAGACTTTTAATTTAGAGGGAGAGCAGACATCTAAATCTCTTTTCGGAAAGGCGCTTACAACTCCCATGGAATTTGTGACACACCAGATCTTTTCTGTAGTACACCACAGTGGGTTGGACTTACCGGTCACAGGGATTGTTTTAACCAGCGTTCATAGAAGTGGAAAGATTGAGGCCTTTGCCAGTATAAAAACATGGAGCTGACTTTGACTCATGAGCCAGAACTTGACTCGTCTCTGAGATTTGATTTTGTTGTAGCTGCAACTCAGATCTGTTATTTTCACATGAAAGCGTGCCAAGTTATGACTGCACAGACCAAATTCTATAACAAAGATACACACCCACACACACACAGACACACACACACACACACAACACACACACACACACACACACACACACACACAGAAAGTCATAAACGGAGCCAGAGTGTTACGTAAGCAGGGGATGTTTCTGACTGATTGCACTGTGGGCCTTGGATAAATGCTTTTGTGACACTCCACTGCAATTCCACATGATTTACAATCTTTTATCATTCAGATGAAATAATAATGAATCCTCCTTCCCTGCAGTATGCCAAGGTGTCACCAATCGTTTAAACCTCCTGGGAACTAGAGAGGACCACTACCGAAACATGGTGAAGACCTACAGCAACTGCACCGTAGTCTTGGAGAACCTGGAGATCACCTACATGGAGGATCACCGTGACCTGTCCTTCCTCAGGGTAAAAGCTGCACTCTTCTAGGAGATGAGACTAAGCATGCATGTAACAGATTAGAGAGAGGTTCTGATTAAAAGTTTTCCAAGCTTTTTGTCCTGCATGTCTGTAGCCACTTGCCTCACTTCAGTTCGGATAATTAAAATCAGTGGAGAGTGAATTGGTATGATTATTCAGTGTATTTCTAATGCTCAGGATGGAGCTTTGCTTAAGGTTGTGTAGGGCTGTGAACACTGGGCACGCACACTTTCATGCAAGCTTGCACACACAAAGACCGAAAAGCAGACAGTCAGCAGATATTATGCAGCAGTTTTAAAGGCTTTGTTTCCTCTGATATTAAGAAGAGTCTTATATGACATCAGTTTTTAAAGTCCTGCTTCACTCTTACTTTTCTCTCTCATCACTTATACCTGTCCAGCTTCCACAGTTCAGATAAGCCCATCACTGAGCCGATCCAGTTTGCTAATTAAAATCACTAGGCGTTATTGTGGCCCTGTGTATCGCATCTTGAGCTACATACTGCACATACTGTGCTAACAGTATTTTGGTAGAACTCCTGAACTGTCTGTAGCCTTAGTGGTAGACCTCAGGGAAGAGTCTGGATGAAGTTTTTATAACTCAGCGTGACCAACATGTTCTTGGGTTGTCAGCACATCTGTCTGTTTCTCATGACTTTGATATAAGAAGAATGCATTGAAGGAATCTGTAAAAACAGAGTACAAAAAATCACTTTCACAGTTTGGACTTTGGACTTGAGGTTTTCCATCCGCCATGACCAGTTGGGGGTAAGGGGTGGGAGACAGGACAAAAGACAGCGTGGAAGAAAGACAGAGATTAATAATAACTAATGCTTAAATCCAGAGTGGTGTATAAACATATAGAAAGTGAAAGGAGGTGAGTGAAGAAGAAACAGTACATCATGGGAAGCCCCCTAGGCCTTTTGCAGCGTAACTAAGGGAGGGTTCAGTGTCACCTGATCCAGCTGTAATTTTAACATTATCAAAAAGGAAAGTTTTAGAGAGGGTGTTTCACCCGAGAGGGTGATTCTCCCGAATCCAAACTGAGAGTTGCTTCCACTAAAGAGGTTACTGAAAGCTGAATGTTCTGCCCCCAGACAGGATGTTTCTAATTTTAAAGATATTGACCAAATGCAAGAAAGCAGTCCTACATATGAGTTTAATATGAGCATTGAAGGACACATCCTGGTCAGAAATGACTCCAAGATTACTCACAGTGTTACTGGAGGCGAAAGTAATACCATCCAGAATAAGTATCTGGTTAGACACCACGTTTTTAAGATTTGAAGGTCCGAGTACAATAACTTCACTTTTATCTGAATTTGTAAGCAGGAAATCAGAGGTCATTCAGGCCTTTATGTCTTTAAGAGATTCCTGCAGTTCAACTAATTACCATGTGTCATCTGTCTTCATGGATCGATAAAGCTGGGTATCATCTGCATAGCAATTAAAAGGTATGCTATGCCTTCTAATAATACAACCTAAGGGAAGAATGTATAATTTATATAGTTTAATGTAAATTCCCAGAACAGAACCCTGTGGAACTCCATATTTACCTTAGTGTTTGAAGAAGACTCCCCATTTACATGAACAAATTGGAGTCTGTTAGATAAATATGATTCAAACCACTGCAGCGCAGTACCTTTGGTACCTACGGCATGCTCTAATCTCTGTAATAAAATGTTATGGTCAACAGTATCGAATGCTGCACTGAGATCTAACAAGACAAGCGCAGAGATGAGTCCACTGTCAGATGCCATGAGAAGATCATTTGTAACCTTCTCTAATGCTGTTTCTGTGCTGTGATGAATTCTGAAACCTGACTGAAACTCTTCAAATAAATCATTCCTCTGCAGATGATCAGTTAGCTGTTTTACAACTACTCTTTGAGTAGTTGTAAAACAGCTAATCTTTAAGATAAAATCTTTGAATCTTTGAGATAAAAAGAAGGTTAGCGATTGGTCTATAATTAGCTAAGACAGCTGGGTCAAGTGATGGCTTTTTTAGTAATGGTTTAATTACTGCCACCTTAAAGGCCTGTGGTACGTAACCCATTAATAGAGATAGATTGATCATATTTAAGGTTAAAGCATTAATTAATGGTAGGACTTCATTGAGCAGTCTTGTAGGAATGTGGTCTAATAGACATGTTGATGGTTTAGGGGAGGTAACTATTCTATGGAATAAATATATTTTTCTAGCAAGTAGGGAATACCCATAGATGCTAGATGCTACTTTAAGGCCACTTTCCTCTTGTATTCACTGCTTCTTACTATTTTTTAGTCCTAGTCTAGTCTAGTTACCTTTTTTTTTTTCAATTAAATAATGAATAATGAAACCAAGCAGCGTGTTTTCAGATTTTCTTGGACAGTAATCTAATACTTCTCATGGCCTGAGCTAGCGAATCCCTAAAGACAAAAATAAGGGAATACTATCAATATAATTTACAGGTTATTCAGCAGGATAAAGCACATGTGAAATAAGCCGTTATCTAAAGATTTATAATTAATTGAGCTACACAGATTAAGCAAGACAAAACACCACTGTGTGTTGAAACAGTAAATGATACAATACTGCAGTGAGAGCGCCACCAAGCAAAGATGCAAGCATTTTCCCATACATGAAATATCTCAGGAAAGAGGTCAAAAATAAAGGTCACCTTGACTTCACAAAACACATTTTTTGCCATAACTCAAGCATTCTTAAGCTATTGATAAGCATTTTCACCAAAATAGTGCATAACAGTGTTACAATGATAAAGGGATGGCATTTTATTAATGTTCAAAGGGTTAAACTCAGTCTGGATACACATGGACATATAAACTGACTGGTTAGCAAATGCAACCATAAGACTATAATTCTAGTTTTTTGGACAGAAAACCTGATTTAAATGATAAGATTTGGATTTACAATTGACAGTGTGGAATTACCCATACCTCTAATAGCTTTTATTTATGTGTAATTATTTTTACCATCAATCACATACATGATATGGACAGAAGTACTGGGCCACACCTCTTAATCTTTGAACTCAGGTGTTTTCAGTCCCATTGCCCCAGGCATATAAAATCAAGCACTTAGCCATGCAGTCTGCCTTTACAAACATGATGATGAAAAAATGGGTCATTCTAAAGAGCTAACTGAATTCTACTGTGGTACTGTAACAGGATCCCGCCATTGCAACAATTCACTCTGTGAAATTTCTTCCCTCCTAGCTATTCCACCATCAACTGTAAGTGGTATTATTGCAAATTGAAAGCTTTTAGGAACCACAGCAGCTCAGCCACTAAGTGGCAGACCACGTCAAGTTAGAGAGCGGGGTTGCCGAGTGCTGAGGTAAATGCTGCGTAAGGGTCACCAGTGCTCTGTTGACTCAGTGACAGCAGAGCCCCAAACCGCCTCTGGTATTAACATCAGTACAAAAACAATGGACCAGGAGCCTCATGGCATGGGTTTCCATGGCTGAGCAGCTCCTTCAGGTCTAATGTGTAGGTGGCCCAGCACTTTTAACCATAAGTTTGCACACCCCTGTCAATCAAACTGAAAATGATTTAAAGTGGGTCTAGCACAATAATAATAGAGTCAGTCTTTATACATCGACCAGTGTTACGGATGACCAGTTTCACAGTTTTCTGAAAAAACATTAATTTAAATGTATATAAATTCAGGTCAGAGGAAATACAAAGGTTTTCCTTTTTTATTCAAAACCAAATTCTTACTTTTTTCTTCCAGTCTATCAGAGAAGTTAGCGGCTATGTCCTGATCGCCCTCAATACGGCATCCAGGATTCCTCTGGACAACCTGCGCATCATTCGAGGTCATTCTCTCTACGAGGGAAAGTATGCCCTTTCTGTGATTTCGAACTATAACAAATCTACATATCAGGGCACCAATGAGCTTCTTCTGACCAGCCTGACAGGTAGGTTGACCCCCTAAATAATCACGTTTTCTGTGACAGTTAGCCGCGTGTGTGTGTGCATTGTAGTTTTCTTTCTGCAGAAATTCTTAAAGGAGGTATAAAGTTTTGGAACAACCAGCTATGCAATGTGGAAACAATCCAGTGGTATGACATTGTCAATGCTGATAATACCAGCATGGATCTCCCAACTGCCAGCAGAAACGCACAATGTAAGTTTTACATTTTCCACCAGAGTACAAAGATATAGTCTGTTGTGCGTTAAAAGGTTCTTATATATATAATTTGCAATGTGTTTTTCACAGGTAGAAAATGTGACTCGAGCTGCTTCAATGGCTCATGTTGGGCACCTGGTCCTCAAAACTGTCAGACTTGTAAGCTCTGTTTTATTAATTATTAACTTATTCTCTGCAAACAACAGCAAGGTAAAACAAATTTGTGCGTATAGTCCATCTATTTGTATAGTTGAGATAGGGCATCAAAATCAAAAGCAGAAAAAAATGAATTCCTGGGATTGGTCACGCCTCTCAACTTCTGCTGCTCTCGTCTCCAGTGACAAAGCTGAACTGCGCCCAGCAGTGCTCTAAGAGGTGCAAAGGACCTTCACCAATTGACTGTTGCAATGAGCATTGTGCTGCGGGGTGCACGGGACCCAGAGCCGAAGACTGTCTGGTGAGACAAAGACTTTTTTAAAAATGAGCAATTCAGATAATGTGTGGTGAAATCAGAGAGCCACATCCGAGCTTAGAAAAATGTTACAAGGCCTCGAGTTCTATTTAATATACACTCACCAGCCACTTTATTAGTTATACCTCGCTAATACTGAGTTAAACCAGAATGGCCTTAATTCTTCATGGCATAGATTTTACAAGGTGCTGAAAACGTTCCTCAAAGATTTTGGTTCATATTGGCGTCACGCAGTTTCTTTAGATTTGTCATGAGTACAGAAACTCATCGTCATGCTCAAGAAACCAGTTATCTTACATTGAAGTTGCCATCAGAAAATGGATACACTGTTGTCATGAAAGGATGACATGGTCAGTAACAATACTCGGGTCGATTATAGTGTATAAATGGTCAGTTGGGCCCAAAGTGTTCCAAGAAAATACCCCCCAAATTTTGACCCTACCATTCCAAACCTCAGGCATCATGTTAGCCCTGATGAGTGCCACTCATTAGATATTTTCTCTTTTTCAGTCCATTCTTTGAAAATTCTAGAGATGGTTGTGTGAGAAAACCCCGGCATAAACTACCTTTTCTAAGACAAGTAAATAGTTTACATCCCTGTTCATAATTGGAGGATGGCTTCAAACGAGCGTATGCAACACTACATATTTCTGCCGCTGGAAGAGGACCTTCCAACAAAATAAAGCTCTCACTCTGAGGCATCTGTTTTCATCATCAGGAGTTTGTTATTGGTTTCAGTACCAATGAGATGTGTAACTCCTGATTAGATCTTTCACTTGGCAGTGCCTTGAATAGCAGCGTCTGTTCCGCCTCTCTATACAGCTCTGAGGATTACGCCAAGGCTGTGATAGAGGAATGCAGTGTTATCATTAGTGTGGGGCTCTGTTTTGGTCCCGGTGCGCTAGATGACGCTTGTTTGTGCCGCAGGCCTGTCGGGACTTCCAGGATAATGGCGTGTGTAAGGACTCTTGCCCAGGCCTTCTGCGTTACGACCCCAACCTGCACCAGCTGGTTCCTAACCCACATGGAAAATACAGCTTCGGAGCCACCTGTGTCAAAACCTGCCCACGTAAGACCAGCTTTTAACCAGAAACTTTTTTTTTTTTTTTTTTAGCTTTTTAGCCTATTTCTTTTCAACTTTTAATCCTCCTAGACTGATATATTGTGTTAGCCTACATGAAAGCATGCACTGTAGCTATGTCTCGACAGTGAAGATAAATAAAAGTAAAATATTGGGTTTCACTTGGCAGTATGAAGCACATTGTGCATGATTACACTTTTTTTCCACATTGCGGTATGCTGAACAAATGCCCAGGTTGTCCTTGAGAGTTGTTAGACATTCAGTCATTACACTTTGTCCAAGTTTAATTTTACACCGTCTAAACAGGGAAAGAAAATGATTGAGAGTGTGTTAATCCAGAAACTGCTCTTTTTAACTTTAACTTACACAGGTCTGTCCCTGTATTACTTTGTGTGTATTCTATCATCTGTGTTATGCATCTCTAGTTAAACTGCTGTATAACTAATAAAAAATATTATTTGCTAAAAAAACACCCACAAAATAAAATTGCTGCATTTTTTCCAGTTACTTTAATATGATTTTAAAATGATTTAATGTCTGTCCAGTGCATGATGACACGATCATTATGTGAGCAGCTTATATTTTGCAATTTTTCCCAGGTAATTATGTTGTGTCTGATCATGGAGCGTGTGTGCGGACGTGCAGCGGTGACACATATGAAGTGGAGGAAGGAGGAGTCAGGAAGTGCGCCAAGTGTGATGGACTGTGTCCAAAAGGTGAGAGGATGAACTGTTATTGTGCAACCTGAACAAATATTTCTGACCATGTGCAAAACACAGTTTGCAGTGGTCGGACTTAACTAAGACGCTGCGGACATTTGCTTACTGCATCGTTTCCAAAGAGGTTAAGCTGTAAAATGTAAATACGAAAAAAAAAAAATGCAAATCATTTAACCCATTTTAACTGAAAATAGCACATAGAATAAAATGTTTCAATCACATGTTGACACCAGTTAATTTGATTGTTTTTTTTAGCTTGATATCAACAACTTCAAAATATAGACAGCAGTATGTTTAGCACAATGTAGTGCTAATGGAAATATGCATAACCCCTGCCAAATTCAATCATTATAATGAATGCATATTAGACGTGCAGTAAATGCTCAGTTAAATAAACACTGTGATCGTGAGTGTGAGTGCAGAAAGATTAAAACAGAAGGAGGGATGAGGTCAGACTGACAGATTATTTCAAAGACATTTCACTCAACCCAAAAGTATTCGCTCGCCCATCCAAATAATTGAATTCAGGTGTTGCAATCACTTCCACGGCCACAGGTGTATAAAATCAAGCACCTAGGCATGCAGACTGCTTCTATAAACATTTGTGAAAGAATGGGTCGCTCTCAGGAGCTCAGTGAATTCCAGCGTGGTACCGTGCAGCAAATCCAGTCGTGAAATTTCCTTCCACAGTGAGTTGTTAGTGGTATTATAACAAAGTGGCAGCGATTGGGAGCGACAGCAAGTCAGCCACAAAGTGATAGGCCACGTAAAATGAGGTCGCAAACATGACATGATTGTTAGTCCGAGACAGGCTGGGATTTTCCCACACAACCATCTCTGGGGTTTACAGAGAATGGTCCGAAAAAGAGAAAATATCCGGTGAGCGGCAGTTCTCTGGGTGAAAATGTCTTGTTCGTGCCAGAGGTCATGATTGGAAGGCAACAGTAATTCAAATGACCACTCATCACAACCAAGATATGCAGAAGAGCATCTCCAAATGCACATTACATTAAACCTCGAAGCAGAAGACCACACCAGGTGCTGCAGCAGGAGGAGACCACACCAGGTGCTGCAGCAGGAGGAGACCACACCAGGTGCCACCCCTGTCAGCTAAGAACAGGAAACTTCACACAGGCTCACCAAAATCAGAAAATAGGAGACTGGAAAAATGTTACCTAGTCTGATGAGTCTTGATTTCTGCTGCAACATTTGGATGTTATGATCAGAATTTGGTGTAAACAGCATGAAAATATGGATCCATTCTGCCTTGTATCAACAGTTCCTGCTAGTGGTGATGTAATAGTGTGAGGGATATTTTCTTGGCACACTTTGTGCACCAACTGAGCATCGTGTAAATCCCACAGCCTACATGGTGCTGACCATGTCCCTCCCTTTATGTGCACACTGTACCCATCATCTGATGGCTGCTTCCAGCAGGATAACGCGCCATGTCAAAAAGCTCAGATCATCCCAAACTGGTTTCTTGAACATGACAGTCACCATGGACCAAAATCTGTGATGAATGTTTTCAGCACCTTGTTGAATCTTTGCCACAGAATAATAAAGCAGTTCTGAAGTTAAAAGGGGTCCAACCCAGTATGAAAAGTGTAACTAATGAAGTGAGTGCATATATTGAAGGAAAACTAAACTTTTTGAAAAGGTCCGGGGACCTTTTGAAGTTTGTAAAAGATTTGGATCTAACAGAAACTCAGTCTGAGTAGTTGAATGTTGTTTTTTGAATTACCAAAAAATTACATTAATTCCTAAAAAAAAAAAAAAGGCCCTTTTAAATGTGAATTGCCATGTGAGAATGGGAGCAACACTTTATTGTCCATTTCCTTTTCATCTCATCTTGTTTTTGCTTCTAAAACAGTTTTTTTGTTTGTTTGTTTTTATAGTGTGTAATGGACTTGGAACAGAAGACCTGGCTCACACTCTGTCTATCAATGCCACCAACATTGGCTCCTTTAAAAACTGTACCAAAATCAATGGTAACATTGGTATCATCCACACATCGATTCATGGGTAAGTCTGGGATATTTCGAGCGCTGCTGCCTTTGCGCTAGATTAATTAATTTACCAATAGTCAATACCAATTATTTTCTTATTTGCAGGGATAAATATACCAAAACACCAAAGATGGATCCTGCCCAGCTTGATGTGTTTAAGACCGTTAAAGAAATTACCGGTACGACTGCGTAAGACCTGAGTCATCCACTTCCTGCTAAATGCATTTAAACTGTTTTACAATTAACAAACCGTGTTGCTTCAGGGTACCTGTGGATTCAAACGTGGCCAGAGACCATGAGCTCACTGAGTCCTTTTGAGAATCTGGAAGTCATTCGGGGGAGAACTAAGCGGTATGTTCCTTGTAAAGACCCCCCCATTGATTCACAACCGCAGTGTCACAAGGAAGAAATTTGTTTCACACGAGATGAGTGTTATTCAACGCCGTCATAATTTTTTTCTCTCCTTGTCATTCTGTTCTCTTTTCCCTTTGGTAGTGGGAGCCGCAGTATGGTTGTGTCTGGGCTCAGCATCACCCACCTGGGCCTGCGGTCCCTCAAAGAAATCAGCGATGGAGATGTGTTTGTCTCTAGGAACATGGACCTGTGTTACACTGACGCAAACCACTGGCAGAAGCTTTTCAAATCACCAAGCCAAAGTGCTACTATAGAGGACAATGCCAGCGCTGCCAAGTGTGGTAAATTCAGATTCTCTGACTTTAGTTCGATCTCTGCTGTTGTTGTTACTTTTGATTATGCGCTGTGCAAGACAGATTTAATTACAGGAGCCTAATTTCAAAATTGGATAATTATACGGGAAAGATCTCTTACTGAGATTGCGTGTTTGGTTTCAGCTCAGAGGAACGACACTTGCGACAGGAAGTGTACCACAGACGGCTGCTGGGGTCCGGGCCCCGACATGTGCTTTTCTTGTCGTGACTACAGTCGCGATGGGAGCTGCGTTGATTCCTGCAACATCCTGGAGGGGTGAGGGTGGCCTTTTTAAGCTTTGAAAAACAAACAGTCAAAACAGAAGCGGTCTCCATTCTGCGCAGTTCACTCCTTCAGATTCTATTTTTCAAGCTCCAGAGACTACCATGACCTGGATGACTGAGAACCTGCGCAGACATTCTATTTTTATATTTCAGCACTATGACATTAGATGATCCTGAGGATTAATTGAAAGAACAAGAAAAGCAAATATGATCCAGAGTATTTTGAAGCTCAGTCTCCAGTAGATTTAAGACAAACACTGGAGGTGAAACGGCACAATCGTTCACATCTGTTTATCTTTGGAGATCTCTGTCAAACATTGAATCTCAACGTGCTTACAGTTTAACTCCTGCCCTCAAAAAAAAAAAAAAAAAAGAGCGGATCAAGACGGCTTCACATGCAACTGCTTGAAACGAGGCGCCCCCAGCGATGACATGCGAGTGTGACGTGCTTTATTATTTTGTTTTTGTTTTTGCAGAGAGCTGCGGGAGACAGTTGTGAATAAAACCTGCGTGGAGTGTCACCCCGAGTGTCAGCGCATGAATGGGACCGCAACCTGCAGCGCGCCCGTACGTTTGTCATCAGCAGCTAAACTAATATTCCCAACAAAGCACTTCACAGCCATGTTAAACAGTTTTGTGAGCATTGCTTAGCAGAGATTAACATTTGCGCAGCATGAAATCCAATCCAGACGTGTTAGTGCTACGGATTTATCCGTCAGCAGCACCTTTAATCGGCTGTAATGCAGCGCAGCCACAAGATGTGTGATCTGGTTGTTTTCTTTTCCTTGGATAGCTGGGAAATACGGGGGGCAATTATCAAAAACAGAAGTAGAACCTGAGAGAGAGGCAGATATTAAATTATAGCTATTTTATGAAGTATATTAGTGAACTGAATTGTCTTTTCACTGGCCTAAACTAAAAAGAAACATCTAACTTGACTGGATGGGGTGTATTTGCCAAACATTTGCTTTGACAAATTATTAGTATGAGACAGTGGAGTTTACCAAATATTTATAAGTGCTCTCAATAGAGTCATAAACATAATGAATCCTTTTTTTTTTTACTTCCAGGGGTCTGCTAACTGCACTAAATGTGCCAACTTCAAAGATGGACTGTTCTGCGTGTCCCGCTGTCCCCAAGGCGTGCCGGGGGAGGACGACACGCTAGTGTGGAAATACGCAGATGAGCAGAAAGTGTGCCAGCTATGCCACAAAAACTGCACTCAGGGGTAAACGCATTGCCCAGATGGCCTGAGAACTGGCATAACATTTTCTCTGTGTTGCAAACATTTGTTTGTCGTAATACTGATACAGAAATGTGCTCCTAGTTTGAAGAGTCCGCCGAGGCCGTTCTTAGCATTCTGATTAAAATCAGACAATTCAGAAGGCATGTTGTTTTTCAAGATTGTGGGACTTTTGATTCGTTTTGCATGTTTTTCCCATTTATAATAAACAAAATTATCCTTCACGTCATCTCTTCCTTTAACCGCTTTTTGGACCTAGCAGGTTTAAAGTCGTGTGAGAAAGAGTCTTCACAGATCGAAGTACGCCCTGTGATTCAGTAGCTTGTAGAACCACCTTTAGCAGCAGTACCTTGAAGTACTCGTTTTCTCTTTAGAACGTTGCTTCGGCTTATTGAGGTTTGTGGGTATTAGTTCATGCACAGCTCTCTTAAGGTCCCACCACAGCATTTCATTCAGGTTGAGCTCTGGACTTTGACTGGGATCATTGTCCTGTTGCATGACCCAGTTTTGGCCAAGCTCTAGCTGTCAGACGCATGGCCTCGCATTTGACTTTAAAATACTTTGGTACACAGAGGCATTCATAGTCGACTCAGTGACTGCAACATTCCCAGGTGTTGGGTATTTTATCCACTTTGACCTTTGACCTACTTCAGTTTGAAACATTTTGTGTGGAAAGTATAATCATCGTTAGCGCTGCCTCACAGCAAGAAGGTCCTGGGTCCCGGCTGGGTCCTTTCTGTGTGGAGTTTGCATGTTCTCCGCGTGTTTGCGTGGGTTCTCGAGGGGTACTCCGGTTTCCTCCCACAGTCCAAAGACAAATAGTTAGCGGGGTTAGGTGGCATTTCATTTGAAACATTATGTGTAAAAAATTTTCACTCCGTAATTGTCAGTTAATCAGTGTGCTTATTAAAAAGTATGTGTACACCTGAGCTACACCAAAGGAAAGTTATCTCATATCTTATAGTAAATATCACACATATATAGCACTAATGAACACTTTATTTTAGGTCACATGAATGGCTCATATATTTTAGAAATAGAAATATTGC
This sequence comes from Cichlasoma orientale, assembly GCA_034780415.1. Classification (NCBI taxonomy): domain Eukaryota; kingdom Metazoa; phylum Chordata; class Actinopteri; order Cichliformes; family Cichlidae; genus Cichlasoma; species Cichlasoma orientale. The sequence continues at coordinate 356,772 of JAVDPK010000410.1, read as the reverse complement.
ATTCATCTCACAACACATCAATACATAGGATGTTTTGAGCACAAGTGGTCGGGATATTAAGGTTTGAGTATCCACTTAAGACGAGGGCCGTTTGTGCTGAGATCCTACCTGAGATAGTTCTGCATAAGATGATGAACAAGGAGAAAACTGCAAAATATTGGATTTTCTGAATACACTATATAGTGGAATTCACCGATTGGGTGAACTTGGCATACCCACCCTCAAGTTTTAGGCTGTTTTTATTGAAACTGCATTTCAGTAAATTATTTTTCTGGAATTTGAAGCTGCATCTCCAGTGCTCTTTTTGACTAAAGTCACAACACTTTTGAAAAGTTTAGTTTAGAGAGTGCAACTCGGACTTCAGCGCCAGTTTTTGGCACAACACGGGTCCTGGGCTCCAAAACAAGCCCGAATCATCATCCCTTCGCCCCTGTGCTTGACAGATGGTATGAGGTGTTCGTGCTGATATGCTGTGTTTGGCTTTCACCAAACACGGCACTATGAATTATGGTCAAACATCTCCACTTTGTTCTCGTCTGTCCAAAGGACATTGTTCCAGAAGTCTTGTGGTTTGTTCAGATGCAACTAAACTAAAAAGCTAAGCTATGCTGCCATGTTCTTTTTAGAGAGAAGTGGCTTTCTGCTGCCAGTCTTTCCAGTCAGTCCATATTGAGTCTTCTTCTAATTGTGCTGTCATGAACTTTAACATTTAACATGCCAACTAACGCCTTTAGAGTCTGAGATGTAGCTCTTGGGTTTTCTGCAGTTTCTCTGAAATACACACCAGAATGCTCCACACCAGCAAACTGTAAAAACTGTGTATATGGAGGTACTCACACTTGCTGATGATCAGTTAAAGTGGACCTAATTAGGAGCACCGGCTGCTACTCACCCTCTTAATTCCTATGGAGGCAGTAAGGCTGGATATAGTTTTTTTGACAGGACTGGATAGAACTTTCTTTTTCACATGACTGTTCATTGTTTTATAAGTCTGTAGTACATCTGAGAACAAAGCAATAATAACAGCAGAACTTAAAGCAGATCTAGTTTTCACAATGATGGAGGATCAGCTTTAATCCTAATGAGTAACTCGGGAAGTCGTCTGGGATACCTTTAAACCGCTGAAAGCTGCTGTGTTGACTGGCCTCAGTAACTGTTTTGTGCAACGCTTTTAAGAAGAAGAATACGATATGTGTCTCCATAACTGAGTTTAGTAGTTTCATAAATAAATTGCTGGACTGCATGGAAATAAACAGTCCCGAGTCGACCCCGTTGGAAGTATTTAGTCTCGTGGACATTTTACAGAGAATTTTGGTGCTTTTCCTGGCAGAAAAGAAATCCGATATGTTGGGAAACATAAGTGTGGCAACAGTTTTGGTTTTTGATTGATTGCGTTTTTCATAGAAAAGCAATGCCTCTGTGTTGATTTTGTGAGTTTGCAGTGTGAACGAACACAGCAGAGTTACATTCGATTCTTTGCACTGATTTGTGTGCAGGTGCATTGGACCTGGTCTTGAAGGCTGCCATATTAAAGGGTGAGTAAACACGGCAACACAGATCATCGCTTGTTAGGGATAAGCTGGCTTTGTCTGAGTCAGATGTGGTAATCGCAATTGTGCTTTCTGCTGAAACTCACAAACGCGCTCTGTTTTGCCTCTGCTCTCTTCCCATCTTTCAGTCCCCCTGGTCTTTCTATGGTTGCGGCTGGTGTTGTTGGCGGGCTGCTGGCTGCTCTCATCGCAGGTCTGTCTGTTTTTGTGTTTCTCCGCCGACGCCACATCAAGAGGAAGAGGACCATGCGTAGACTGCTCCAAGAAAGAGAGGTAAGATGAGTCACCACGCTTGAAGGAGCACATTAAGATGCTGAAGGAAATCTTATTTGCAGGAAATCAGTGCTATATGCTGAGACAATGGCCTTACATTTAGTCTGTTGTGCTGCTGTGTGTACCACTGTGTGCTGTGAGACAATGTGCAAGACTGTGATTTGGTCTTTGTAGCTGGTTGAACCTCTGACTCCAAGCGGAGAGGCGCCAAACCAGGCTCTGCTGCGGATCCTGAAGGAACCTGAATTTAAGAAAATCAAGGTGCTGGGATCAGGAGCTTTTGGTACCGTTTACAAGGTAATAACGTGCCCCAGGGGTGTGTCTTATTGTTATAATTAAACCCCAGCGCTGAGATTTACTGAATCTGGGGCTCTCTCATAGCCAGAACCAACACCCGTCAGCGTTTCCACTCATCTACATCTGTTGTCAATTTTTCTATTATAAAAGCACATTTTTAAGTTTCCAGATCACGCATGGGTGACTTCACTCTCACTTTCAGTGCTCTTGTATTAATTGCATTTGGGTTTATGTGTTTATGCAGTGACATTCTGAAGCTCTCCTTCCCCGTGGGGACAAAAAGCTGGTCTCCTCAAGGTTAACCGTTTATTTTAGGGTTCGGTTTTAGGTTAGGGCGTCTCTCCAGAGAGAGACTGTAGGTCGGCTCAATGTTCTTCTGCACACACACACAAAAAAAATGTGTGTTTTTGTATTTCTGCCTGTTTTCATTTTTGGACCTTCATATTGAGGGCAGAGTTCCTAAGTAAAACACAAACAGAATGCAAAAGCACTGTTTACTGTGTGTCTGGGGACAGGTGTAACTTCAGTTTGTACATACACGTCAATATTTGTACTTGTACTGCACAGTGTATGCTAACATTTTCGTGTATGCTTGATGATTGAGGTGGAACTGCAGCCTTTAAAATAAAATGCTTGTGTCCGTACAGGGTCTGTGGGTTCCCGAGGGTGAGGATGTGAAGATCCCAGTCGCCATCAAGGTTTTGAGAGAGGCCACGTCTCCGAAAGCAAACAAAGAGATCTTGGATGTAGGTTCACTGATTTTATGTGGTAAATTTTGGACCCTGTGTTTACCGTAGTGCTGAATTGGAGCTAAAACAGTGGTTCATTCAAAATGCTTCTTCCCTCCCTCCTTCTGCTAAGGGAGGGCTGTTGGTTGGGAATAACAGTTACAAATGTTTTTAAGTTTTGGCTTGAAAAAAGCCCAGAAATACCTCAATCTGAATAAGTGACAGTTATTGGTTGCTGGTTGTCACATTACCACTAATGTGTCCTGCAATCTAACTAATGGCCACTTGCTTTCCTTGTAATGGAGAACGTGTCTGTTTACATGGCAGTCGTCTTATGGGACAGTTGGAAATGGGATTAATTCATGGAAAGGCAACGTGTGGGCGTCGGTGTAATCCAAGGCTGAGGTGTTCTGGAAAGGAATGCAGTGCCGAAGCAGCGCTGAGAAAGCAGCCTGTGTTAAACGCATTATGCACACAGAGAAATGTGCTTCTGAGATCCTGGAATTTTGTGGTTCTGCTGCTCAGTCACTGCACATGTACGCGCTGTGGTGAACACAAATGTTCTCTCAGTTTCACGACTTGAGGGCAGTCTTGCATTTTAAGGGAGAACGTGGCTGAAAACCTCTTTTTCATCAGACTGTCGGAACCGCGTAGCTCCGAGCTGAGAATTTATTGAGCAATGCTGATAGCGTAATAGGCACGTAGAAAATATTTTGGATGCAGTTAACGCTCTCATGGCAGGAAAGTTACCAGATAAAGCCCTGTTTGAATTACTGCTTGCAGCGGTTTCCTTATCCACATTTTTATTGTTAAAGTTGCTTTTTTTTCTTTTAATAATTTCCACTGTCAAATAACGAAATACACTCCTCCTAAGAAACATATCGCCTGACACTGGGTATCTCAAAAAATGTATTGTTTCTCATTTGCAAGGACGTCTCTACCAGCATTTATGTAGGGATGGAAGAGGCTGCAGGACTTGCTCGCTTTTGCTCCTTAAAAGGAGTCTGTACTTTTCCTTATTTTCTGTTATGTAGGTACGCTGTCGCAGGCTTGGATGCACTTACTAAACTTGGACAAAGTTTTACAAAATAAAAGTAAAGGTGAAGGTAATCCCTTCACTGCTCGAAACACTCGGTTACAGTTTCATCTTGGGGGTTTTTTGTACTCTTAGTATGTCACCTGACTGCCCAAAACACTGAAGCTCTGTGCACCTTACAGGAAGCCTATGTGATGGCCAGTGTGGATCACCCCCACGTGTGCCGTCTGCTGGGCATCTGCCTCACCTCCACGGTGCAGCTCATAACGCAGCTCATGCCTTACGGCTGCCTGCTGGACTATGTCAAAGAGAACAAGGACAATATCGGCTCCCAGCACCTGCTCAACTGGTGTGTGCAGATAGCCAAGGTAAGAGGGAAAGGGATCACGTTACAGTTGAGTAATGTGTTGATTAGATTGGACCTGTTATATATACGTGTGTGTGTTTTTATTGTCAATAACAATAATATTTATCACATGGCTTTGCGGGTGTGTAATTAAAAACTCGAGCTTACATTTGCAGAGCAAGTTGTCGTTTTAGTTTTTAGAGATATTCTAAAGCACCGTACACAAGAAATACAGTTCTTTGATATGAGTAATCAGATGATTGTGACAAAGTCTATCATGGCGGACTGAATTTTTTAGATGTTTCACTTTATCTGAGAAAGCGGTGTTTTCATATTTCCAGCTGCATCAGTCGGCTGGTGAAAGCACGGCCCTTATGTAATCTCTGTTTCATCATTTGCTTGACAAAAGGGAATGAACTACCTGGAGGAGCGCCACTTAGTGCATCGTGACTTGGCAGCCAGAAACGTCCTGGTGAAGACTCCTCAACATGTCAAGATCACCGACTTTGGTTTGGCCAAGCTCCTAAATGCAGATGAGAAAGAGTACCATGCAGATGGAGGAAAGGTTGGTTGGAGTAAAAAGAAAAAATATTTATTTTGTTACTAAGTTTGGAAAAATGTTGTGATCTGAACTTTAATTTTAGTTTTTGGATTTCGTAGTTAGTTGTTGTTAGCGCTGTTGCTTCACAGCAAGAAGATCCTGGGTTCAAATCCACTGGCCAGCTGGGGCCTTTCCGTGTGCTGTTTGCATGTTCTTCCTGTCTCTGCATGGGTTCTGCCCGGGTACTCCGGCTTCCTCCCGCAGTCCAAAGACACGCACGGGGATAGGTTAATTGGCAATTCTAAATCGGCCGTAGGGTGAATGTGAGCGTGAGTGGTTGTCTGTCTCTCTGTGTTAGCCCTGCTTTACGCTGGCGATCTGTCCACGGTGTGCTTTGCCTTTCCCCCCTGTGACAGCTGGGATAGGCTCCAGCCCCCGCCACAACCCTGAATTGGATAAGTGGAAGAAAACGGATGGATGGAGTTGTTGTTGTTGCACACAAATGGGCCTAAATATGAACATGATCTTATTTAATGAATTTATAGCCGGTTGCCAGCTGAGAGACAGACCACTTCCTATAGATCAATCAGCTGCATAAAAGATATATTTTTGTACTTTGCTTTGTTCTAGATTATATCTTATGTAAGAGACGCCGTATATAAATAGTTCCCTTCAGTGAATTACACTCTGAGAGAAATGACAACTCAAAGGAGTTTCTTTTCTTGTTTCTTCACAACTTTTCCCTGCTCAAAAACATGTTGTGCTGTTTGTTTGTTTTGTTTTGTTTGTAGGCATTACTTGGTATGAAATGTAATAACAGGGTAGACTTTGAAGTAATATTTTTACACATCTATATTACCTTGTTTTGTTATCAGAGCTCAGTGATACGCATGTGTTTTTAACTGATACAATACAGTAATTCAGAGAAAAGGTTCGCGGGATCCTCTTTGTATACCATAAGTCTATCTCGATCACGATTGCACTTATTGCCTTAGTGATAAAAAGAGATTTTTATCCACCATTAGGTGGCAGTAAAATTGCATTACATACCCTAATGAATTTGTCAAAGACAGTAATCGATTTCAGCGTTACAAAGAGCTGCAGCACTTTATGATGTCTTTGAAAGCATCCCTGCAAACACTTGCATGTACAGCGTTCCCAAAAAATGATCTCAGTGTTGCATAATGGTATCACATTTAATGTAGTTTCTTCTGTATCTGTGATTCAGCCCATACATATGCACATGCAATGATAGATTATGAGCATGTAAGTGGGGGATTAATCCTAATTTTAAGTGCAAACACGTTTTACATTCTTTCTAATTACAATACAATAATTTTTTTCCCCACAGGTCCCAATAAAGTGGATGGCTCTTGAATCTATACTGAACAGAACGTACACGCACCAGAGTGATGTATGGAGTTACGGTGAGTCACGAGCTTTATGTGTAAGGCAGAAAACCTCGCGTGCACTGTCCCAGATTGAGCCGGGATCTTTGTGTGACTTCCGATAAGTAAAACAGCTGGGCCTCTGTGCTCTTGAGTATTGGTGACGTTCTCACTGGAGCAATATTTATTCATTGCTAAATAAAGTGTTTGAGCAGACAGCGAGGCAGGGAGCGGACAGTCATTTTGAAGCTTCAGATAGCGTGTTGTTTTTGGACCTAATAAAGCTCGTCAAACTGAAAATGAAAAGGGAGAACATCTTGCTAGCATCTGCGATTTTAGGACACAGGTAGCACACACCTACACACTGGCAGTCTCAGATGGACAATTTCACGTCAGAAGAAATTGTTGCCTCAACCCACATAAGCAGCTCTACCAGCCCAGGAACACACACACACACACACGCACAGATGCTTACACACACACACAGAAACCAAACACAGCACAGCTTTTTTTGTGTGTGTGGGCCAGCTTCCAAATCTTCTTTCCCCCAGGGTTTGATCATGCCTTCCGCTCAGTATGGCAAAAGCATCAGCAGACCCTGGCAGGAGTGATGGGCTGCCTTTCCTCCTTTTCCCTTCTTCAGTTCCTCCAACACAGAGAGGCATCCTGCTCACTCCCACTCCTGCAAGCAGAGCCAATTTGTCAACATAGCTATTTTGATACTGTGTAATACTTGAGAAGCGTACATCCTGTCACTCTCATTTCTTCCCTTTTTATTGGGAGCAAAACAAAGTCAATGACAGCTCATCAGACTGACATTTACCATCTGTCCTCCTCTCTGTACTGTAGGTGTAACAGTTTGGGAGCTGATGACATTTGGGACCAAACCATACGACGGGATTCCAGCCAGTGAGATAGCCGGGATCCTGGAGAAAGGAGAACGCCTGCCTCAACCACCAATCTGTACCATTGACGTCTACATGATCATGGTGAAATGTAAGCTCATTTGCAAAACCTGTGTACATTTATTACTTTATATGGAGCTGCAGTGATTAGTAGTCTGTTCTGAGATGATCCAGTGTTGGGTTCTGCGGTGTGATTGGATAGTTTAGTTTCATCTTTATTATCCCCCTTTCCAGCTTTGCTTCCTGCTGATCTGCTGTTTTTGCAGATAATTTCTACTAATATACTCACAAAATCAAAGTTTCATCTCATTGAGTCAACCTATCTTGATGATGATCTCTGCTGATGCGCGTGTGCAGGTTGGATGATTGATGCGGACAGCCGGCCTCGTTTCCGAGAACTAATAGCTGAGTTTACAAAGATGGCTCGGGATCCATCTCGTTATCTTGTCATCCAGGTATAATTTTACCCCGGTTCCTTCTTTAAAATAAATTGCTTATATATGCAGACTATTTGATGAGCTGCAGTGATTTTGCAGATACAACAAACAAGGGTAAACTCTTTTATTTCAGGGAGATGACCGCATGCACCTACCGAGTCCTGCAGATACTAAATTCTACCGCAGCCTGATCAGCGGGGAGGACATGGAGGATGCTGTGGATGCGGATGAATATCTCCTGCCACAGCATGGCTTCTTCAGCAGCCCGAGTACCTCCCACACCCCACTGCTCCACTCAACAGTAAGCCCCTTTGTGTAAATATACAATCAAAAGTCAAGCCAGTCTGTCCAAGGTGGCATCATAAATCATGCAGACCTGACACTTTAGAAATAATTAGCTCAAACTTTTTCTGCTTTGCGGTCTTGGAGACTGCACTGCCACATAACTAGTCCAGCTCGAGTGAAAGTGAAATCAAAAGTGATATAATTACTGGAGGCAAATCATCACAACTTGCGTCAGTGTCACACTGTGAGTTATGACTACTGCCTGAATATGGATTACTCCCACAAGGTGACGCAGTTCACCAGAAAGTCATCCTATTGTTCTTGAGAACATCACACCTCACGCAAACTGACTGACCTAATGCTGTGTGCGATTAGTAATCAACAGCCTGAAGTCACTGCTGCTCTAAATACTGGGAGCTGCAGTGTTGTGCAAAAGTCTTGAGCCACACTTCATTTCTTTATAGTTTGCATCCAAGCAGCTGTGATTTCTTGTCTTTTTAAAGTGGTTGTGAGCAAGGAGGACGGGGAATAGAAGGGGAATTGCCAAAATACGGGACTGAAAATCAGTGGCAACAGATCTTATGGAGTGATGAATCTAAACTTGAAAATTGTGGTTCAAATTGTCGTCAGTATGTACTTAGGAGGTCAGGAGGGAACGTCTGCAGCCATCTGTAAAACATGGTGGAGGCTCTCTCATGGTTTTGGGATGTATTTCAACCAGTGGTGTTGGGGATCTTCTCAAAATTGTTAGATTTATGAACGCAGAAAAGTAAGGTCACATTTGGAAAAAGCTTAATTGGCAGCAGCTTCATTTTTCATCATCACAATGATCACAAGCGCACTGCCAAGGCAGTAAAAGCATACCTGAATGGAAAAACACACGGTGGAACAGTATCTGTCATGGACTGGCCTCCCCAGAGCCCGGACCTCAGCATGATTAAAGCAGTGTGGGATCATCTTGACAGAGAACAGAACAAAAGGCAGCCAACGTCCAGAGAAGAGTTTTGAATGTTTTTCAAGAAGCCTGGAGAACCATTCCTGAAGACTACTTAAAGAAATTACAAGGAAGCCGCCTCAGAGAGTTCAGGCTGTGTTGAAGAATAAAGGCGGTCATATTAAATACTGACTTTAAGCTCTTTAGAATTGTACAGACTGGTTTTCCTTATATCCTGTATTTCCACTTGTGTTAGTACATGTGTCAATCCCTGCACCTGTTTACCTTTTTACACCACGAGGGCTCGCTCAATATTTTTGGACAGTACTGTACAGCGTAGACAGAGAAAGCAGCGTAAAATACTTATAATACACCCTCTATATTTTGCAGTGCTTATATCAACAGAAGGCCCAGAACCAAATGCTAATCTGCTGACCTGCTTCACTACATTCATTTCTAATTGCAAACTATTTTTACGCAAATCCGGGATCCACACCCGAAATATTGTGACTCTATTTTATGGGGTGAGCTATAAGCCCCTAATGAGCCATGTAATGGTACCTTTACCACAGACGCCCTCCCGCACCAGATCCACTCTCCCTGACCTTTGTTCCAACTGTAAATAAAGTAAAGCAGCCGTTCTGGAGGAAGAGGAAGAAGTTTCACACGTTTCAGTGGCGCACGCTTTACCAGTCAACTGTTTGAAAATCTAATTGTGCTGTGTTAACTGTGTTTTGGGAAATGAGATTTCTGCATAAATCATTACCCTGTGAGTCAGGATGGAAATAAACACAATCATCTTTTAGTGCGTTGAAAACAAATGGTTTTGCCTTCAGTCAGCAGAAACAGAGCAGCAGCTGCTAAACTCAGCCTACTGGAGGTGTTTATGTAGAATTTAACTAATTATACCGACTTGAAGTGGGAAATGGTTCCTTTTGAGCCCAGCGGCCCTCCTTCTGTTTACCTGTCCTGTCCTGACCCCCACCCACCAACCCTCCTTAATCAGGCCCTCTCCCACGTTTCCTCCCAGTTGTCCTGTGATTGATGAAGGTGGAATAACGAGAACTCTTCTGCTTCAGGTTCAGTGAGGGCCATGCGTAGGTCTGGCTCTGTTACCTGGGATTGTTGCCGGCCACTGACAGCCTGGTTAGCTCATATGAGGTTTCAAGTTTGATTACCTTTACAGGCACCTTTTCTTTTTTTTCTTTTTTTTACATAATAAAGGTTCAGAACAGGTCTGTTTTTGTAATATCACTGTTGGCCCACTAAGGTCTTTTTTTTTAAACAGATGGTCAATGCTCCAGTGTATTTAATTTCCTTTTCTTGTTGAAAGTAATTGCATTGCCACAGCTGTTGCCCCGTCCTCTCTCTCTTTACCCGATTTTCATGATTTTATGCCACTCGCAGCCCTTTGACTGTCTGACAGACACACCAAAGCTCGTCAGATTGCCTGAACGAACATGAATCTGCATGCAGAATGTTTATTTCGATCCCCATCAGCTTGTACTGAGAATGGCAGCTGTAACTTCTTACCATAAAAACACATTAATGTCACAATTCAGAGGGAACTTGCTGTCCCCGGAGAGGTTTTATAATAAATCACTGTGCCCAAAGGAAATACACAGTAGAAAGAAAAAAGAACTATAAAAAAACAAAGGAAATGAGATCAAAGTAAACCAAACTAAAAGATAAAAATAAATTATTTTCCTAAATCAGAAACTAAGCAAAACAGACTGCTTAATAACATTTTAAACCCTCTTCTCCGCTCAGTGGCTGCTTTATGGCTTACAGAGGAGTTCTCAATTGTGTTATGGCTTCATAAAACACAATTTCCTGTATTGCATTTGCTGCGGCATCATCATTAGATGATTAACTAAAGTTTACCTTACCTATTTTTCAGAGCCTCAACAGCAGCATCGGGACATGCCACAGCAGAACTGGCTTACTGGTAAGAATACATTAAACCCTTAATATACCTGCAAAGAAAAGGATTTCTCTCTTTGTGCTGGCCTCTTTGCAGTGTTTTCACAGGGAGTGCCACAGCCCTGAAAACTTCTGCTCTTTGTTACAGAACGGATTCTTGAGCAGAGATGGAAGCACAGTCCTGCGATATATTCCTGACCCCACAGACAAATTTCTGGATGAGGCCTTCCAGCCCGCTCCAGGCAAGTAACCTTCGACTTAATGGCATTATATTTTAATTCAAGTGAAATCTCACCAGATTGCTCTTGTAGCCCTGTGTGATTCAGTGAGGAAGGGAGACATCTAGTGGATAAGAAATGTGCTGCTGCCTTGTGCTTGCAATGCTGTTCTAGCAGAACAGCGTCCCATCTATTATTTACTATTTACAGTAGCATTACTACTCAGCTCTTTAGTGTAAGAACCTCTGGTGGGGGGCTTAAAATTAGAAGTGTTATCACGATCTGTACCACTTCTTTTGTTAGACATTTTAATGCTTTTGCATATGTGTGTGTTTGCAGTGAAGTTCTAGCTTCTCAGATTTGAAAATTAGCTGCTGGAAATGAGCCCACACACACACACACCACACCTCTACAGAAACTATTAATGTCCCTTTATCCTTCTTCTAAACAGTTGAACCATCTAGAACATAATGACACGATAAGAGTGTACATACTCAAAGTAATGCCGTAATCAAATTTAAGAAAACTCCTGAAAAGAGGAACCACTTTCTTTGAGAGCGAGACAGGTAAAGCTGTAAAGCTGCAAGACGTAGAGGTAGTAAAGGTGGATGAGTTTAAAAACCTGGGGTCAACCAAGGCAACAGAGGTGGAGAGGAGAGTGTAGGCAGGGTGGAGCGGGTGGAGATGAGTGTCAAGGGTGACAGAAGGCAGATGACAGAAGGATAGCAGCAAGAGTGAAAGGGGAGGTTTACGAGATGGTGGTGAGACCTGCTGTGATGTATGGTTGGGAGACTGTAGCACTGAGGAAAAGACAGGAGGCGGAGCTGGAGGTGGAGGTGGCGGGGTTGAAGATTTTTATTAGTGGCTAGGAGGGACGGCTCAGGTTGAGCGGTTTGGAGAAACTTGACCCAGCTGTCTTAGCTAATTATAGGCCAACCTCCAACCTTCCTTTTCTCTCCAAAATTCTTGAAAGAGTAGTTATAAAACAGTTAACAGGTCATCTCCAGAGGAACGGTTTCAGAATTCATCACAGCACAGAAACAGCATTAGCGAAGGCTACAAATGATCTTCTCATGGCCTCTGACAGTGGACTCTGTGTGCTTGTCCTGCTAGACCACAGTGCAACATTCAATACTGCTGACCATGATATTTTATTACAGAGATTAAAGCATGCCATAGGTATTAAAGGTACTGCACTGCAGTGGTTTGAATTGTATTTATCTAATAAACTCCAATTTGTTTATGTAAATAAGGAATCTTCTTCACACGCTAAGGTTAATTATGGAGTTCCACAGGGTTCTCTGCTAGGAACAATCCTATTTACACTATACATGCTTCCCTTAGGCAGTATGATTAGAAAGCATTGTATAAATTGGCCTCCAGTAACACTGTGAGGAATCTTGGAGTCATTTTTGATCAGGATATGTCCTTCAATGTGCATATTATACCAATATGTGCTTGAACTGCTTTTTTGCATTTATTTATTACTTCTAGGCTGGATTATTGTAATTCATTATTGTCAGGCTGTCCTAAAAGCTCCCTGAAAAGCCTACAGCTGATCCAAAATGCTGCAGCTAGAGTACTGACAGGGACTAGAAAGAGAGAGCATATTTCTCCCATATTGGCTTCTCTTCATTGGCTCCCTGTTAAATCTAGAATAGAATTTAAAATCCTTCTCCTCACATGCAAGGTCTTGAATAATCAGGCCCCATCTTATCTTAAAGACTTTCTTTGTAGGATGAAACATTTCTTATTAATGCCCTTTGTTGCCAAAGTCATCCTGTATTTCCTGTCAGATTTTAGCATTTCAGTAACTGAAGATCGGTTTGTGATGATTTGCACGCGTGCTTTGGTATGACTGCGGCTCAGTCATACCTTGCAGTGAAATTGGATGACACAGCATTCTTACAACGAAACTTATAGGCTGCATTCTGCGAGTGGCAGTCCCCGCTCACAGCTACATTACAACAGGATGACTGCAGCTTTAATTAAAGAAGATAAAGCAAATGAAATGCTTACAGCCGTGTGCCGTATATCTACAGTGATATTTGTGTTTAAAGTGGCAACTGACTACTTTCCCTGCAGGATTTTGAATCTGGTGGCAGACAGGAGTGCATGAAACGCAGCTTATAGAGAACTAATCGAAAAGCAGATGGTGTCATTGTTTTAATATCACTACATTATACAATCAATATTTACTTCTGATTGACAGCTTAAAGCAAAGCACGCATGCTGCCTTTTGAGTTGATTTTCATCATGTGCTGCACATCGTCTAAAATGCGATCAGTATGTTCAGCTGGAAGCTTTGGGAGGAGACCACGAGCCACAACTCACGAAGCATCAACCCGGGGGTCTCTGCTGCACTTCGCCGCTCGTGTTTCTGCTTTCATATTTTTGCCGTCTCTGAATTGTCTGTTAAATCTAAATAAATAAATAAATGCCCCAAATCATGCTGCGCTGCTATTATGGTCATAAATCTTTTCTATATAGCCTAACCTAATGAGAAACTGTCTGGTGGCCCCCCCATTAATGTAAATGCCTTTCTTGCAGACTACATGAACCAGAACGCCATCTCAGATGTGGTGAATCCAATCTATCAGCATCCCGGCCCACCTCGCACCCTTCTTCCCACCATCTCTTCAGACCATACAGAGACAGAGTACCTGAACTACTTTAAGAACGGGGCCAACGGACCTGAATATCTCAATGAGGTCCGGTCCCCCGCCGTGCCCCCGCTCACCTCAAATGGTACGGTGTACAGCATTCAGAAATACCATCCTCAGAACAGCATAGACAACCCTGACTATCAACAGGATTTCACTCCCACCTTCAAAACCCACACCAACGGACACATACCGGCAGCGGAGAACGCAGAGTACCTGGGCCCAGACTGACATAGTGGAATATGACAAGAAATAAAGAGACTATTTTCTGTTCCACTCAGAAAGGTGTTGTCTTCAGTATCTTGGCTGGATAGCTAAGTGGTACCATCCTGGTCTGTCCTATCTCATGAAGTCAGTGCAGCATTGTTTCCATGCCTTCAAGTTAAACCTGTCTCATTCCACAGAGATTTTTTTTGTTTTCACACCACCACCGAACTACCAATGAGAACGAGGAAAGTTGTTTCGTATGACTCAGCTGACCTTAACAGACCAGATAGACTCCACCTTTATGATGTAACTCCTGACAGGAAGGGAAAATCTCTTCTGAAAATGTGAGAAGTAGAAATGTGTAGATACTATGCACAACATATTTTATGTGATCCACATGTGTTGGTGGGGGAATGCTACTGAAAGCATGTAAAGGCCTCCAGTTGTTTGTTTTTTTTAGGAGGCCGAAGCTCACTTGCATAAAACGGAAACGGGCAGCTCAACCCAAAACACAACCTGAGGTACATGTGTTGTAGACTCGCTGGTTAGAGGCCATTTCTCTATGGGGAAGTCACGAAGATTAAAGGGAGTTTTTTTCTTCTTCTTTTTTTTTAAAATAGATTCCTCAGAGGCCCTTTGGCACTCCTCCTGGAGGATGAGTCAAAAACCTTCAATGTGGAGAATGTAGAGTCCCTATAAGGGGGAATTCTGGTGAATTGTCATTTAAATGTGTGATCTTTATCTTCTAAATTATGTGTATGTATTACAAACAGAATGTTTTGTGTCACCTAGCGTAGAGCAAGAGAGCCGAGCTTCTTGTTTTCCCCCGTCACAACAACCGTAACTGTGTGGAGAATGTGATGGTAAATACAGAAAACGGCCGCGTTCGCCCTGCTGTGTTTTGCAGCTCAGAATCGGCAGCATTTTTGTAACATGAAGCGTGTTTGTGTCGACCCGCAGAGCGAGATAAACGGAGGTTTTTATCAGTGTGTCACGCTAAAGTCTGAATGCAGAGGAAGCCCTTTGCAGCCCTGTGACTGATTACGCTTCAACAACAGCTGGTTTTCTGCTCGGCACGTTGACTTGACGAGCAGAAACATTATCAGGATAGACAAAAATCAGCAGCTCCGTTTGTGATCTAGATATACAGTAAATCTTTTTATTGTTTGTATTATGTTTAAAATGCTGGTTGACCTGTCTTAGGCCATGTGACTAACTAAGTTGTAGCAGTAGTTGCACTTCCCTGGGATGTATTTTTTTATAGCACTATGTCAGAAATGAAGAATGTTTCTGATGCCTGTGGTCTGTTTATATATATATATATATATATGTATAGTGGGGGGGTTGTTCCTTGTTGTTTCACGTAAGATGTTGATGTCACATCTATGAATCTGCTCCTAGCTTTAAAGCCTTTTTAGTCCAGCAGAAGCATTAAACTTTGCAGATATTATTCCTAGTTTTAAGGGAATATAGTTTTGTAGCAACCTGTAAACCTACCTTTGCAGATTTTATACAGGTACAATGTACAGGTAACAGTGACTATGCTGTTATATATCCCGGCATAGTCGCCTATAATTTATACTCAGTACACAGTTTTGTCATATCATATGTGAATATGCACTTATTCCTGAATTGTGATTATTTCCTTCAGAATTGAAATTGAATAAATCTTATTTTCTATGGACCTGCAGCCCGTTTGTTTTGATTCCCATGCAGCTCAACAAGGAAAGAGGTGGAAGGACAGATCCTAATGATTCACTCATCTAATCAGTTTTTTCTAAATGCCTTCGAGCACTCCAACCTTAATGCTTTCCTGTTTCCGTTTTAGTGGAGCAACAAAGCTTGAAGGTGTTCCACTAAAAGGGATTCACATTAAAGAGCTCAGGACGTCGAGATTTGACCACAATGGTTGGCATGACTTTAGATTTCCACTGACAAGCTACTGATAGGAGCCTGATTGAACTGTAGCTTTGTGTGCAGAATAAAACATTGAAATTTAATCGGCAGAACAAATAACAGGTTTACATTTTGCTTACACACTTTTATCTCTTCTTAGGTTGCTGTTAACTGTTAAGAGGAAAGTTCTGGTGGCTCTCAATTAAACTAGGAATGTGAAGGGAAACGGAGACATTAAATATTACATATTTAAAAATGGGGTTTCTGCAGCACCGGGACAAGATATGGTAATGGATGCTGTGTTCAGGAAAAACTTTAAATTAAAATGTTGGCCTGCAGGAAAGAATTCTTTTAATTAGATCTCTGATTGCAGAGAGCCACTAACACCACAGCGGGACTGAAAAAAGAAGAAACTTTCGAGTTAATTATTTCAATTAGATTTAAAGAAATGGAGTGTGTCCTTCAGTGATTTTTTTTCTTGTGTTACCTCCTGTCTTTGGACCTTTACTGAAAATATTAAATATTAACTGCTGCTTTGGAGAATATATAAATATAACAGTGGGTAAGGCTGTTCAGGTGGAGCATGAACCAGAGCTCTATCCTGTCATTAAATACATTATCTACATTATCTATTTTGGTAAAAATATGTAAACTTGTGTGTTTCAAAGGAATCCCGGATCTCTTCCTTAAAAAAGAAAAGCCATGTGGTTTGTGGCATCAAAAACCCAGTCGCTGGTTGGCAATTTTTTAAAATAGCTGGGAAAAGGAAGGCTAAGGAATTGCACATGATTCCCAGATGATTCATGGAAAAACACGCTTTTGGCACATATTCACAGGAACTGTCATTGTTTTTAATGGTTGTATTTATGACATAGGTCAGGGTAGGCCTATGAATGCTAAAATATTACAGATGATTAGCTTCTATAGAATATGTTCTTGTAGGAAAGAAGTTAGATTTTATTATAAGGCATATATGGTTTTTTTTTTCACCCTTATAAGCTATTGTGTTGCAGTAAATAATTTATGGTGTGGGCTGCAGCTAGCAAATGTTCACTACAACCCAAATTTTTGTGACTCAAGCCCACTTAGGTAATGTCCTTCATGTGATTTCATTAAATCATTAACTTTGACAAACACCGGGAGATTGTAAATTCCCTTGAAAACAAATTCAATTTACGGCAAACGGGGAAGTGCCTTTTCGTGGTGTTAGGCATAGATATATATACATAGATACCGCATTGATCGCTGACTCGTATGCCTACATCACCGCCATATTGGAGGGGGCAAAACCGGCCACCATTCACAGGAAAGACTGACGAATTGTTTTTGATCATATTTGGCCATTCTCACATTTTGAAAAAAAAAACAACTTTTTTT
>JAVDPK010000410.1:307906-339668 GCA_034780415.1 Cichlasoma orientale | reverse complement strand
TGTATTAGTTCACAGCGCAGCTTTGCCTCCTCCAATATGGCGGACACACAGTTACGTCGCATCAGCGGGCCGAACCCGTCAACGAGGTATCTATGTATATATATCTATGGTGTTAGGGTGCAGTGCGCCGCACGGTGGCAGCACTCGGACAAATGTTTTTTCTCCGCCCCAAATAAATAGTGGGTGGAAGAAGAAGGTTTTCGATATGCGAAACTTTACCTGAGGATTCAGTTCAATTTGATCGTATCGGGCGCCGGGATGGGGCTCTTGGCAGGGAGAAGATTCTTTTTACATCTGCTGTTCTTCGTTGTTCTCCTGGCCGAGGGGTATTTTACATCGGTAAGTCTAATTTAACGTCACCGCTCTCGTGACTATTTAATGACTCAGCTCAGGCGTTGCTAGTATGATGTTTACCAGCCGTCGAGTGAAACTCGGATTTAAGCTCGTTGAGCTATTTGGGGCTTGCCTTGTTTTTATACATTGAAGGCAGCATTAGCAGATAATTGTCTTAATGCTAGTTTGAACATATAGCTGGCGTTACTACCTCTGCGGCGGCTTTGTGACGGACTAACGTGAGACTGGTAGTGCAAGTGCAGGCTGGCGGCAAGGGATGTCGAAACCAGCTTCTCAGGCTGACTAATGGCTCCCTAAGTGTCATCACGCTGAAATGAATGTCGTTAAAATCTCAAGAGGCGAGCCTATCAGTTATGAGCTTTATCAGCTGTGGTCAAAATTTCACTTTCTATTTGGATGCATCGGTTAATTGAAATGCATGTCATGCAGCTGGTGTAGAGCTCGTTAATAAACAATGCAAAGGGAGCATATAGAAGCTACTAAAGCCCTAAAACTGTCGGGGGTTTACCTTGATATTGACATTAATTCACGAATTATGCAAGGTTTTCTGTACCAGCTTCAACTTCTGCATAAGTTGATAATCTTTTAAATAATTTCATGTCATAAAAACGCCCAAAATAAACATTTCTAATAACTTGAGCAAACCAGGTCTGATTTGCTCAGACGTAGATAATTCGCAGCCTCCCTACTTCTGACTGTCGCTGCATTGTTTGCTCTCCTCCTCCTCATGATGTAATTAGGTCGGGCCACTGACTGCACTATTTTGAAATCCTGCTAAAGCATCTGAAACTGATTAATCATTACCACTTTAAGATAAGATATCCTGACAGAAGCATCAGGAATGTCAAAATCAGTAGAGAAAATATTGATTTGAGGCCTGACGTGGGTGAGCTGAAAGTATTTTAGAGAAGCATCTGAGCATGCAGGTCCCCTGAGTTACAGTGAAATTCTCAGAATATTCCCAGTGGCGTTCAGGTTTTTACCCTAAATAAACAAGTCTTTGTTTGATAGACGCAGAGTTCGGTTGCCAGCCGAGCCTGCACTTTCATAAGTCAATTTTATGACCTCTGAATGTTAAGTGTCATCTTCAGACCACAAGACACAAGCAGGACAAAGTGCGACAGGCTTTCCCATAAAACAGTTTGTGGAGTAAGTGAACTAACTTCCCTATGTCACTCACCCCAGAAAAGAGCATGTGAGCGCACTGATGCTGAATAAACAGAAAAAAAGTTTAGTTTTAAATCTACCCAACGTTTATGTAACAGTAGCCCTTCTAGATTAACTCTATTTAAAAAAAAAAAAAAAAAAAATGCTATTTTCCCAAATATTTTTGTGTTCAAGTGCTTTTCAGACACTGATGGCCAGAATAATGAAAATGCAAACTCTGAATTTCAGAGAGCCTGCCCGTCTATTTTTCAAAGGGTATTCAAAGGGAAATGTTTTTGCAGAAGTGGATTGTCTGTTTATAGACACACAAAGTACAAGGTAATACTAGAAACACAGGAAATGATACGCAGCCTGATGTTTAACTCTGTTAAGAATCACCAGTATCCACATTTTGTTAAATCCTCTTAAGCAGTTCAATCAAAGTCACACAGTCTGCTGGAGGAGAGGAGTGAAAGGAAAGAAACCTGCATCTGTTTTCACAATGCTTCAGTTCTTCTCTCTCTTGGAGGGATGACAAGAGAGGAATGGAGAGATAGAAATGTGGCCACTGTTTGCATTTGTGCAGGGGAAGTGAGAATCTGCAGCGATATACAGATGAACATGCGCTACACCCGAAGAAACGCAAAAATACATATGAGACATTGTTAAAGGGCGTTTGAACACTTGCGGACGCTCAGCTCAACAAACAGGAGCTAAATACCCGCACATTCCCAGCTTTAAGTCACATTCCAGCATCCTGAGCTGATATTTGATTTTGTAAAGTTTTCTCCTCTACATTTAATACATTTAATTGCATTTTTGTCATCAATCTCTCCATCTAACCAAGCAGACTTGCTCTGTGAATATCTTTGTGACAGAGAAATGGGTCTAAAGGATCTCTGATCATCAGTCCATAAAGTCATATGGTCTACTGCAGCATTTAGAGAAACTGAATGTGTCTGGGCTTTCTCTTTGTTTTTTTTGGTTTTGACCACATCCTCAGGTGGTGAACATTAAAGTCACATGAGTAAAAAAAAAAAGTAGCTAACTGTTCACTTGGCTCTGCAGCAGAAACGAGTATACTGCATTTCTCTGATTGCTTCATAAATCAATCCTTTTCTTTTCCTTTTTTCCCCCCTCCCTTCTCTTACCTTAATAGTATCATGTTGCGGCCCAACACTGCGTGTGGTACGGTGAGTGTGGCGAGTCAAAGATACCTGGAAAAAAGTACAACTGCAACTACACTGGTCCCCCTGTCCCGCTAAAACCTGAGGGTTATCAGCTTCTCACGGTACGTAGAGCACTTCAGTGCTTTTCCCCTGTTATTGCTAACATTTGATACTCAAAACCTTATGCAACAGATTTCTTCTTTGCCGCTGGGCTTTGTTTTACACAGTGGAAAATAAAAATCAGTGAAAGTGCATTTAAAGTGTTGTCCCCTTTGTGTTTGTATATGAAGGAGCTTTGTCCTGGATACAACTATGAAAGCAAAAGTCTCTGCTGCGATGTTGACCAGTTGCGCACCCTCCGAGACAATCTCCAGCTGCCACTTCAGTTTCTATCTCGGTATGTTATATAACGGACGGTCAGAGCACATGACCAGCTTGACTGGGCATCATCGTTCCCCTTTTGAATTCCTGACCAGGAAATCTGTCAGTATTCTGTGTGCGTGCTGCTTCAGTCTTATATATTGTTGCAAGTGTTGGCGTTGCATTGGTTTGGACGCGGACTACCTCAAAGGCCGAATAGATTTCATTTTGTCAGCGCTTTTATGGCTGCCTTGTTTTCACCAAGAAGCTTTTAAGCTTGTTTTACTCTGAGAGTTACGGCAGCGATCCTTTCCCTTGTTTAATTCTGACCGTGCCTCTGGTGTGGCTGCTTGCAGGTGTCCGGCATGTTTCTTCAATTTCATGACCCTGTTCTGTGAGCTGACGTGTAGTCCCCACCAGAGTCAGTTTATGAACGTCACCAAGATTAATGGCTCTGATGTATTGGAAGTGCAGTACTACATTGGACAAACATTTTCTAATGGTGAGTTCATAGCCAGAATATGATTATATGTATTTTTTTATAGCATTCTGGTGTGTAAAGCATGGAGAATAGTTGCCCATTGTTGTAATAGTAGTGAGCTTCCTCACTACTTCTTCCTTACAAAGTCTTACTGTAATTTTTATTTTTACTTTTTTGGAGATTCGTGGTTATAACACTTAAATTCTGAGTTGAATAAAAATCAAATATTCAGTGTAACTTAATTAACTGTTGACCTTGCCCTAAAATAATGTAATCTGATTCCTGCCAGCCATGTACAATGCATGTAAGGATGTCCAGACACCATCTAGCAACACGAAGGCTTTATCGTTTCTGTGTGGCAAGGATGCAAAAGACTGCAACGCTACCAACTGGATCCAGTACATGTTCAGTACTGACAATGGGCAGGCGCCTTTTCCCATCGATCCAATATTCAACGGTCAGTATTTTAAAGTACTTTTCTTAAATAGTACTAGTTTTCTGATGAGTATTTTTAAGTATCTAATATCTCCATTGTCCTGTGATGTGCAATTTCTTTACTCTAGATAGCGCTTTGTTTGGTTACACTCCCATGAACAACAAGACATATGGCTGCAATGAGAGCCTAGATGATGGTTCAAGTCCCTGCTCCTGTCAGGACTGCGCTCAGTCCTGTGGCCCCAAACCTGAACCCCCTCCTCTCCCACCTCCATGGATCATCCTTGGTATCGATGCCATGGTTGTCATCATGTGGCTCTCTTACATGGCCTTCCTGCTCATCTTTTTTGGAATTCTTCTGGGAGTGTGGTGTTACAGGTAATGGACCTTTTAGTTTCTAACATGTGGTTAGATGTGGTGCTATTATACAGTGATCTTCTTAAACATGGGCCTTTGGGACTGACTGCTCACACATGGGGCCGCACACAGTAATTGGTTGATTTTATTTTGCCCATAATTTCACCAGGCTGCTTTGGCCATGCCTAATGTTCCCATTCTCTCTCTCGTGAAAAGAGTAGGAACCTGTCTTGTTTTCACAACTTCCAAATGCTAATGCTACTCTTGTAGACCTTTTAACCTGCCTAATTGATCAGTCGATTTAAAAAAAAAAAAAAGAAAAAAAAAGTGACTCACAACAAACCATTGATCCCCTGAAAAAGAGGGGCTGCATATTCAAGAACTATAATTCCTATAATACCTATTGCAGTACGTACTGCTTGACACAGACACAGTACATGATTTAGATGATCTCTCACTGAAATCTGTTTTGTTTGTTTTTTTGCAGGAAAAGGACTATCACATCTGAGTATGGCCCCATTTTGGATAGTAATAACCCACTGTCTCTTAACAGTGATGATCCTGACCAAGGTATAGCCATGCAATTTCTCTGAGCCAACATCACATTTTTTTTTTTTTTATGTAATTGGGACACAGCCCAAACTAACTCCTAGTATTTCTTACTTCTCAGTAAATGCATCATGCTGTGAAACGCTGGGTGAACGTTTTGAGAGTATCCTGCGGACTTTGTTCAGCTCTTGGGGTTCCTTCTGCGTGAGGCATCCATTTCTGGTCATCTTGAGCTCCCTGGCACTGGTGGCAGTCTCAGCTGGGGGCCTGCGCTATATGCGCCTCACCACTGACCCCGTTGAGCTCTGGTCATCTCCCACCAGCCAAGCTCGTCAAGAGAAGGATTACTTCGACAAGCACTTTGGACCATTCTATAGAACTGTGCAGCTCATCATAACTACTCCACTCTTGTTAAATACCTCCTGGGTTCCATTTACTGGAGGAGCACATATCCCATTCAGTGCTGTCCTGAACAAAGACATCCTGCACCAGGTGAGTTAGTCGGACTGCTTTATTTTGGAAGCCTATCAGCTTCCTTTTCTTATGATGCATTTTTATACATGAGGAAACTATGAAGCAGTTTAAAAAAGGGTTTAATGAACCATGCAAATGCTTTCTTGTTTTACCTGTTCAGCTGATATCTGTGGACTTTTCCTACCATGATTAGAGAACATAAAGTCATTCATCACTGTATGTAAATGAGGTTAAATATGATTCAGTGTTCTCCTGCTGCAGTGTACACACACTACATTCTCATCGTGAAGGAAGTGGGGAATAAATACAGCACTGTGATGTCTCTTGCAAGAGTGTCCTTGGCTAATATAGGCAGGATTAACCGACCCTGTTTTTTGATGGCACGAGCACAGGGAGAACACAGACTCCATGCGGGTTTTGAGCACGAGACTGCCTTGGTGTGACGGAACAGTGCTAACCGCTGAGCCATCTTTCTGCTGCTGTCAGTTCTGTGCACCAGCTGCTGGGTTTAGCACTGTCACTGTTTCCTTTTATAAGATAAAATAGAAACTTTGCACGTGAAGAGCAGACTTCTGAAACAGTGGTTAAACAGTGGTTCTCCTTTCTTTTTCTTTTTTTCCCCCTTCTGACTCTTAACTAACCAGGTGCTGGATCTGCAGCTTGAAATCGAAGACCTTGTAGCCACACATGAAGACCAAAATGTCACGCTGAAGGACATCTGCTTGGCTCCTCTGGCCCCGTATAATGACAACTGCACAATCTTTAGTGTCCTGAACTACTTCCAGAACAGCCACACTGTGCTGGATCACACTGTAAAAAATGATTTTTATCTCCTTGCTGACTATCACGACCACTTCCTCTACTGTGTCAGGTGACTTTATTTATTTATTAAGTTAGGTTCCTATGCTGGCACTCTTTCAGTTGAAAGACAAGTTAACTGTTAGATTTCTGTTAAAGGTCTAAGAAATGTTGCTGTAGTTTAAAAAAAAAAAAGAAAAAAAAAAGGTCAAAACCTCAAAACACAGCGAGTAGAAAGCTTCCAATAATCTTTGTGCTGCTGAGGTCATTGGGGACTGTCTCTTCTTAAAATAGTACATGCAAACTTCCTCATTAGCTATCATGTGGAATGGTTGTTTGTCTTGCAGATTTTTGCAAATCCTTACTGAGTGCACTCTTTAATTCAGTTCGTCTCTTCCTTCTGCAGCGCACCGGCTACCCTCAATGACACCACTCTGCTTCATGATAGTTGTTTAGGCACCTATGGTGGCCCCATCTTCCCTTGGCTTGCAATGGGGGGTTACGATGGTGAGTTTTCTTGCATATCATTACGTGGATGACTTCAGTTTGACGATAGAAAGCTGTATATTTTTTTTTTTTAAATATATTATTCATTTAGTGAATCAGGAACATCTTTTGTGCAACTCGAATCTGAGAGCTGAGCTTGTACTAACTCAACTTTTTGTATCAGAAGTAGTTCAAAGGTCATGTTGTATCAAGCAGTTAAAACTCTTGTGCAATGAAAAATATTTGCATATTCACTCATTCCAAATTTTCTTTTAATGAAGTAGAACATGCAAGTTTTTATGGAAAAGTAATACCAAACTGCAATCATTAAAGTACTGCTGTTTGTCTCAGAACTGGGTGGGAAAAAATTACAGTAGTTACAAAATTGGTTTACAGCTTCTCTAATTATTCTTTTATTGACTTTATTGCCCTCTGAAAACACTTTGCTCTTGAGTCCACTCTCTCTATAATAACCTTCATAGCAGTGTATCAAGGTCCAAAAGTGCCAAAGTCCAAAACATATAAACAAATAAATGACTGGATAACCAATAATGTGGCATTAAATGTGTCAAAAATAACAGGTAAAATATAAATCAATATTTCTGTTGTAGTTTGCAGTTGAATTTGTTAATAAAAAATATTTTCCCTATTTATTCCTTTTTATTTTATTTACTAGTGAATTTTTTTTCTTGTAGGTAAGCTAATATTAATGAATAAATCAAATTTAAATAGGGAAGTTAAAAAAAAAGAGGAATTGATGCAGAAGGAAATTAAGACCATAAATGTGTCACATTTTATAAATTAATCAATGCCTGCTTTTATCTATTTTTATTCATCTTTAGCTCGGTTGTTTTGTCGT
Organism: Cichlasoma orientale; assembly: GCA_034780415.1. Classification (NCBI taxonomy): domain Eukaryota; kingdom Metazoa; phylum Chordata; class Actinopteri; order Cichliformes; family Cichlidae; genus Cichlasoma; species Cichlasoma orientale. Next base: position 332,200 of record JAVDPK010000410.1, on the reverse strand, counting down.
AGCCTCTGTGGTGTCCCACAAACACTTTAACATTGGCCATAACTCAAGAACAGTTTGGCCCAGGATGTTCAAATTCACACCATAGATGCATCACACGAGTTTGAATCTTGGCTACCGTGACCTAAAATGTCAGAGGTCAAGTTTTCTGAAAATCTTTCTGAAAATACCTCAATGATCTCACCTAGGATATTCAAATTCACACCATAGAAGCATACTGTTCAAGCTACACCCATCAAACTTCACACAAGTGTTTGCTGACTTTAATATAATAGCACTTTGACAGTAGTAATGAATAAATCAGAGGAGCGGCTCAGGTTGAGCAGTTCGGAGTAAAAGTCAGAGGCAAGTCTGAGATGGTTTTGTTAGCACGAGGGTGAGATGGAGGCAGATGATGCGCTGTGGTGACCCCCAAAAGGACCAGCCGAAGAAGATCTTATTAACGGCATATTAACTTATTTTTTTTGAGCTATACATCGATTTCTTTATTATTTTGCAGGTGCTGGCCCCTGTTGCAGTTGTAAATCTTGAAATTATATTCATTACAGTGTAGTACAACATCATTAAGTGTACAGCAATTACTAACTTTTTTTTTTTTGCTTTCCCTGAGTATTTGTAAGAAAAATGTGATGCTTCACTAGACCTGAAATGTTGCATCTTAATGAAGCCTAAAACAAAAATAACGTCCCATTTCTGTCTCTGGCCAACTGTGACGTTCTAATTTAGAAGGCTTTCATTTTTTTTTTTTTTTTCTCCAGCCATTTTAATCAGTGCTTTTTAAAAAGGAACATTAAGCAGTAACTGCCAGTTCAATAGTCTTAATTATTATGATTTAATAAATTAATAGACTTTTTTTTTTTTTCTCCTCTCCCCACTATAGACACAAACTACAACAATGCAACTGCTCTTGTGATCACCTTCCCACTCAACAACTACTTGAATGACACCGTCAGATTGGAAAAAGCTCGGGCGTGGGAGAAAGAGTGAGACAACAAACCACCAATAAGCTCACCTCAGCTGAAGACGCTGTTCACGTGTTGCCTTTGTTTGTATAAACTGTTTACTTTTGTTTGCGTTTCAGATTCATCGCGTTTATGAAGAACTTCAGAAACCCCAACCTCACCATCGCTTTCACTGCAGAGAGGAGCATTGAAGATGAAATCGACAGAGAGAGCAACGGTGACATCAGCACTGTAGTCCTCAGCTATGGCATTATGTTCATCTACATCTCCCTGGCCCTCGGTCACATCCACAGCTTGAGAAGGCTGATGGTAATAGCAAAACTCTGTCATAACCCATGTCTGTTTATCCTGCAACATCCACACACTTGTAGCTGTCAGTGAACGTAATCCATGCCTGAAATGGTTTTACACTTTACGCAGTGCAGCTCCTCTTTGCCGATTGTGATCTAAGAACTTGTTAAATTGCTTTGATTTCGCAAAACTGGAACAACGTGCTAGGCAACTTTCTTCCATTCGTGCATAAAATGTACACACAAGGATGAATATACTGGACTTTGTATTTTTGCTCATACAGGTGGACTCTAAGATTTCCCTGGGTATAGCAGGTATCCTGATTGTGCTGAGCTCTGTGGCCTCCTCACTGGGGATCTTCAGCTATGCTGGTGTCCCGCTCACGCTCATTGTGATCGAGGTCATTCCCTTCCTCGTGCTGGCTGTTGGAGTGGACAACATCTTTATTATAGTGCAGACGTACCAGGTAAGATCTTTCAGTCCAATCCATTAAACTTATACATAATCCACAAGTGGTTTTCCATATAATATGGCGCTACTGTAGGCCATCATTAATACTGCTTTTGCATTATTGTTGCAGGAAACTGAGCTTGTTTGGTTGTGTGACTGCCTCTCAACTGTGTTTTCTATATTTTCTTATAAGCACAAGTCAGCTTATCTGCAAGTAGACTTTTTTTTTTATTTATTTTTTTTAACTTTTGAATTTGTATAAAATCAACCTGACAGCCAATCTGAAGAAATGTAGCTTAAAAGGAGGTTGGCTTTAAAAGGAGGGGGAGCTAAGACAGCATCTTTCAGACAGATGATCATCTGAGGGGTTGCACTTAGGCCCAGTATAAGATTAAGACTTATGATCACTCAAGAGTCCAAAATAAGGTACTCTACTCTAAAAGAGCCCACGAACAAAATATGGCGGTGCAAATGAAAATAATAGGGCCCCTTTTTGTACCAGTTATGTGTGCTAAATTGGTTTTTCATTTGTATTTTCAAACAGAGGGATGAGCGGTCGCCACAGGAAGAACTTCACCAGCAGATCGGTCGTATTCTTGGAGACATCGCCCCCAGCTTGTTTCTCTCCTCCTTCTCTGAGACCGTCGCCTTCTTCCTGGGTAAAATTGATATAGGGTACATTTAATAACTGATCTAAGTGCACAGATGCTTTAAATCTCACTCTTTGTATTATCAATAACTACCCTGACATGCAGGACACAAACTCAATCATGTTCATATAGCAGTGATTGTATACAATAAATACTGTGTGGCACTGTTTGTACTGTTTGCAGTGATTAGACTGTATTTCAGATGTCTAATATTTGAGTCACTTGACAGTAATGGTGCCGTTTATTTCACTCTTCTGACTGTATGCCAAGGCTGTTATATTAATTGTGTGAATCTTGATTCAAATGGTGCGTGTTTCCATTACATTTATCAAAACCGTTAAAAGCTAGAAAAATGTTTCTTTGTCCAGAAGTGACACGATGACTATGTAATGTGTCACAGCGCCCTGGTGGGTCACATGCTGATTCCTTTTCCCTTTTCCAGGGGCCCTGTCCAACATGCCGGCAGTGAGGACATTCTCCATGTTTGCTGGCTTGGCTGTTTTTATTGATTTCCTGTTGCAGATCAGCTGCTTTGTCAGTTTGCTCAGTTTGGACGCTAAAAGACAGGAGGTGAGACGATAGTGACATCGTGACATATATGAAAGGGGTTACAGATTTACAGACTGAGATGTTTTGCAAAACGGCTGAAAGTTTCAGTCCTTTCAGTCATTGCATCTAATTTTTGTTCTAAAATTAGATGGCGTGATTAGTGCAGTGATTTTATAATTGGTATTAAATTTCATTGAGTTTGGAGTGTATTTGAGTATTAATAACAAATGTTTAACATTCAGCATAGTTTCAGACCAGTAGTAGTGATGTGCACTTTTCAAATGATGTGTTGTGTCTAAAAGGGGAATCGACTTGACATCCTCTGCTGTGCGAGACTGCCAGAAGGCCAGGAAACCAAAACAGACAGCATCCTGTTCCTTTTTTTCAAGAAAGTCTTTGCTCCATTCATCCTGACGGAGTGGGTGCGAGTGATCATAGTGAGTACCTCAGTGCGGTTATGCACGCCTGCCTCTTGATGATAAGCTAAAACTGGTGTGGACTTGATTTAAATAATTGTTCTTTATGAACCTACAATGACGTTGTTGTTGTTGTTTATAGGTGGCGGTGTTTGTGGGAATGCTGTCCTTCAGTATTGCTGTGGTGAATAAAGTGGAGATTGGACTCGACCAGAAGCTATCCATGCCCGATGTGAGTTTCATGTAACGCTTTTCAGCCTCTTTGATTGTTATGGGAAAGTGTTGGTGTCTACGTTTTGATTGTATCAGCACTTCTCAGTGACGTTGAAATTCTTTTTCTTTAACGCCCTGTTAGTCATCCAGGAAACTCAATCACATGTAATGTGGCATAGTTTCCCTCAGCATTTTTTGTGTGTGTGCGTTGTCATGGAGCAAGTATAATATCTTGGCTCACATCACTTTCCCAGCAGGCAGTTCTGACAGTTTCTTTCTATCTAGGACTCGTATGTGCTGGAATACTTCAAGAACATGAGCGAGTATCTCCACACGGGAGCACCAGTTTACTTTGTGGTAGAAGAAGGTCTCAACTACAGTAGCCCAGAGGGCCAGAATGCCGTGTGTGGAGGGGTGGGCTGTAACAACGACTCCCTGGTCCAGCAAGTCTACACTGCCTCACTTATCAGCAACTAGTAAGTCTGAGCTATGAGGATGAAATGAGCTCCTGATCAAACTGTTTGCCGGATCGACACAGTAAATGAATTTAGATAATGTTCAAAGGTTATGAAAGAATAAAAATCCACTCTGATTTTATGATGCCGGCTCATTTATTTATTTCCCCGCTGCTTGTAGCACAACCATTGCCAGCACACCATCGTCCTGGCTGGATGATTACTTTGACTGGGTGAAGCCTCAGTCCACATGCTGTCGGTATTACAACAACACTGGGACCTTCTGCAATGCCTCAGGTAAACCTTTATTCAGTGGTTTGAACTCTTGTATCATGACCCTGCGGTTACAATGTCACAGTCTGACCACAAGTTTTAGTTCTTCATATAAAACAATGGCTTTAAAGGCCAAGTTCATGCAAAAAAAACAAGGCAATATTTAAAAACTAAACTTTAATGTAATTAAACAGTTAAAGTATGGTGCTTTTAAGTGATGTGAAAACTGATTAAAATGAATCTATCTCCATTATTTTTCCAGTGGTAAACTCGTCCTGTGTGTCCTGTCGGCCGATGACTCCCAGTGGAAAAATGAGGCCTGAGGGAGAAGACTTCATGCACTTTTTACCCATGTTCCTGTCAGACAACCCCAATGTCAAATGTGGAAAAGGGTAATTTTGCAGCTCTGTCAACATCTTCTTTTATTGAAGCATTGTTCACTGTGTACCAGTTTTGGTTTTTTTTGTGGATTGTGATGTTCCACTTCTTCCCATGTTCCTCTAGTGGCCATGCAGCCTATGCCACAGCAGTTGACCTGTATCCCAACAACACAGGGGTAGGAGCCACTTACTTCATGACTTACCACACCATCCTAAAGGAGTCCCCAGACTATATAGAGGCTCTGAAAATGGCTCGAATCCTGGCTGACAATATCAGTCAGTCCATTGACCACAAAGTTTTTGCCTACAGGTGAGAGCTGTCGTACTGCCTGTGCAGCACTTGATTTTTATGATTTTAAAGGTGTATATTAATGTTTGTTTCAGATGAGAGGTTTTCAGTTTCAACCACTGCGTTATGGTGGCTGAATTTTTGAACTGAAAGTTCAGGGTTATCAGAGGGAGGAAGTAGATCATAAACACAGAAAGAAAAAAAACATTCATGGCATCACAAATAATGGTTTACCTTAAGGCTATTTCTGTTCTCTGCAAATTGTTGAAAAAAATCAACAGAAAGGTTGTTCATGAATATGAAATCAGATTTGCTGTGTGCCAGAATAAGATGATTTGTAGTAGATGTAGTAATTAAACATTAAATTAAACATACAGACTAATATTCCATTAAAAGTATTGAACACATGCTGCTTTATGAGCTGAACAGTTTCTTGCTGGTGGTTAATTAATGTACGTCTTCTTCCTTTACAGTGTCTTCTACGTGTTTTACGAGCAGTATCTCACCATCGTGCACGACACCGCTCTGAACCTGTGTATCTCGCTGGCAGCCATATTTGTGGTGACCACGGTGCTGCTGGGCTTCGAGCTGTGGGCGGGCGTGCTGGTCAGCTGTACCATTGCGATGATCCTGATCAACATGTTCGGCGTCATGTGGCTGTGGGGCATCAGCCTCAATGCAGTATCTCTTGTGAACCTGGTTATGGTAAGAGCAACATGAAATGACTGGACTCGGAAGTGAGGTTTGTTAGAGTGAACCTGTTCCTTGCGTATAGGAAAAACTACGTCTAGTTGTGGAGATTTTTGTTTCACTTAAATGAGGTTCTGGCTGAACTCTGAATGTAAGTAATGTGAGTTTGTGTACACTGTGACCGACTTTTTTTTTTTTTTTTTTTGTTGATTTACCACAGTTAATCGTATTATCACAGATTGCATGTAATTGCCAACTTGACCCCACACAATCGTAAACTTATGGCATAAGTGAAATCTTGATTGCAACTACATTTTGTTTTCCTCTTATGAATCATATCTAGTTTTGTCCTATTTGGGTCACAAACTACCTTTTTATAAAGTGGAGCTGTGTTTTCCTTATTCAGCCCTCTGCTCAGGGACTTTGTTCTTGCAGTATAATAAAGTCCCTAAAAGTCAGAAATAAAAAGAAAAGGGTTCCTGAATTTTCACGTATGTGGTGCTCAGATGTTTCCTGTTCTCTGTTGCAGAGCTGTGGGATCTCGGTGGAGTTCTGCAGTCACATTGTGCGAGCTTTTACCATCAGTGTGAAGAAGAACCGAGTGGAGCGTGCTGAGGAGGCCCTTGCTCACATGGGCAGCTCGGTAAGTTTTTATCCTCTTACTAAATCCACAAGAGGGAGCTATGTTTAAAGAATAATTTTGGCAACTTGGTAATGTAGTGTAAAGAAGCCCCTGTTAATTTCAGCATGTCTAATTTTTATCATCGTCACCTGACATAACTTTTTTTTTTTTTTTTTTTTTTCCTTTCCTTTCTGCAGGTATTCAGCGGGATCACATTAACAAAGTTTGGAGGCATCTTAATTCTGGCACTTTCCAAGTCGCAGATCTTCCAGGTCTTCTATTTTAGGATGTACTTGGCCATAGTGCTGTTGGGGGCGGCGCACGGCCTCATCTTCCTCCCTGTACTGCTCAGTTATATAGGTCAGTAATGTGGTACATAAAAGAAATGTGTTTATATAGAAGATGTAAGCCCAAAAATACTGGCTGTTTATAGTAACTTTAATATGTTTTCATTCTCTTTGAAGGTCCATCGGTGAACAAAGCAAAGGTGTTTGCCGCTAACAGGCGCAATGCCGGCACAGAAAGGGAACGCCTACTCAACTACTAGCAGCCTGCTTGGGCCAATGAACAATGAACTATTTGTCTCTGAGCAACGTGTGTGGGTGTGAGCACGAGCAAGTTCTGCGATCACTGACACGCTCATCGTCATTGCCACTACTATGCATGGATTTAACTCAGGAATATAGGTGGGAATAGAAGTGCCAGAAGCCTTGTCCAACTACATACTTACTGACTTTCCTCAGAAGACTTTAAATCCCACCAATCCTCCTCTTCCGCCTCCTCACACTACAGGATAAGTATGATTTCAGAGTTTGAAGCATGAGCAACACACCACAGAACAGACACTTTGCCAGTCTGGATGTGGGAGATGCACAGCCCCCGGCATCATTTTACAGACAAACTCTGTCAGTTCCAAACGGTATGTGTGGTTCTGATTTGAGAAAACCAAGAAGGGGTAAAACTGGTTACTTTTTATAAATGTATATAACAGAAAAACATGGATGGATTTTGTGAAAGCAGGACTTTTATGTAACTATTTGATATTATGTAACATTAGAGCTAACTGATAATGATGATGATGATGATAATAATGACGGTATCGCAGGCTCATATAATACCTGACATTAACATGAATCATATCTTGGGCTGTGTTCACATACTACAAATCAAGCAAATAATAATGCGCCACGTTTTCTGGATGGTAATGTTTTGACCCCAGTGCACTGGATGTGAACAGGATGTGAGGTTAATCAGGTTTGACGGAGTAATCTTTGTGTTTAGCATCAGCCATAGAAAGATGACATTTTCTGCATCGACGGGGAAATAAACTCCATCAGAGCTGAAGAACTGACACAAAGCCCAACCCAAACATTCCACATGTGTGCAGTCTGCATTTTATGTTTTGCTTACTGTTTTCCAAGCTGCTTTTCTGTGTTTATTTCCATACTGGTAATGTTACCGCATTTCATTTTAGAGCTAGCTTATTTCTTTGGTGTCTCAAGCGACTGTGGTGCTGGATTGGATGTATGTTATGTTTTAGGGAGACTTGGTGCTTAGAGTGGGTTTTAATATTCATGTGTATGGATACATTTTACAGTTACTCAACACAATATGTTGCATCATGAGGTGGAGAGATGTAGCTTTACATTTAAAAACTTTCACAGGATTGAATTAGACTGGACACATTCTGTGCTCATCTAGAGCGTGTGGCAGTCCTGAGTTTTCCATCCATTCAACTTTTTAATTAATATTTTTAACTATTAATGTTTTGTTACAATACACTTCTGTCTTAAAACTCCTTCTAGTGTCTTTTTAAAAGGTAGAATAAATACTGTGTGGGACCCCTGAAATCATAACTACATCCCAGGACCTTGTTCACTTGAATTGCCCGTATCGCAGGATGTCTGATATGAGTGAGTGCACCTTTGCATCTCTGTAAAGGATGGTGAACATTTTACCCAAGTATGCTCTGACACCTTCAATACCTCCCATCGCTTTCCATTTCTTCTTTTTTTTTTTTTTTTTTTTTTTTTTTTGGTTTTCAATTTATTTTTTTTCATAATGCCGTGTTTGGAATTTAACAGAGTTGTTGAAGCAAAGTTAAAACTGGATATGAAAAAAATACTTTTGCACAGCAGATGTAATCATGAATAATGAAGAATTGTGTTTTTTAACAGAGCTGTGCATAAACTAATCACATCTAATAATGGGGAATGTTATTGTGAAGACTGGATTAAACAAATCTTTTGGATTCTTAGGTTTTTAACTATTTTAAAATGTAATAAATAGTACTTTAAAAATATTGCAGAGCCTACTTCATGTTGTTTCCCAAAGTATATGCTATACACTTATGAATTTGTAGTCCTGTCCTTGTTTTTGCAGATGTAGTTGAATTAAGTGATCAAGTCTTTCTGTTGTGTGTGTTTTTAATATTTTCAGTGCATTGAACTGTAACTGTAGCAGACGCTAATGTAGCATACACCACACACAGTGAACTGTAGCTGAGCCTGCTCAGACTGACCACTGTGTGGCGCTTGAATCCATGCACTGAGCTCTGTCTGCATCATGTTCTCAGTAATGTAGTGGGAGTGACCTAATTTTTATGTTTTCCAGAAAAGCAGTCTTGCAATGCTTTTTAATTTGGCAGTGAATTAGTGTTTTTTGTTTTGTTTTTTTGCAGCGTGTCACTATCTCACCTACAAAGTCAGAGGATAGTTATTCAAAGGTCAGAATGCCGTTGGCTATTCAGCATCTAAATTTGCAGCTTTTAACAGCAACACTTCAGAGGCCATCAGTCACTCGCATCCCATTTGAAAGTTGTTGCCAAACCTAGAGCTGTCGTCTTCCTCCCAGCATGTGTTGTTGTGACTGTCTGTTGAGCCCTGTTGTCACACAATCCTCCAGCTCATGACTTATTTATCCACTACCCTGCGAGAGGAGGGAGTGCTCTTTGCATCAGGCAGACAGGTTGTCAGAGTACTATTATGTAAGATATGCAAGGCTCGCCTCTCACTGGACTCTGACCTGTCCTCATCTTTCATTATGACAAAGACAGACGTGCACAGTAAGGAGATTTCAGAACAGTGAGACATGTCAAACATTTTTATTTATTTTTGGCCTAAAACCAGTTAGTGTGAAATGAATTCCTCTGCAGTCCTGTGCAATAACTGTACTGTCTTTTTAAATAGTAGATAAGACAAATTTGGTTTGGTAGTAACGCCTGGAATGATTCATGATTATTGCTGAAACCCTAAAACTAAAGTGAAAGTAGGAAATTGTGGTCTGGAATTGAAATTAAAGACAATAAGTCTTGAAGTTACTCTTATTCACAGAGGTGATATAATTCAGAAACAATGTACCAGCAGCTCAGTGAAATTCTAGTTATTACTGCTAAAATGAAATATTCATGTTTTTGAAAGAATAGCATATTTGTTTTTATCTGATGGCATCATGCTTCTCTTTCTACTCTGGTTGGAGCCAGTGTGTGTGTGCGGTTTTGTCAAGGGAGTAGTACACACCTGTGTGTTAAATCTTCAGTTTTTTGGTAGTTCTCATGAAATGGTCTTCATCTCTTACAGTAAACGGTACCACTCTTGACAAATTTCAGAAGAAATTCTTTGTTTTGTTTTGTTTTTTCGGGTGGATTTGTGTGTCAGGGAGAATCAAACCCACAGAGGCTGATGCTCCACACATTCGACTCACTAAATTTGCTGCTTCTTAATCTGCAGAACAATTCTTAAGCTGTGTTTACAAAATGTAACAGGTTTTTTTTTTTTGGGTTTTTTTTTTTTTTTTTTTTTGGATATGATAAACTTACATTTGGTAACACAATGCACCACTGGAACACAGATTTTTAGCAAAAATTGGTCTAGTAGTACATATTTTATTAGAGTAAAAGTGGTTATATTTCACCATGACAGTACTCAGTTTATACTTTGGGGTGTGCATCATGTGCCAGCTCAACTAATGGAAATAGATTTCATTTCTGTAAAAAGGATCCAGTAAATCCCGAACATACAAAATCATCTGGGATGATTTTATTATGAAAAAAGTCTCATTGTATAATTTGTACTGTGACACTGACTGTCTGCTGCATGAATGAAGGTGACTCTGGATTATCAGTAGCTGGAAACATGTAAGTTTTTTTTTTTTTTCTTAGATAACTGGACTAATTTGGAAAATAATCTTAAACAGCTCAGGAGCTGACAGTTTTTAGCATAAATCTGCAGTGTATCCTGTTGATTTGATCAGATGTAAGCCTTGTCCTTGAACTCGCACTGGAGCTTCAACCTACTTAAAAAGTTGATCTGTGTGTTCTTTTAAAGATCCATCAATAAATAAGTGAAAGAAGCGTTTAATGTCCTGCTTTGCGTCACTGGTTTTCTGTTACAGTGGGTTCAGCTGTCCCTGAAAAAGACTCTTGGGGTGGAACAAAAGGGATTAGGTAGCCTTGTCAAACATGAAGAGAGGATCAGATTTTTAGGTCTGCTTGCAGCACTTTCCCCTCCCGACCGTGGACCAGCATTAGAAATGGCGCATTAGTTATTGAAAGATGAAGTGGATGTGAACTAACAGACCGCCAAACCTATCACTGAACAGTAATTTGCCACAATCCTTAGCTTTCACTGTTTCCTTGTTTACAAAGTGTACATGATGGAAAAACCCTGAGTCACTGTATCATGACAGGAAAGGGGGCAAAATGCAGTTTCAGCCAAATGTTATTTTAAAGGGAAGGGCAATAGACTGCAGCTTGCCCCAAATGATGGTACACATATTTTCACAATGAGGGTCACTTATGTGTGAGCAGGGCTCAGGAAGGGCTGTCAATAGATCCCTTTATGAGGTGGTGAGGGGGGAATTAGGCCCTCAATGGAGGGGACTAAGCCATGTAGGCCATGTGCCCACACTCAGGCCTGACCTGTTTGTTTTGATGGCAGCACGAGACTGGCGTGACTGCAGGCCTTGTTTACGTTGGATGTGTCAGGCAGAGGACAATTCCCACTTGATAAGAAACCGACCTCTCAGATTGCATCAGAGCAACAAGTGCAGAGATTTTCAGTGAAAGCTCCTACAGGGAAACACGGCTTAATGCGCTAAAGACAGATATTGGTTCAGGCACTGTGGAATTAACTCAGTCTGTTTCAGAACTCTCCAGTTTTCCTGCAATATTGCATGTGCTCAAAAAAACAAAAATCGTTAATACCAGCATGTCAGACTGATATTACCCGACTTTTAAGTGTGTAAAAAGATCACAGAAAAATTGTTCATAAATAAAATAATGGGCATTTTCTAGAAACTTGAATTATCTGCCAGTCTGATTGTGCTACACAATTATAAAAAAGAAACATTTGACTGCCTGCCTTTGCTGTATTATGACAAGAGCTCAGGTTCAAGTATGCAATAAGTGCAGCTTGTGTCACAGCATGATAAATGTATCTTGGCATGACTTCCAACTGTAGACTATTTCATGCAACAGTGCAACACTGAGGGAAAACTTTCAGGGAGGGACTTTGGAGGGGAAAAGAAAGAAAACACTGTTTCAGGCGGATGGTTAATACTGGTTAAGCCTGAAATTAAGGTACACCTGAAATTAAAGGACACCACCTGTAAATTAGTCTGAGGAGGACCTGGTTTGTCAGGTTTGTGTGATAGTAAAATGTGTCCACAGTAAGCTGGTTTGGGTAGCTTAAATCTTTCTTTTTTTTTTTTTTTTTAATTAAAACTGAGGATAAGAAAAAGGGAAAATGGACAGAAAGTGGGAGACATGACAAGGTCTACCAGCTAAGACAAAGGGGTGGTGCAACAGAGGTGGCTGTGCTAACATATTATGATTAGTATGGTTGAATGCAAACATTTACTAGCTGAAAATCTCATAAGGTTGAGTTTTTTGGTATTGAATAAATATTGTCAGAAGGTTCAGGGTTCACTAAACTGATTAAAGTCACATTTCTACCTCTTTTTTTTTTTTCTTTTTTTTTTTTGGCTATGCATCAAATAGCTTTTAAGATGTGCCTAAAATCTTAAGTGCTAACAAAAGTTATACGAAATATCAGGGGATCACTAAAGTCACTAATATACATCCTCTGAAAATCATGACAGCGTATATAGTCATGTAAAATACAGTTTTGTGCAGTTTTTCATGTGAAAAACTAAGTATACCTTTACTTCTTCTATAGGAATTAAGAGGTTAAGTAGCAGCCAGGTGCTGCTAATCAAATGCACTTGATTTAAATTCAACTCAAGTCAGGTTTATTTATGTAGTGCCAAATCACAACAACAGTGAACTCACAGTGCTTTATACTGTAAGGTAAAGATCCTACAGTGTTGGCGAAAACCCCAATAGTTGAGTGTTGAGAAACCTCCAGCAGAACCAGTCTCAGGTAGGGGCAGAACATCCACCCCAACCGGTTGGGGAGGGTGAGAGGAAAGGGAAAAGGAGAAGAAAAAAGAGAGCACAAGGGAGACAGATGACAAAACATTAATAACATGCTGTACATTCAGCTAAGAAGCAAAAGATAATGAATTATAATAGTGCAGCCTAGAAGTAATAAATGCATTAACTTGTTTTTCAGCCTCAGTATAAAACAGGATGTTTATGTTTTACAGTAGATGGCATTACCTTGGCCTCCAATAACACTATGGGGAATCTTTGAGTCATTTCTGATCAGGATGAGTAAATATCTGGTTAGACACCATGTTTCTAAGATTTTTAGGGTCAAACGTAATCAACTCAGCTTTGTCTGAATATAGAAGAAGATAAATGTGAAAAATTCAGGTGTTTATGTCTTTAAGACATTCCTATAGTTTAACTAATTGATTTCTGTCATCTGGCTTCATGGATAAATAAAGCTGGGTATCATCTGCATAGCAATGAAAATGTAGTTTTTTGGTAATATTATTGCCTATTATTCCAGCACGGTGGTATGGTGGTTAGCACTGCTGCCTCACAGTTGGAATACCATCTGGAAGGCCTGGGTTCGATTCCACCTTGGCCTGGGCCTCTCTGTGTGGAGTTTGCATGTTCTCCCCATGTCTGCGTGGGTTTCCTCCGGGCACTCTGGTTTCCTCCCACAGTCCAACGACATGCATTACTGGGGTTAGGTTAATTGGCCAATCTAAATTGCCCATAGGTGTGAACGAGAGCATGAATGTGACTGCGAATGCTTGTCTGTGTCTCTGTGTGCCTTATGGAAGCATGTATAATGTAAAAAATATTGGTCCCAGCACAGAACCCTGTGGAACTCCATAACTAACTCTCACATGAAGAAGACCCCCAACACCACTTCCTGTCCAGCTTACAACTTATCTGCTCTAAGGCTCAGAGTTCTACCAGGGAGTCAAATCTCTCTGATTTGAAGGAGTGACAGTAACCAGCGTCGTATTCAATAAGGATGTAACACTATTAACAAGATAATATTCTAGAGTCAAACATGAGGCCATCTGTCCTGTTGTCCAAAACTGGGTCCTGTTGCATAGAGGACGATGATCCGAAGCACAGCAGCAAATCTTCAACAGAACGGCTGAAAAAGAAAAGAATCAAGATGTTGCAACGGCCCCGTTAAAGTCCAGACCTCAATCCTGAGAGCTGTGCATAAACGAATACCCACAAACCTCAACAAACTGAAGCAACGCTGTAAAGATGAGACTGAAACACTGCACGGAGACTTTTTCACATGACTGTAAATGTTGTGCAAAACCGTGCCATGACATTTTTCCCCTTCACTTGGTCAAACCACAACACTCCAGCACAAAGATAGGGCATTAAAACTGTGCTAATGGTAATGCCATTGTAAACATGTCAGGAGTGGGTGTGGTGTTTAGTGTTATGACCACCTTGTGGATAGATGAAATTAGGTCGGGTTTGATGTCAGGTATATTTTTGGAAGAGATACTCGTTGTGAGACCTTGTGAAAGTACAAAGATGGGACTCAAAGATTTTTTTTTCCCCTCCAAAACTTACTGTTAGACATCTGGAAGATATGAACTACGGTGACTAGGGGGCAAAAGAATTTTAATCCCATTGGAGTTAAGTCGATTTTGTCAAAATCTACCTGAAACAGACCTTAATTCAGCAGTGCTGTTTCTCAGCTGTCTGGGAGTAAAAGTAATAATTTAAAGACCTCCTCTGGAAAATGCAAATGCTTGCAGATATTTCTGTGTGGACCAAATGCAGACAAATGCCACTTTCCTAACTTTCCATCAATTTCCTGTGACTTAATACACAGTCGATTTGGGTAGAGCAAGAGAGAAAAAAAAAAAGCATGCGAGTCTTGTTTGGATTGAACAAGCAAAGCAATTTATTTACAAACACACAGGTAATACGAGTCACCCATGAGTCTTCCCTCACAGAGCATTTAGTGTGCATCCTACAGCAAAATCTTTGGGCTTGCAAACAGAGATAAGCTCAGTATTCCCCCCCCCCCCCCACTACAAATCGAGACCATCAAATGCGGTTTGGTTCGGTCTCGTGATCATTTCAACTCACAATACCATCAATACTCGGAGCGGCATCAAATACTGTTTTTCCCGTAGCCTCGGTTTGTGATTTGGTGGCCTTTCAACACTCTGCAGTAGTGTGCGAGACAATTTCCAGGTAGGAAAAAATATATAAAGTTGTGAGAGATACATGCCAAATAAATGGAATTAATCACCTTTATGTGGCCACATTGGTTGAAATGTTTTCAGTATTCTCTGTTAAAAAAAAAATAACTGTAGATTTCAAATCAACAAATGATCATTCAAGTTACGAGCAAATATTTGATCTATGACTGATCCCATTTGGAATTTTGCTTAAGATTTTTCCCCTCGGCAGAGAGGTCAGAGGTCAGTGTCACCTAAAGAGATGTGTCCCTGCAGCCTGTAAAGGCTCAAATACTTAGTTACTGGCACAGGGTCTTAACCCACATCCTCCAGGCACCCGAGCATTCTGCTCATACTGATCACTGGTTAATGGCATCTCCTCAGATCAAGCATCCTGACCCCATTAAAGCACTGTGAACGTGCTAGCAATACACTCTAACATAGAGCAGAGAAAATATGACTCGGATAAAAGACGGTCTGGTCTTCAGAAGTCTACAGCAAGGATCTGACTGGTAGAAAAATGAATGGAACACTTCAGTGAAAAATAGAAAGTCAAAACCTCTCTGCGGGTACCTGTGTACAAAGAATCATTACTTTTCATGCAGACTGTGGTTGGAAAATTGCGAACAAACCATGAGAGAGGAAAAGAAAAACAAATCGAAAGGTCCGTTCAAACGACCCCTGCGCGGCGCTTACGAAGACAGCTTTTCCAGGGTTCGTTTCCAAGCTTGTGAAAAGGTCTGAAAAGCTGTCGCCCTGCCCCGGTGTCTTCTTCAAAAAGTGCACTTTTAAGATGAAAAGTTGAATCACGCTGAGCAGTAACAGTCCTGCCAAAACCAGCCACTTAAAAAGGCTTCTGTTTAAATTTTATGCAGCTCATGAGGCAACCAATCATAAAAAGTTTACAAAGAGATTAAAGAAAAGATAAAAATCGTTACAATCACTGATTGTTTTGACTGACAGAGTTCACCATCAGATTAAAATAATAAAAAAATTAAACACAAAAGAAGAAAAACAACCTCAGATCAACTTGAGGACTAAAAATACGAAATGATGAAGGTGATGTGAAACACGCAAACTAGAAAAACAACTTGTTTGCAGATGGGCGAAGCCTTTCTTTCAGAACTCCATGTAGTGATGACGAATGTAGAAGTCAAACAGTGGAGAAAGGTTTGCTTAAAAACATGTGTCCCTTTGGCTGATGTCAGTTCAGTGAGAGGAAGGAGGTCGTCTGTAGTGATGAGCGGCTGCAGCTCAGCGACAGCCAGCGGTTCCTTGAAGTTATCAAACGGAGACGAGGAGACAGGCTGGAAGATGGATACTGTAGAAAGCGGGGGATCAGAAGGAGAACCCGGTGGTCGTCCTCCTGATGGGTCACCAATGCTAGGAGGTCTGCAGGAGGCGTCTGTAGTGGGGCATGATCTCATGCTCTGGCAGGTGCAGGTTGAACTCCAGCGCCACCAAGACGGGGAATTCGAAGGCTATCAGCTCCCTGCGGTTCACTCTGAACCTCTCCTCCAGTTTCTGGCAGAAAAATAAAGTGAGTCAGCGTGAGAGAGAAAAAAAAAAAGATGCTTCTTGACTCATAAGCCACACCCTCTTATTATTTTTTTTTTAAACCTGCATGTCATGAGACCTGGCCCTGCTCCGCTCCCAGCACACTTGGCTCAGGAGTGTGAACGTGACAGCTTTATATTTAGTCACTGTGTGCAAGAAGCAAATGAAAAAAGTTTGGAAAAATAAAAATAAAAAAAAACGAGTATTTGCTACTTGAAAAGCTTTCATTAACAGGGCTTTATACATTAAAAAAATATTTACTCATAATAACGGTTTAGCTTTTAAAAATCAGTATTTAATTGTTCTAAGGCATCAAATTGACAACTTAAAGGTGTATTTTTGGAGCTTAAACCATGCTGAAAACTAAAAATATTTACCCCCCCCCCCCTTAAAATCCTTTTTTTTTGGTCAGTCTCGCTGCAGTGATGAGCAGGTGGACTCTAGGACCCTGTGAAATTTAATTACTCACTGGGTGTGCACCCAGGTACCAGGTTGCCAGGTGCAACTCAGCACATTATCTTACCACACCCAACCGGAGGTGAAAGGTTCAATACAAATTCCCTTGGATTCCCAGCTAAACAAAGCTGCTGTTAAAGCATGGAAGAGACGAGAAATGTGTGACCCCGCGGAGAAAAAAACCCTCCAGCTATTTCTGAGATTTGGAAAGGCAGTTTCAGGCCCTGTTCTCATTTTTTTTTCCAGGTCAAATGAACATTAACATTAAATTTTGCAAATATCTTTTTCTTGCAGATGCATTTATTTCACATTTTGACTGCCGTCCTCCCATTTTTTCTTTAACATTTGTTTAAGTTGCTTATGGCTTTACTCTGTCTAGCCTGTTATACTTGAACCCTGAGGGATCGGTTTACCCGGTTTTGGCTTATCTGCTACCCACACCCAGCCCAGTGGAATTTGTCTGTGGTGCTCGGAGCACTGAAAAATGACTCGGAGATCTTTGGAAAGAGAGCCTTCTCTGTAGTCAGCTTCCCTTTGTGGAACTTTGATTTGAGTGAACCGACCCTTTAATTTGTTGTAACCAACCATAAAAATAAAAATTTGGAAGCGTGCGTGAAGAACCTTACGTCTATGAGAAGTTTGACCTCGTGTTTCTTGAGATCGCCGCCGATCTTGGCTGCCAGCAGGACGCACGCTCCAGCGCAGAGCTTACGGTTCTGCTTGTTTAGTTTGCCTTGAAGAACGAGTTTTTCAAAGTAGACAAAAGCCATGGCCACTGTGGGTTCCTCAAAGCCACATTCATCCTGGGCCAGTTTTCTTATCTCCCTTTTCAAGCTGCACAGAGTTTAAAAAAAAAGAGGAAGGAAAGATTAAAATTAAAGAAGTTGGTAAAGAAAACGAGTAAAACAGCTTCTGCTAAGGTGACTGTACTTCTGGCTGTTTTACCTCCTTATTTTGCTGAGTGTCAGCTTGATGTGTGGGAATTTCTCCTTGAAGGTTTCATTCATGTCCTTCTTGAGGTCAGAGGGTTTCACGTATTCGATGACCGTAGTCTGGAAAGGAAAACCAGAAGCGGTGTCATGACTACACTTTCAATAAAGTGACAGGATCTTAACACCTTGGTGTTGGATTCCACCGTCACTGCGGTTACTGCGCTCACTTAAACAATAGCTGGTGATATCTGACTTATTTTTCCTTGTGAACAAGAACCAACAAATAATTAACTGCACTGTGTGTGTGTGTGTGTGTGTAAAGCCTGAAATACAGCCACGATAAAAAGAAAGTACACCCTCTTTCCATTCAAAGGTTAATAAAAAATAATAATAAGGTAAATACAACTTCAGATGAACAACAATTATGCTGTGTCAGTATTTATTTAACCTTCCTTCCAATAAAAAGAAGCAACTGTGTGGAAAACGAAGTCGGCCCCACGATCCTGTAGAAGCACCTTTAGCAGCAATAACCTGAAGCAATCATTTTCTGTATGACTTCATCAGTCGCTCATATTATTCAATTCAATTCAGTTTTATTTATATAGCGCCAAATCACAACAAACAGTCGCCCCAAGGCGCTTTATTATTGTGAAGGAATTCTGGCCCACTCTTTATCACAGCATTGCTTCAGTTTATTGAGGTTTGCAGGCACTCATTTATGCACAGCTCACTTAAGCTCCCACCACAGCATTTCAGTCAGGTTGAGGTCTGGACCTCGACTGGGCCATTGCAGCACCTTGGTTCTTTTCATGACCCAAACGGTCCCACAGGTTCGGCTGTCAGACAGATGGCCTCACATTTGAGTCTAGAATATAGTCACCACCCCTCCACCACTGTGCTTCACAGCTGGTATGAGGTGTTTGTGCTGATATGATGTGTTTGGTTTCCACCAAATGTGGCGCTGCACATTATGGCCAAAGATCTCCACTTTGGTCTCGTCTGTCCAAAGGACACTGTTCCAAAATCTTGTGGTTTGTTCAGATGCAACTTTGCCAACCAAAGTCATGCTGCCATGTTCCTCTTAGAGAGAAGAGGCTTCCTCTTGGCAACCCTTCCAAGCGAGCCATACTTGCTCACTCTTTTTCTAATTGCACTGTCATGAACTTTAACATTTAACATGCTAATTGAGGCCTGTAGAATCTGAGATGCAGCTCTTGGGTTGTTTGCAGTTTCTCTCAGTATTGCACAATCTGACCTTGGGGTGAATTTGCTGGGATGTCCTTTCCCAGGAAGCTTGGTAACTGTCTTGAATGTTTTCCAGTTAATAATGAATAATCCTTCTCACTGTAAAGTGATGGATTTCAGATTGTTTGAAAATGATCTTATCACCCTTCCCAGATTGATGTGCAGCAACAGTTGCTTCTCAAGGTCATTGCTGATGTCGTCATTCCTTGGCACTGTGCTAGCACACACCTGCATGCTCCAGATGGTTCTATGGCTACACTACATTGCCAAAGGTTTTTGCTCATCTGCCTTCACACGCATATGAACTTGAGTGACATCCCATTCTTAATCTACAGGGTTTAATATGATGTCGACCCACCCTTTGCAGCTATGAACCGCTTCAACTCTTCTGGGAAGGCTTTCCATAAGGTTTAAAAGTGTGTTTATGGAAATTCTTCATCCAGAAGCACATTTGTGAGATCAGGAACTGATATGGGATGAGGAGGCCTGGCTCACAGTCTCCGCTCTAATTCATCCCAAAGGTGTTCTATTGGGTTGAGGTCAGGACTCTGTGCGGGTACGCTGAAGCATTAAGAGTTTCACCCCTTTCACCGGAACTAAGGGGCCGAGCCCAACTATTCAAAAACAACCCCTCACCATAACCACCAGAAGCAGTGTGCGTGCCTAGGTGACTGGTTTTATGGATGTGATTGGAACACCTAAATTCAATAATTTGCATGTGTGAGTGAACACTTTAGGCAATACAGTGTATAACTACTAAAAAAAATAAAAGCATGGTTAGCAGATTCTCTGCATCTTTATTCTTTTATCTTTTAAACTTAGTTTTCAGTTTCTCAGTGCAACATCTTGAATCAACCTCTGCATAATAAAAGCTGCCACATACATAAAATTGCCTTCGCTTTCTTTAAAAAAAACAAATAAAAACAAACAAAAAAAAAAAAACGCTTTTGTGCGACAGGCAGTAGGTTTGGATGTTTTCATGAGAATTTCCAATTAAAAAAAGCATGTTATTGTAAACCTTTTACTTTAAAAAATAAGATGATCCAAGCTTTCTATGTCTTCGTAATGTGTGTTAAACAATCCTTACTGCTTATAATGGCATGCTTTGCGTATGAGGTGGCTGAGTCACATTGGGACGGCTTTTGTGTGGGTGAGAGTTTGGGCCAGGAGTTAGATCCCTGCTGAAGCCCGTGTATTAATCCCGGGATTAATACTCCATAAAATAAATTGGTTTTTTGTTGCTCTGGGATGGTGAATTCCCACACACCTACAAACCCCTGCGCCTCATTTGAATTGACTTGAGTGAAGTTTTTTCTTCACACTGGTGTGAAGAAAATGAATTTTATTCTCTGTTTGAACCGGAAAGTTAAAGAGTCGGGTTTCCCAAGCAGCCTGTGTTCAATTCCTAAAACGTTGAGAATTCACTGCTTCCATTCCGGTAGTAAACACAATAGCCATTGTTGTCAGAGTAATTGGAGGAAGAGAGGACAAAAAAAGCCCGGCTTTGATTAACATTTCAACTGTGTCGGTCCTTGTTGTGTGTTCTGCCAGTCTCCACGGCAAAAACTCAACCCAGGAAAGAATGAGGTGGGAATCGAGTTGTTTTTGGGTGTTTTCATCCCCCTTTTCAAACCACAATAAAAACATCTGTTCTTTTCCGGAAAAATAAAAGAATGATTAGTGTCGAGGCACTAACTGCTTTAACGGCTACCGCCAGCTACACAGAGATAAAGTATCTGCATCCTTTCAGGCCCAAAGAGGTGGGAGAGCGTCTCATTCAGTGACCTTGCTGATAAAGACTAAATAAGTAGATAAAAATGAGGAGGATTTTTTTTTTTTGTAAGGAATGCTTAGACAAATATTTCCGGTTTTATTGTTCTCTGTTGTGGTGGGAAAACTGAGCACAGAAGCCCAGAATGATTAAAAATAATAATACCAGTGAGATACTGCAGGACATTTCAACGAGACATCTCAAAGCAAATTATGCTGTGGATCAAAAAAAACACAACCATTCCTTTCTGCTCTCAAGAGGACGAGACAGCAGTTGCTGTTTTTGTTGTTGTTGTTGTGATGATGGCGCATTAGAGCATTTTCTCACCATGTAGGAGGGGAAGATGAGGACTCTCTTGTGTTTACCACAAGGCCACTGCGGGTCGTCCAGCAGATTGGGGTCGTACTCGCGAAAGTCCCCGAAATCATTCCCTGTCATTGCCACATAAACAACAGTTAAGGCTGAGCCAGATTCAGCATTTCATAACCTTTTTTCCAATAAAAATATACAGTTAAGGCCATAAATTTTTGGACAACGATGCATTTTTTTTGGTAAGTTTGGCATTAAATGTTTAGGAATGAACATATTTTTTATACACACTCCCAATTTTCAGTGGCTCAAAAGCAGTTCAACCAGCTAAGATCAGGTGACTGAAGAATCCGGTTTCTTTCTTTGCCTTGAGAAACTCTTGGGTTGCTTTTGCAGTTTGCTTTGGGTCATTATCCATTTGCACTGTCGAACACTGTCTGATCAGTTTTGCAGCATTTGGCCGAATCTGCGCGCATAACCACGTACACCTCACAATTCACCCTCCTACTTCTCTCAGCAGTCTCACTAGCAGCCCGTGGAATGCGTCGGATCACGAGCCGTTTCTTTTCACTTTGCAGCATTCTGGTACAAGTTAATCTTGTTTTCAGGTAACCAAAGACTTTTCTTCAGAACAAATACAGACCCCTTTAGATGATTTCTAGCAAAGCCTAATCTGTCCTTCTTGTTTGTGTAACCAGTGATTCGCACCTTGTTGTAAACCAGCTGCATTTCCATTCACGAAGGGGACTCTTGACTGTAGACTTTGACAATGGTGTGCCTACCTCCCTGAGGGTGTTCTTTACTGTATTAGATGTTGTGAAGTTGTTTTTCTCAACTACGGAAATAATCTCACTGTCTTCCGTGGTCTTTCAGGCCTTTTGGTGTTGCTGATCTGGACGTTGCATTTGTTATTTAAAGGATGAACCAGATTTGATTCGGCCACTCTTAAAGTTTTTGCTGCTAATTTTGAGTCTCTGAAAATGGGGGCTATATATACAAATAGTTGCAATTCCTGAGAAATACTTACAGAATACAGAATGAGCACGTTAAGAACTCGTTGGCAGCCTACTAACCTGTGTCTAAGCTGCTCTGGTTGCTGTTGGCTCGGCCCAAGCTGAGGCTGCGGTGGCTTGCGTTACGAGACTGAGAGAAGGACGAGGTGGAGTCAATCGTGTTTCTTCGGCCGCCCAGCACATACGTGGGATACAGGAACTGGGTGTACGACACAGTCTGCAAACACGGATACACGTTATAATGTCTGTTTCACAGGTGCCTGCTCTTATATTAAACCTGTTCAACATACTAATATTAATAGATCTGTTTCCAGCACAAGAAAACCAGAAATAACTTCAGCTGTAACAGAGTACCAGTATAGCATACCCCTGAGGCATCACGTACAATAACAGCATACTGGAACTGACTTGGCTAAAAGGAATGCAGTTGTTATTAATGTGCTTAATTGCACATGGGGCGCTTGGCCTCCGCTGGCACATCAAAATAGTGCTCAGAAAAAGGCTCATTGCATAATCTGAAGAAAATCACTTCGCTAAACGCTAAATATCAACACACTTAATATTATTCACTTTATTTTCTTAATTTCTGAAAACTCAACACAATGTTTATGACCCACATTTGTATTTAGATGAAAGTACTTTGTTTGATGAACAAACTTAGTACAATTCTTGCCTCTGTAGCAACTAACAAGCTAGCAACCTAGCTGATGCGCCATCAACACTGCGACACTTCTGAGCTATGACTGTGCTAATGTCTTAATACGTTCCACATGAACCATTTTTGGCTGTTTTCTGTATGTACAAACGTCTTGAGCCACCCCTCATTTCTTTACGTTGTACCTTATGTGTAAATACACACAAAAATATGGAAAATATTCATTCATGTTGCACATGATGCTGATCCACACACACACACACACATTTTTGCTGGTTTCTCACCTTCCCATCCGCTCCTAACTCCACTCCCTCCAGCCCAATCACCATCTCCCTGGCACCTCCAGAAGGATGCCGCTGACGCCCTCCTTCCAGCTTTGCATCCCTAATGAGCACAAGACTTTTATAGATCTTTCACTGTACAAACTATGCTGCAGCCTCCTTAAACCTCTTCTCCTTAACAATCTTTCAGAGACCCGTTCTAGCTCACCTCTTCGCTTGCCCGCTCTCAATTTCACAGATTTGGGTCCTGTATTGATCTGAGCTCATCAGCTGGCCTAGTTTCTGTAACCGCTCGTGTCTTTGGCTGCATCTCAGGGCAATCAGAAATAAAGTGCACCCTTGGGAGGCAGGATGGAGGAGGGTACAGTTTCGTTCTAGCAGGCAAGTCTCTACTAACTCAGCTGCTGCCTCACCAATGCCTGAAATGCCACACTGCTGTGGGAGATTCGCAGGAGGTCAAAAGCTTGCCCAAAGCAGAAAACAGATGGCTGAAGAGTGTGTCAGTGGTGCTTGACGTTTTGTTTTTTTTAACAAAATCAAATATACAGTAATTAAAGTAAACATTGTTTACTGTTATGATTTAACTTGGCGTGATATTTTTAGGTCACTGTCAGTAAAGGCTCATTTAGATTGTGTACAGTGACAGAGAAGATTACATGCCTGCAGTCCACTTCATTTACAGTCTGCCATAATGAATAACTGATAACAGCAATGCAATGGCAAGCTGAAGACTAACTCTTTCCAGCGATTTGCGCTTAAAAGGCAGCGAGAAAATTAAGGTGCTCTAAGCAGGAGTTGATATTCATGTTCCCCATTTTCCTTGGTCTCAATAAAAGTCTAAAGCTATTAAAATGTGGCCCACTTGCTGACAGATAAATATCCACCTGTGTTTGCGTTACATTAACTTGAGCCTTATCTCAATATTTGTACTGTTGCAACATTTCAGAGCGGGAGCAGACAGTGGAGGCTGAACGCGGTCTTGTTGTTCTACAGTTCCCTTATCTTTCCTTGCTTTGTCTTGCGTTCTGTTTAAAGATGCTGTTCATACACAAAGAATTAACGACACGATGGGTCCTCACATGACTTTGCCAGTGTTTTGTTGACATGTGGGGCCAATCTGTTTTAATGAAAACAGTGTTATCTGGCAGACAGGCACGGCAGGACACGATGTTGACAGATGCATCGTAGACATGGAGAATGGAGATCCCCAGGCAGCGGACCTCTTACAGAACAGTGAAAATCAAATCGGGTGGGGGGG
>JAVDPK010000410.1:283633-307896 GCA_034780415.1 Cichlasoma orientale | reverse complement strand
ATGGAAAGCTGTCTAGGGAGAAAGTTTTTCTATGAAGCCATCCAGAAAATAAAGGTTTTGCTTCATTTGGTTGAGAATGCAGAGCAATGAAAGGGAACGGTAGCTGCTTAGTAGCATGCATGAATAGGAATCACTGGCGTCAGACGTCTGTATGTTAGTATTGTTGAAATTCTTGCAAAGTGCTCATCATGCCTTCTCCAATGTTTCTAAATTCAGCATCAAGAAAGTAAATATAACCACAACTAAAATAATTTTGACCCCTTTGCAAATACTTTGCAGTTCACATGAACAGTTGAGGGCGGGTATATTCCACAGCCTCTTTTTTTTTTTTTAAACTTTAAATATCCCTGTGAGGAAATTTATCCTGCATTTGACCCATGTAATTTTTCCACTCTGATGCCAGGAGCGTTACTTAATGTCCGAGCCTGTCGGTGCCAAAAAAAGATCGGAATCCAGTGCCAGTAAAGCAAAAACATGCAAAGTCTACACAGAAGTGTTTGAACTCAGAAAAGAAGTAGCCCACGACAAGATAGTGACTGCCCACAACCAGAGGTTTAACTACCTGCCTGTCAGCAACTGAAACCTGTTGCATTCCACCTTCATTGTTTAAGAAAGTTTGAGCTTGACTTTGAGCTGCAGAGATGCTAAACGAACCTCCTCCTGGCTGCAGTTTAATATTTAACTTGCATATTAAAAAGTAGCGTAATTATTCATAGCCAGCTCATGTCAAGAAAGCAAAACGGCAAGAGGCAAACCGTGCCACTCTGCTGTTTGTAGTTTGCCATTTTTTGTTTAGATGTCAGCATTTATTGTAAAAAAAAATATATAATAATAATAATAAAAATTAAGAACGCAGTCGTCTAATAAAATTCTGTTTTGCAGTTACAACGGTCGGCTGAGCCGGCCAACGTTGAACGAGCAATTAGCAGGAACGAGCAGTCAGACGTGCTTACTGGACAGCCCCGGGAGGTTTATTAACCCCTGACCTCGCGCTGATTGGCTGGCTTAGGAAATTCCACAAAAGTTCCGCTCTTCACCAAGTCGTGGTGTGAAGCTTTTCTTTCTGTGCATTGATTTCTCTGGTGTTCATCTGTCCCCTTTCCCTTCCTCCAAAACACACCGTTTCACGTACCCCCCTAAATAAATAAATAAATAAAATTTATATAATGTTCTACAGCGCTAAGAAATGTAAACCCTGGCAGTTAAAATACAAGTGGTTACAATAGAAACCCTAGTCAGTCAGTCAGCACAGTGGATAATTAAACCAGTTGACAACTCACTGAAAATCTCTATTTCTAAAAACCAGGAGAGGTTAATATTAAATATTAAACGCTGAATAGCAAAGCCAGCAACAGCTGCAACAGACAAAAATGGGATGATTTGAACAAAGAAGGATGAGCGCTGAAGAGCCACCACGGGAAAAGTATCAGAAGCAATAAGCATTAGGCTACAATCTAGTCTAGATATGTACAAAATTAAGCCTTAAAGCCCTTTTCAGCCTACTTTTTTTTAAATACATTTATTTATTAACCTATTAAGTTAGAAAAAAAAATGCATCCACCAAAACAAGAGGGATGAGAAAACAAAGGGAAAGAGGAAGCACAGGTTGGAGGATGTTACGACGTTCGGCATGCCGTAGGATACATACCCCGCTTGGCTACAATCTCGATAGGGCAGGACTGAAAATACACTATAGAAGGATCTTCTGCCACTGATAAGGACTATCCTATGAAAACAAAAATGGTAAACAAGCTAATCAATATCTATTGGACAAGATCCACAGGTTAAAGTTGGTAAGAGTTTGCAGTCACAGGTTAGAATCAACTGAAAATTCATGGTGTGTTATTTAGTACTTGTTGCATATTGGCACATATACTCAGTCTGTGGGGAATAATGATGTATTTATTTGCCTAAGATCTTTTTTTTTATTTTTTATTATTATTATTATTATTCTTAGGCAGAGAGGGCAGAATGGCTCTGACTTCAACTACAACAACCTCATAATTACATCGTCCTCACTCAGACTCTCAGACACACGGTGAATCTTACTACTCGGCTAAAATCAGCATCAGGAAACAAACCCCACACGAGGGTCACAAAAAGCTGCATGCTTCCGCATCAGCTGAAACCTGGATATGGAGGACTGGCCTAATTTAAGAGGAGGCACACTAACGTCTTAACAGGAGATGCTGCACTACCCTCTATCCCTCCATATCAACCAAATGCTGGATAAAAGAACTGAAGACTAACAAATACAGCTACACTTTGAAACACAATGCAACAATTACTCTTCCCTAAACTGCACCAGAACAAGACCGGTGTCACGCAAACCCCTGATAAATAAAAGCTACCTGAACTATCTTCTGAATCCAAACAATGTAGCAGTCATAATTACACAGAAACACTCCATATACACTTTGGTCGGGACGTAATCGGAACATTTGTGCCAAAATGTGATTGCATTCAGAGGTCTGTGCGCTGCATTCATGTTAGTCATCGTATAATTTGGTAGCGGGGGATTTGTGGTGTGATTACAGAATTTGTGACAGTGATCAAATGAAGATTAAGATCAAAATTAATCAGACTCATCTGCATATCCAGGATTCACAACTGCATCCATCTATAAGTAGAAGCTATGCGGCCTGGCCCGCGATGTGACTTGTAACATGAGAAACATCCAAACTGCAGTTCATTGACTGGGGCAGCCTCCATTATTCAGTGAGGAGGACTTGTATTGACTGAAGCTGCCGATGTTCGCCTTCATACCTTCCATTGCGCATATCGTGTTGCCTCATGTTCTTTACGAAGTGGACCTTCTTGAAGCTCTTTGGTCGGGGTGAACCCGATAGGGTTCGACATCTGAAATGTAAAAACAAACATAAAAAGGATGGAAACACAGAAACTGCTCAGAGTGGGGTGCGTTACACTGAGCGGAGTGACTCACGTTGAGACACAGAAATATTCATGCATGGTAAAAAAGAACGTGCAAGCTCCTTCAGTTCTACGGATTTTATTATCAGGACATTATAATAAAAAAAACATCTGGTCCTTACCAAGCCTTAAAAGTAACTACATACAACCTCATAAGAGCAACAACACTTGACATCACATCAAATCATTATTTATTCAACAAATAAATAATCCAATATGCTGAAGCAGTGTGGGAAAAACTAAGTACACCCTTACGGCTTTAAGAGGAAAAGTCGCAGCCAGCTGCTGCTAATCAAACACACTTCTTTTATTGATCATCAGCAAGTTTTGGCAGGACTTTGGAGAAATGTCCTTTGGACCGACAAGACCAAAATCGAGAGGTTTGGTGGAGGCTGGTGATGACTTGGGAGGGCTTTTTTTTTTTTTTGCAATCACAGGACCCGGGCAACTAGTAGTCATTGAGTCAAAAAAGAAAAGAATCAAAATGTTGCAATGGCCAAGTCAAAGTCCAGACCTCAACCTGATTAAAATGCTGTGTGGGGACCTTAAGAGAGCCGTGCATAATTGAATGATCACAAACCTGTATGAACTGAATCGATGTTGTGAAGAAGAGTGGGCCAAAATTCCTCCACAATGTTGCAAGAGACTGACAAAGTCATACAGAAATGATATCGCCACTGAAGGTGCTTCTACAAGCTGCGTTTTTCACACTGTTCTCCTGCATTTTGAATTCCTTTTTGTTAAATAAATAAAGACATTGGCCACCGAGTCATGTGTTGTTGCTCACCTGAGGATGAACCTGATAAGGACCGGATGATTTTTTTTTTTTAAACATGTTCAGATATGTAAAACCTCAGTGAAACTGACTGTAGTAGCAGTATGAACATGAAAAGCATTTCTGTGAAGCTCATTACCTGCGCAGAGGAGCATTTTCCTCAATGTCCTCTAGAGTTTCGAGCGAAGAGCGCTGAGAGATTAGTCTTCGTCTGGGAGGGCAGACAGGAGGGAAGTTAGGCGTTAGGAGACATGAAGAAATATCGCTTTACAAGTTCAACTGTCATTTAGCAAAAACAGCTTTTAGAGGAACAATAATAATAATCATCATCCTTTCCACGATTTTGTGCTTGATTTTAATGTTATATTTTGCTCTGTACTTAAAAAGGATGAATGTTTAATATCCAGGCTTAGAAACAGTATGTGTGGTCGCCAGTGGCTGGAACAAAGGTTAAACAATGCTTTCCAATTATCACTTGTCTCTAGAAATTCTGAGATTGTTTTCCAGGCATGAGTTTTGGTTTACTTATAACTGTCATCAGTGAACGCCACCGTGTGCCTGTGTGGTCAACGATCACCACCCCCCCTCAAGTCTTGCGTGGATCACAGAGAATTTTCCAGGATCAGAGCTGCTAAGAGGATAACGAGCTGGCTCTGCGAGCACTTTGTGTAACACATTTTGTCACAGATGGCCTTTATTTCACACTTAAGTTGCTCGACTCAACAGCCTAATTCCGCTGGACCACTTTTATAAGATCAGCTGCCAGTTTCGGAACAAACCCACATGTGATAGCGAAGAATGTCTGAGCTGTGCCAAAATTAGGTTATAATTGCATGTTTAACACCACAATAACAACATAATCCAACTCCAATTAGTCAGCCTTAAAAACGTGGCCACATTTAAAGCAGTGGAAATGAACACATTAGGGGTCAGATAAGAAAAATCTGACACATTTTCCCAGTGGCTCTATCTGTCATGACGTAAGAAATAAGTCAAATAAGCCAAAGTGAAGAAAGAGGGTAAATGAGTGACTGTTAAGAGCACAATTACTACTGTATACAATGCAGGCTTTTTCCCGCAGAGGGACAAAGCAACGAAAAAGCCTGAAATCGTGCAGCATCTAATTCTCCTCATACATCAAAATGTACTGTAATGCTGTGAGATGCTGCAGCGTTAAGACAAATCGAAGGCATTTAACCGGACTTGCTCCTCCTCACCGAGCATTTCAGCCAAAGGGAGAGACGGCAGAGTGTAAAGTGGCTGGTTAATAAGTGACAGAGCGCGCGGACAAATGAACAAAAAATGACTCTGTCCTCGAGGAGCTCGCTGAGTTTAAACCAACACGGGCTGAGTGAACAGTGTATACCGGAGGAGATGGGCTCAGCTGAGTGTTTACATGAAGAGCCAGCCCACTGAAGCAGACAAAAGGCTGAAGGCCTTTATGCTGACTAACCTTCTGCACTCAATATAATGACCCTAATGATCATAAACTAAAGGGAAAAACATAAAAAGGCACGAGCAGTAAAATTCTTAGTCTAAATGATAAGGACGATCAGACCTGTGGGCGGCTGACACCAACTCCGTCTCCAACACCGTGAGTTGAAAGAGTCATAACAAAAAGGGTCTGGCCTGACCTCTTCATGAAGGTCAGATGAGCGGTATCGTGTGATTTATGGTCAGTCTTACATCATCCTCTTTCAGTGATAACCCTGAGGGATGGACTGGCTGGATAAGGATCTATGAGTGCGCATATCCTGGAAGGTAAAGGCTTCTCTATTGTGCATTGCTTCATTCATTAAACTACTTGAACTGCTGCATGAAGCTCTGAGAACAATTCGAAATAGACTGATAGTTTTATAAGGGGGAACTATCATCTAACAGTGCAGTTCTTTTCATTTCCGCCTTAGCTTTTTTTTCAGCTCTTTGTTTTGGTTTTGGCAAATTACTATTTTGGCTCACTTTGCCGCTTTTATCCTCTTTGTTTGCAGCTGCAGCGTTTTAGCAGCTCAACAAGTACTACTACTACTACGGGTTGTGTCCTAGTTGTGTAAATGGGCAAATGTTTTCTAGTATTTTCCCCCGCTAAGACCACGGTAAGGGTATTCGCATGCTGTTTTTACCGCTTTCTGCACAGCCCATACGAGTCCACAAACAAATTACTCACACGCTAATGTATCCACTTAAAGAGTTATTGCTTACTGTAACTATTCCTCCTGTCTGTACTCCCTATGCATGAAAAGAAAGAAGATAAAATCCACATTCCAGCAATACAATGTAAATTTCAGCTGAAGCCAATATCAGACTCTGTTAGATAGCCTTTATTTCTTCACTAGATAAATCTTGACTAGCCTAAAACTCTGGAAATTATGTTTCTTTGCAAATTTTGTTCACTTTACAGCCTGCGTGCACAGGAGGAATCACGCACACTTACAGCTGCCAACAGCTCCACATGCATGTAGGACCAAAACGTAATTTAGGCCCCGTTTACACGGCACCGTTTCAAAATGAAAACGGCGTCGTTTCGATGCGTTTGGGCCTCCCGTTTACACGACAACGGCGTCGTTTCGATGCGTTTCGCCCTCCCGTTTACACGACAACGGAGTGAAAACGATGCGTTTTCGAAACGGGGTCCAGAGTGGAGCGTTTCAGAAACGCACCGGGTCTCGTTTCCGTGTAGACGGGTGAAGCCGGGGTCTTTTGGAAACGCTGGTCCTCGCACATGCGCACTATGGTTAGTTAGCCGATGGGCACGCTGCCAGTTCATCAGTTCACAACTGAACTTCGATCGAGCCGCTCTACATGAAAATCAGCAGCAGGACGTGCTTTTAATGCAAAAGATGTTTTCCAAGCTGGTGCGAGATCCTGGAAACAATATCACGGGGCGGGCCACTCATTACCTTCAGACCCTACCAACTAGGGTTAGAGCCATCTGTTTCCATCCAGTTTGACATTAACTAGGCCCGGTGAGAAACCTCAAACCAGAGTCGGTGTAAATCAACAGCAGCAACAAGCATCCCCTCAGTGAAACAACTCCTGCCACGGCTGCTTGGGAGGGATTTTATTTAAGCACCTGTCACAAAAGGAGTCACGCACCATTAAATTATTCTCACCTCAAAACGCACACCATGCTCCTGCAATAATTTTTTTTTTGGGGGGGGGGGGGTATTGATAATCCTACTAAGCAATGAAGGCATAAAACTCAAGTGGACTATTTAGATGTGGAGATTAAACTGTTTCACACGTACGACCCGTTGGCAGCTCGCCACAGGACACAGTCTTCCATTTTGCTGCAGAGTGAAAAATAAATGTAATGTTCCGGGCTTATTCACACAAATGTAGCCAGGAAAAAGGGAAATGTGATTACTGTGATAAAAAGATAAAAAAAAAAATAATCCGGTCGGGGGAGTTCAGCCTGTCCGATCCGGAAAGGTTCAAAGGTACAGGGAGTAAAACGTCAACAAACGAGAGAAATGAATGGGCAAAAAGGAAAATAATAATAATAATAATTTGTAAAAAACGAACATTAATAACAGCACTGTATATAACAGCACTGTACACAACAGGAACTGTAAGACGCACAACAACTGATGATGTGAAATTTTAACTCTCTGCTCTATTTTAAAACTGCAGACAGTCCACACACACAGACACACACACACACACGGGGACCCTAACCTGTGGGCTTTTCTTAGCCTTTATCCACGGCTCAGACGCAGAAAGATTCAGGAAAGGAAAATGCAGCATTCTTATATAATCCGGTGATTATGCCAACCATGACCTCAGCGAACAACAATCAACCCCATAACCAGAAGTATGTGACCCGAACACACAAGACTCCAGAGAGCCGTCACAATGGCTTGTGCTGCTTGTTTTCAAGGCACAGTTTTGTTTCCTCATGCTCAAAAAAAAAAAAAAAAGTCTCGTTAGAATACTTTAAAGTACATGTTTCTGGGTAACCTATTAGTGATGGGAATAGAACCAACAGAGGACGTGAGAAGACTCAGATTTAGTCGGTTTTCAGGGGAAAGAATATAATGAACATCGCTGTACACCTCAGGCACACAGGACCAGATGGTACTCGGTATTATATATTTAAAGCGCAGCACTTGGCATGCTGATTCTTGATGGATGAATGCTGAAGGGTGGAAGGAAAGCTAATTTCATATTCAGCTATCATTTCCATGCATTAGATTCTGATGAGGATATTGTGTAAAGCAGCTTTGGGCTCAGAAAGTCTATTTTGGCGGCACATCAGAGGCTCTTCCTCGATGAGAGCAGGACTGAAGGCCAAAAAGTCTAAGGGGAGAGTGTGTCTCTGATTCCCCTGGGAGAGGAAGTGGAGGACAGAAAATACAGAGCTGGGAGCCAGCGCTGCTTCTCAGAAAGCCTGGGCATCCTGCCTCTCCCAGCTAGGGACCTCTGTACACGTTTCCACCAGCTGCCCTCAGAAAACAGACCAGGCACTGTGCAGAGCGCTTGTCTGTCCGCACCCGGCGGAATATGGCCACGCTCAATCAGCAGGTTGCATATTTCTCGACATCAGAATTCGTTTTATGTGGGCGTCCTTCGAGCGCATACCAAAAGCAGGGGAAAAAGTCAGGCTTTAACAAATTCAGACTGTATTTACTAATTGAAGAGGAGAAGATCTAAACCATTTTCTTAACCCGCTTAGTCAGCCAAGGATCTTTGGGGGCTGGAGTCTCGCAGATGGGGTGGGGTCAAACACGGACAGGTTGCCAGTCCATCACACGGCTAAGCAGAAACTGGATACAACACGTGCAAAACTGAAGCTCAGTTTTTCTCTGGTACCAACTGAAATCTTTCATTTGCACCAAACAGTGAAAACTGACAGGTTTTCCAAGCTGGCTTCCGAGTATTTACAACCAGCATGTAAAAGTAAAAGCTGGTAGTGAACTTTGAGAAGAAACATAATGATTTTAAAAGTCTGGCTTCTGTCCGCTGGACAAACCATGTGATGACTCCTTAACTAAATTATCGCAATCTGCAAATAAACAGTGAATACAACACATGCACCAAAACCAATATGCCTGTGAGCGTGTATAATGTTCACTTTATTTTATTTATTATAGAAGCTGTAGTTGGTGGAGTTGCTGTTTGGTTCAATAATGCTGTTTCTTGAAAGTCTGTTAAAATGTTTTAGTGGTGTAATGCATTTTTGTTTGAGAAAAAAAAAAAAAAAGCACAGATTAAGACTTTCCAAACAAGCTGGTTAGGCTACGCAATTTCAGGGAGGTCAAGAAAAGGGAACTAGATGCTTATGAGTGTTTCCCCACGAAGTAGAACTTCCTCAGCAGTCTGGCACAGGCTTCAGGAGGAGGCGAGGATCTGGATAAAAGACGGGGAGGATCTGACAGCAGGTTCTGACAGCGAAAGAACCATGAGATGACTGTTACTGACAGCTGTCCCGCTGCGAGGTGGAGACCTCCAAACTCTCCCCTTGTGTGAAAATAAAGTAGACAAAGAAGGCAAATAAAAGACACCCATGTGAAACAGCGAGCCCCTGTTGCACGCAGTTGAACAGGGGTGTAGAGTTACAGGATGTTTACGTCACACAGAAATGAAGGAGACGGCAGGTGTGTGCCAAGTTTTGTCAAGACACCCACTAAAAATAAGATGAAGACAATTTGACAAAGAGCCGGAGAGCATTTATGTAAGAAAGCAAAACAGAGACTGACTAAGATGTGAAAGCTGGAATTTCTCCTTGGGGTGGGGGGGTGGGGGGGCTTGGTTAAACAGCTCCACAGTTTGTTGGACTTGTGTTCAAAAGTATCTGGCCCCCCTGTGCATATTAGTGACTCATAAGGCCGCAGGCACCTGTGTGGAGTTAAGGATACAGCTGAACTTTTTCCTCCTGCTGTGTGCTGTTATGTCCAAGCAGACTGGTTTCTTAGAATGGAAAGTATCAAAACAGCTGATGATAAGAAACCTGCAAGAAAACTGCCAAGAGTTCATTTATTTGGGCATTTTGTTTAATTGTTTCTTGTCACACAACAACAAGAACCTACTAAAATATAATAAATAATAACTAATACAAAAAAGTCTGAAATCTGGTAAACGAATACACTTTAACAGAAGAACTTCCTTCTGGCAGCCAATAATCTGTTGGAATGTAAACATACTAAGTACAACGCATTTTGGGGATGTTTAGTAGCATCATACTGTAAATAATAATAGCCATTCAACACACGATGAGATTGAAAAGACTGCACATGGGATTTGAGATGTGGAAAGGCAGGTTTGGTCTGCTTAAAGATGAACTTAATGTACAGTTTAATGACCTGATTATGCTGATCCTGCAGTGCAGTACTGAACTTTCATCCATGGTCATATTGTGCTTTATTTCCCAATACCAGACAGTGAAGTAAAACTATTGTTTACACAGTTACCTTGACCTCTGCTGCTCTATCTGTCCGCCCTCCGGGCAGTAGTTCTGGGAGACTTGCCTGGAGTAGGTTGCAGGTAGGATTCCCTGAGTGTACGTCTGCAGCCTCCCTCTAGTCGAGGCTGGGACCGCGGAGAAAGGCGAGCTGAACGTCGAGGGCACAAAAGCGTCGCCCTCTGTGTCTGTACCGGCGGGGGCAGCAGTAGGATCCGTCCCAAAACTGGCCCGACTGCTGGCGTGGAGAGCCTGGTTTGCAAAAGCGAGCGCCTGGGTAGCTGTGGTCGTAGCCGCAGGAGCAGGAGCAGGAGGAGCAGCAGCTCCGGCTGCGCCAGTAGCTCCGTACGTCGAGCGCTCAGGAGAAACCAGGCTCTGTCTAGTCCTAGCTTCAAGCGAGTTATCCCCGTCGCTCTGACTGCCCGCATCGTCTTGCACGGGTCGTCCATCCAGAGAAATGTTGCTGAGAAAAGACAGCGCCGCTTGCCTCCTCCTAGGGTCTATGCGTTTCCGCGTATGCTCAAGACTGGAGTGCTTTATCTGAAGCGTGGCTGTGGATGTGTTGCTGCTCGTGGCAGCCGCCATAGTCCACTTCCAGTTATCCGAGTCCCCGCAGGAGCAGCGATCTCACCTTAGTAACATGAATACTGTTGTGATAATCGCGCTTATGTTGGTGAATGGTGGTGCCCGTCTTTTAAGTACACGCGTTAAACTGGGTGAAAACAGCGAGGTCACGTGTGCGCAGTATTGTGGCAGCACAGGGAAAATTTGGACCAATGAGCTGTCAGGAATACATGTGTGTTTTTTTTCTTTTCCTGACTGCTGAAGCCTCCACTTCTCTGACAGTGCATGCCAAAATTACATAAACTACACGGTGTTTCTATCGCACTGTAACGTTAACAGCTTCCATCAACTTTCCCTTCCTGATGCATTATTTTGCAGCCCTCACACTCCTGCAGGAAATGTTAAGCGTAGTTGGGGTGAAAACTTTTTAGCCTGCTTTATGTATTACAAATTTTACTCAAGCATGCCCCCCCCCCTCCCCCTTTTTTTAAGCCCTGTTTGCTGCTTCCTAAAAGCGCAGGTGTATGTTATGCACGTGGATCAGTGTGCGCTGACAGAATGGGGGCCTGGCTCTATTCGTTTTGAGAAAATAGATTATTTTCTGAACCGTATGAGTCAGCATATCTGAAGCGATAGCGCCATCTGTCCGCTTGACACGCACTGCGTATGCTGTTTTTGGCCATAACCCAATTAAATAGGCCATCTGGTGGGGGGTTTTGAGGGTTGCAACCACAGTAGCCCATGTAGGGCAGCAACCAGCATATTTTCATGTAGAGCTCAAACGGGGAAGGTTGGAACATGTTCGCTGTTGGAGATTTAACTGGAAATACGAAGGTATGAATGCCATGCACGCACATCGTTCAGAGTCTGATGAACCCACTGAGACAGACAATGGGCAAGAGAGTGGAGGTATGGTGCTGTGCCCTCTGTGCTCTTGAAATGAAAATATTATAATATTATCATATAATTATACTCAACATATTTGCACTCAGGCCCCTGTCATATACCATGTTGCTTCCATAAAACAGCTTCCTCATTTTACACCAAGAAAACACCACCTCCGTGCTGACAACACCTCATTAATTAGCTAGGGACACTAATAAGTTTATAAAAAATGACATTTAAATTAAGCTCAATTCTGCTCAACATTCATTTGATCTTGAAACTTTATAAATTTGCAGTTAATCTAGTTGCACAAATAGCCTGCATTTGGTAAATGCAGTACTGTATTAAACAGTACTGTACTCAAGTACTGTGCTTTAGTACTGTATTAAATTTAAAAAAATGCTCCTCTCCTAGTCTCTTCTTCTTTTGGCTCCTTCTATTAGGGGTTGCCACAGTGGATCACGCTATCCCTAGAATCCTCCTCTGTCACACCAGCCCTCTGCATGACCCCCTTCACCACATCCATAAATCTTCTCTGTGGTCTTCCTCTTTTCCTCCTGCGTGGTGACTCCATATTCAACATTGTTTATCCAACATATCCACTATCCTTCCTCTGCACATGTCCAAACCATCTCAGACTTGCCTATTTAAATTTGTCTCCAAACTACTCAACCTGAGCTGTCCCTGTGATGTACTCATTTCTAACCTTGTCCGTTCAGGTTGCTCCCACTGAAAATCTTAACATCTTCTGTTTTGTTAGTGCCACTGTCTCCAAACCATACATCATAGCAGGTCTCACTGCCGTCTTGAACACCTTCTTTTTCACTCTTGCTGCTATCTTTCTGTCACAAATCACCCCTGACCCTTGTCTCCACCCACTCCACCATGCCTGCACTCTCTTCTTCACCTCTCTTGTGCACTGTCCGTTGCTTTCATCCACCTTTGCTGTTACACCTGTCTCCCTCTTATTCACGCACATGTATTCTACCTCGTTTCTACTTTCATTCCTCTTCTCTCCAGAGCATATCGCCATCTCTTCAGGCTCTCTTCCACTTGCTATGAGCAAGTATGTGGTGACAGTGGGAAGGAAAAACTCCCTTTCAACAGGAAGAAACCTCCGGCAGGACCACGTTCAGGGAGGGGAGGTCATCTGCTGCGACCAGTTGGGGGTAATGTCATCTGAAAACATCATGGGCCATGGAGACTCCTGCCTCACCTCCTGCCTCACCTCACCATCCCAAACAAGAAGGAACTCAGAGCAGATTCCTGATGTAATCCCACCCCCACCTTGAACCCATCTGCTGCACCTACCGCACACCTCACCATTGTCTCGCTGTTCTCATACATGTCCCAGTACTCCTGTCTAATATCTTCATCTCCCTGACTATCCCACTTTTTCTTTACCTCATCGTTTGAATACTTTCTTGTATTTTCTCCTGTCCAGTGGCCACTTCACTGAAGGGATGAACCAATGCTGTGTCTGCACATAACAGACAACTTCGTACAGAAGACATTTTAAATTATATCTTTAAGAACTTTGTTATTAGGACCCTGTCACAATTTCTTTAGTTGAATCTAAACAAAAAAATATCAAAGATAACACAGTTTGACAGGTGTTAAACAATATTCACAAAAAGCTATTAGCCTAAAACTTTGCATAACTCAGCATGATGTTCAGTGTGTCCTTAAAAACACTGAGGAAACTGGACAACTGGAGGACAAAAAGAAGAAGCAGCAGATTTAAAAAAAAAAACTACCTACAGTAGATAAACAGTGTGTGAAAGTCATGCCCTTAAGAAATCCAAAAAAATCCAGCAAAGATCTGACACAAAACCTGAGAGATGTATCTGTGCTTCAGTTGGTTCACTGAAGCCTCATCAGAAATGGTCTCAGTGGAAGGGTGGCTGTCAAGAAGCCATTCTTAAGGAAGAGAAACAGAAAGAGAAGGCTGAGGTATGCCAAATGACAGAAGAATTGGACTGAAAATCAGTGGCTGCAGGTCTCATGGAGTGATGAAGCCAAATTTGAAATTCTTGGTTCAAATCATCATCAAAATGTATGGAGGAGGTCAGGAGAGAGGTACAACAGTGTCTACAGGCATCTGTAAAACATGGTGGAGGCTCTGTTATGGTTTGGGGCTGCATTTCAGTCAGTGGTGTTGGAGATCTTGTCAAAATTAATGAAATTATTAACGTAGAGAGGTACCATCAGATTTTTTGATCCAATGTGCAATGCCATCTGGAAAGCATCTGACTGGCATGACAATGATCCCAAATGCACTGTCAATGCAGTAAAAGCATACCTGGATAGAAAAATACACAATGGAACACTATCAGTCATGGATTGGCCTCCCCAGAGTCCGAATCTCAACATAACTGAAGCAGTGTGGGATCATCTCGACAGCGAACGGAACAAAAGGCGGCCAACATCCAAAGAAGCGCTTTGAATGTCCTTCAAAAAGCCTGCAGAACTATTCCTGAAGACTACTTAAAGAAATTTTAAGAAAGCTGCCTCAGAGAGTTCAGGCTGTGTTGAAGAATAAAGGTGATCATACCAAATCTTGTCCTTCAAGCTCATTAGAATTCTTCAAATTCTGTTTTTACCTTGTATAATGAGTGTCCAGGGATGTTTACATGTTTCAGTAAATCAGTATCACTGCACCTTTTCTCATTTTCCTCACAAAATTGTCTAGTGTGTGTGTGTGTGTGTAAAGAAATAAGGGGTGACTCAAAACTTTTGCACAGTGCTGTATAAAAGACAAAAAAAAAAAAATCAGTATAAGAGAATAAAGTTTAAAGTTGGCAACACTTTATTCTTCTCTGAGATCCTCTGCTTTAAAGGCTCTAAAAATAAAAAGCAGTCCCACCACAATATTTTTGCCGTGGAATGTCTTGCAGGGAAACATAATTTAGTTTATTATAGTAAACCTATTAAAAAGAATTTGAAAACAGTATAATAAATTACTTGAGCATCTGTCAACATGTAGTTAAAAAAAAATAGTTACATCGTTTTCAATCCTGGCGAATGGAAGCTTTCACCTGAATACCTGCTGTTCAAGTGGCCATTTTTCATACTGTAGGTAAACACGAGTGTTACAGATAAACTTAACAAACACTCTATTCTGCTCAGAAAGGCTTGGCAGCCATTATCAGGTCACTGAAGCCAAAACAACCGACCTTTTGCCATCAATCAGTTCATTTATGTCTTGAGTTACACCTCTTCCTATACTATGACATCTTTGGTAGGTCACACTGTGCAGTTTGCACTATGGCACACTTGAAGCCGGAATGTTATTGTTAGCATCTAACAAAACCCCAACACCAGTAATACTGTCCTCTTCTACAGAAGAAAGCCTAACACACATAATGGGTCTGTTAGTAGTTTTGCTTTAAAAGACTGCAAACAACATAGCTTTCTGTTACCACTAGAGGTCTCTGCTGCACTTCACTTCTGCACTGTGCCACACGTTTCCTACTGTATGCTCTGCATTGCCAAAAGAGCCTATAGTGACTGATGTTTATGACACTTGTGGCTGCATGCATATAATTACACTAGTAGTAAACCCAGGCAGTGGTTTGTTTGTTTTTTTACATTAGATATAACTAATACAAGTTAGAGGCACTGAAATTGATGATATTGACCTTATCCTATAAGGTTATGTTAATAATATGTAAAAATATACATATTTATGAACTGATATTATATACTGTTCATTGATGATTCTTCTTCAGATCAGTTTTGTTTAAAAACAAGCAAACAAAAAAAAACCCTAAAAGAAACTAAGTTTTTATTCATTCTCTTGAGTGCGTTTTTTTTTTTTTTTTACTGGTTCCCAACATTGAAATCCAAAATTATATATACAGTCTATCTAAATTTAACATTAGCTCTTTTTTTTAGAACACTATACCATATAGATCTATGCAGTGATGCCTTTCTGCAGACAGTCTGGACAACAATGAAGAGTAGGAACTGCAGGTTCTTTGGCCCCAGTTAATCTGGGCAGCCCATCAGTCCCAGCAAAGACTCCTGCCCTTGGTGAGAAACAGTGAGCTTCCTGTGTTTGTGTGAAATTTCCTACTCATGAAGTACTTCAGCACCTCATTGTGAGGCTTCGCGCACATGACTCTGCTATTACTCGCACAATGATTAAAGACAAACATGCCAGCATGCATCATACATTTTCCTTTACTGCCCGGAGAGATATAAACACAATACCGTCAACTTGTAATGGATATATTACTGCGCGGCGGAGGAATAATTAGGAGAAAGGAGAGGTCTGAAAGAAAAATGAGATTAAGGTGAGAGGGCAGAATGTGGAAGGAAATGGGTAAAGATCAGCCACAACAATGGGAAAATAAAGTTGAATCATCCAGAAATGTATTATACTGTTAAAATCATGGAATTTAGCTCTCAGTGGGAGAAACTCCCTGTGATGACGTACAGTTGAGTTCCTGGTAATTTACGCCAGGGAACGATTCGTCTTTTTTGTCTTTTTGTTTTTGTATTTATTCTTTTAATGCTAGTAATATTTTGAGGCATTGCAGAGTAAAGCAATTAAAATGCCTGTCAAGCTATTTCAGGGGTGCTAATGTCACTGCTTGCCTTAGCTGGCTGTGCTGGTGCACACTGACATTCATACATCACACAAACACTCACTCTCACACACAGACACACAGACACACACACACACACACACACACACACACACACACACACACACGGGAATGCATGACCGAAAAAAAAAAATAGCAGAGCAATAAGTCTTTATCCTGGCATCCAAAAACTAGCTATTGAAAGATTTTTGACACTGAATTCACTGAATTCTCCCTTATTCCCGAGAGAAAAGTCTATCAGCATTAACAAGTGTGATCAGATTAGGTGTGTGCTGATGAAGGATTTAGATAAGAGCAAGTGTGCGAGGCCAGCACGGAGCTCTCAAACGGGGAAGGCCAGTCTTAATGGGACTGCGGTCTTATCAGAGGAATCTAAAGAGCTCCTGAAGTTCACCTCAGTTTAACCGCACACTTTTGAATGACACTTATATCGCCCAGTGATGTACTCTGGTGCGAGGACCGTTCACTTTCACCAGAGTGAGCGTCATGGGAAATAAGTTTGTGACACACAGAAAGAAAAAAAACTGAAATAAATTTTCATCAAATCCCTGAGGATTCAGTGACTAGTAACTGAAGATTATGAGAAAATAAATATTAGGAATATTAGACTTTTAGAGGACTTTTCAGCTGTCTTGCCAAGACTTAAACAAGCTAAAACATCCCGTATGGCAAATATGAAACCAGCAGTCATTTAGTTTAAGCTTAAAAACCAGCACCCATAAAGCTCAGGAACCTGTATTTCAACCGGGGGTTGTGTGCCAGACTATTTCTTGCAGCTTCCAGTGGCTTCCTGAAATCTTGTTGCCACTGTGAATTCAGTTTTAGGAATGTGTGTCTGTGTGTCAAAAGCTCGCAGTCTCCCAGCACTGTCCAGCTGTGCCTGACACAGGCAGATATGCTTATCCTGGTTGAGTGTTAATGCTCTGTGGTCAAGAGGGCAGGGCCGGCTGTGGTTGGATAC
Organism: Cichlasoma orientale; assembly: GCA_034780415.1. Taxonomy (NCBI): domain Eukaryota; kingdom Metazoa; phylum Chordata; class Actinopteri; order Cichliformes; family Cichlidae; genus Cichlasoma; species Cichlasoma orientale. The sequence goes on along the minus strand of JAVDPK010000410.1, from coordinate 290,770 downwards.
ACCATTTAAGGAGAAGGTGGGGTTGGAGAGGGGGCTGGTGGAAAGCTTGGCAGAAGGTGTGGCGAGGTAGTTGGATGTGCAGTTGTGTCTCAGGATTGATGACTCTGTTTTAGGTCGCAGAGAGAAAGCCCACCCGTGTGACACACCCCCCCCCCCAGCTCCCCACCCGCACCCGCACCCCCAACATTAAACATGCCCTATTACATTGATCTATGGAGATGGCTGGGCAGCACTTTCAACCGAGTCAGGCCAGGTCCATCAAAGGATTTATCTCCCCACAAGATTAAAGGAGGCCGGGGCATCTGCCAAACAAAGACTAACTCTGAGGGTCAGCCTGGGTCCTGAACCGAGAGATTTAAACTGACACCACCTTCATGTCATACTAAGGCGGAGAAGGCAGGAGAAAGACGTAACGGCGTCACCGACACACGCCTTAAATTCAGTTAGAAGCTTCCTCGCTTGTAATTTCACCATGATTGTCAGCCGTGATTGATAAATTAGTAGTTTCTGCATGCACTGTACACACTGATGCAAATGTACAGCAACACTATAAACACATTAGCACATACTTTCTGCCAGACCTTAAGTCAGGCAGGGTTATTCAAAGCCCCTTTATATTTCTGACATGTTCCTGGCATCTTTCAGGATTCCACAGTAATGAGGAAATCACTTTTTGGGAACATTAAGGTCAATTATTTTTTCCCGTTTCCTTTTAAATGGTGAGCTGGACTCTATGTACGTGAAAATCTGAACCGCCTTTATACAAATCCATGTCACATCCAGTGACTTGTTCCTGTTGCTTTGACCTTTGCACTCCTTCCTATTAGTCACTTTGTAATGTTTTGGGGTCTAGGAATGCAGCCTGGTTTCACTGTTGCACTTTGGCTAAGACGGTTTGGATAATCTAACAGATAACCGCCCAAAACAAACCTGCATGTGCAGAGCGTGGATCCCAGCGTGAACATTAATTACTGGATTTGTGCCTCGTTCTCATGTTAATGGTCTTCCTCATCTTCCTCTCGTATCTCGACTGTTCTGCAGTTTGTACCAAAGGCAGACATGAAAAACAATTTAGCTCCTTTTTTTTTTTTTGGCAAGAATTTCCTTCTTTTGTTTTTCTTTTACACGAGTTTGCTCCTTTTAAGAGGATTAGCCAGTGTTTTTGGTCACATAGTTTGCTGTTTTTGGTCTGCCCCACAGTGAAAACACTCATTTATATTCATTTGGAATTCAGTGGGTGAGAGACAAAGTGGACTGGTAGCAAAATACAATCAGGTACTGGAACCAGGATGGCGCGGCCCCTTTCATATTAACGTGTAGGTTTTAAACGAGCTGAGAGCCCAACGTGAGCAAGACAGCCTTAAATCAGGATAAAACATTCTCAGGAATGCAGCTTCGCATACCTTGCAGTTGCCTTCACGTGGGAATATTTGTCTCACTTATAAAAATCAGCGGTTGAGAGTGTCTGGTGATGTTAATGGAAGAGCGAGATGAAGGAGAAAGAAGACTTTTATTTGAATTCTTCTGTTCTTCTGGAGCAGCCAATCCATAATAATTATACAGTAGAGGAGAAATGTGACCCACGCTGACTTCTTTAATGCACCATCATTATTAAGCGGTTTGCGAGGCAATGTCTGGTTCACAGCTAACAGTGAGCATGATGGAAGACTTCAAGTCAGCTTTCTGAAGCAATATTGCAGAAAAAGAATATGCAGCAGAAATCAAGCGACAGATTTTAAACGCTGAATGCACTTATCTAATAAGTAAATATCACGATCCTTAATCTCTGACTGTGTGTAGGTGTGTGTTTGTGCGTGTCTGTCTGTTGGCCTGAGTGCACACACCTTTCTGTGAATGCACATATAAGTATTAGCCAAGTGCTGCTATGTGCTGCGCCGCCAAGCCTCGCCCATAGGAGGAGGAGAGTGCAGGGCAGGGTGAGAGTTGTGGAGGAGACGCTGTGCCTGGCACGGACACACACACACACACACACACACACACACACACACACACACACACACACACACACACACACACTAGACAGGCAACCTTGGGAATCACAGCCAAAGCAGAACAGAATGTACATTAAGGAGGTCATTTCTCCTCCCCTTTTCTTATTTCTCTTCCTGCAAAACTCTGTCCAAACTTCACGGTGAGGCCAAAAAGTTCCCTAAATTCTCTTCCTCATTTAGGTAACTTCGTTCCCTCTTGCTTTTTGGTGGCGCAACTGACATTGCTTCCATTTTACTGCAGCAATGTTTGCTTCTCAACATCAGGTGCGTTTAAAGGTTGAAGAGCACTACACCATAACCAAGCCCTCGCCCGGCTGCTCCCTTCCTCCTTCACTCACTGTCAAACAGTTCTAGTGCTGGAGGTCACATGGCTAAACTTTGCCTTGTAAACACCCATCGGAGGGTTTTACCTTTGTGTTAAAGGTCCTGCTTTAACAGTTTACCCAATGAGGAGCAGATGACAGGAGCTGTGTGAGTAAGGGTTAGAAGTGTGCATGTGTCAGTGTCAGGTGTGCTGTCACGCAGGCCTTGGAGGATCTATTGCAGGTCTTGGTACTGTAGGATTAGTATGAGGAGAATAATGCTCTGCTTTGCAGCCAAAATGTGAAACTTTATCCTTAAAGGTAACTGACCCACAGAACACAGAGAATCTAAAGCCAAGAAAGCAGAAAAAAGCTGCTCCTATAAAAGGATAATTCTGCTTTTATTAGAGTTTTGGGGTCTTGTCTCTACACTAAAGGAGGCACAACAAATTCAATTTATGATTGTTTTTTTAACATAATTACATATCTTTAGTGTTTCTACAGCCTATCTTCCTTTCTCCATAGATCCTGAAGACTGTGCCTGAATATGCTGCTTTTGAAGCCGGGAGAAAGACGTGCAGTAAATGGCCTTGGGACAGATTCAAACCTGGGCCTCTTCATTAGATAGTAGCAAGATGTACCTAATATAGTGTCCAGTGAGCCTATGTGCACTGTTACATCTAATAACATCCATCCCTTTTCAGTTCCCATGTCAGCCACATAAGCCTGCGGTCCAGTGATTTCAGTGTGTTCGGCTCAGTATGATAAGATGGCTCACCCAAAGTGAGAGGTCATGAGTACAGTTTATATGCAGTGATGTAGACGTTTTAGTTTGTTTTCTTTAGTTCCAAATGGATAACGTACAACAGTTATTTTGCACAAACTTCCCCTTGCTAGAAGGTCCAGGATGGACGTCCAGCCAGCATTAAGGAAGGACACTGAACAGGCGGTGAGGTAATGTCGCCGACGTCCACACAACTTTAAGTTTAGGACTATTTTTCAACCAAGACTAGATGTCTGAAATGGACGGTCAGCCAGCGGTTATTCAGTGCTGAAATGTTTTCCGGGGAACTGTGCCCTTGAATTCCAAACTAGCAGTCGCTTTGCTGCCTGTCATTTTGTTCATTTGTACTCACTCTCTCGAGCGGCTTCTGCTAACGCTCGCTCTAAAGTGTCTCAGTTTAATTTGGGTCCAATCATGTGCACGTGCCAGCAGGAAAGCTGCCGGCCTGTTCCAAAACGGGGCATTACCAGCAGCGTCCTATCTGGGGCTAAACTAAAAACCACGGGTATACTGGCATAGTAGAATAAATGGCCTTTATACCTTTGTGGTATTTGAGCTAAAACATTCTCAAATCAACTGTTCAGACTTTGAGACATTTTTAAAGTGCAAAGAACACAAATGCATACGTTTTAACATTTTAAATCTTTTAATTTTGTCTATACTGGTCTGGTGATGTTGCAGAATTTTCCACCATTCTAGTCTAGAAGATAACATTGACCATGGGTCAATGACCTGCAGCTGCAAATGTACATTTTTCCTGTTTGATGCAAAATTATTACACCTATTACTGCTGTTTTCAGTTTTAGTTTTAACTCCAATAAATAAGTTTAGCGAATCTTCTCCACCCAGAAAAGTGTTTTTTTAACAACATCTTGGTGTCTGACTGCGCTTGTTTTAAATCTCAGCTCCATTGCACCACTGTTGCCAAGGACAATATTATCATACCCAAAAGAAATGAAGGCCAAAATTACAAAAAATAAGACTCAGGGCAAAATAGAAGGTGTAAATGATTGAGCTTCTTGGTAGCGGTTAAGAGGTATTTTGTATAACTTACATGCAGCGTCTGCAGTTCAGTCTTGTTTGGGGATTTTAGCCGCATGTCACCTTGTCCCAATAAATCTGAACTGCCAACTTCTTTGTCCTGCTATCCCTTTTGCTGTTGATGAGAAAGGGTTGAGGGAGAGAAGAGAAAACACAAGCAGCAGATTTCAGGCATTCTACAATGCATTAGGTCATGAGAATTGGAACTTGCGCTGTTTAAATGATGAAATGGCTCACCAAAGGGACCTCAATTGAGGTCTACACGATTGGTCACCAAGAGGTCATTTCCATTTGAGAGAAGAGAAGGAATGATAAATACGCTTGGCTCCACACAATTATTAAATTTCTGTGTTTTTTTCCCCGCTCTCTCATCAACAGCAAATGAAGTTGTTCTCGAGGGCTGTTTAGATTCGAACATGAGCTTGGTCTTCGTGTGGGAATTTAAAAGTGACAGACACACAGAGAGCGGCGAGGGCCAGAAAACAGAGAGGTCGTAGCCAGACATCAGAGCTATTTTTGTTTGTAGAAATTCAGAAGTGGTCCTGTTACCCTGGAGGCGGCTCGTGTTTTCCATATAGCTCAGCGACTTGGCAGGCCTCTGCAGGGGCATTTTCACATTGAGCCCCCCCCTCTCCCTCTCTGCTTCATGCTTCTCTCTCACCCCTGCACCCCCACCCCCCCTTTTCCTTCTATCCTCCAACCATGCTGCTCTCAGCCCCCCCAGCAGGAAAACGCTCGTGGCCCGCAATGGAGACAGCCTGACTGCGCAGGCAGCCCGGCAGATGCACTGGAGATAAGTTTGTGTGCGTAAGCTAGGCCGCGACCCTCGGCGGCAGGACATTGACCAGATCCTGTCAGTGAGAGGGCAAGAGCCGGCCCAGCACCTCCTCTGTTCATATGTTTCCATGCTGCCCCCCACCCCTCCACCTCTATCCTACTGTCTCCACGCCTGATTTCCCCAAGCAGCCCAGGATGGGGCAGAGGGAAGGACAGGCCCCCCTGGAGCCACAGCTTTCCCCTGGGATCCAAGGCTGCAGCCTTGGTCTCCCCAACACCCATACCCATGCACAGTAGAAGTGTCACCAACTCAATTAAACGCAGTCAAAACTCCACCAGACACACAATAGGTCCCCAAGACAACTTCCCCTATCCCACAGTTGTGTTGCAGGCTTTGTGACAGAGACGTCGAACCACTTATGAAAACACCATCCTTCATGCTACATCAGCACTTTTTGGTTTCTTTTGTCCCTGAAATGATTTTGGAGGAAGCACCTAGGCCGGCTGGAAATGTGAATGATTTGTCATGTGAAAGCGTAGCTGGTGGCACCAAGTGGTGACTGTGAGAGAAAGTTACTTAGATTTTTTTTTTTTTGTATAGTCAGGGTTCTCCACCCTCCCATCCCCCCAAACAGTGCTAAAGTACTCTATAACAGGATTTCTGCTTGTCTGCAGACATTGATTCAAGGAGTCAGCGATAACTGAAAGCAAAGCTAAGACAAATGGCACCATTAGATCATAAGGTACAGAAAGAAAGTTTGGGCAAATAAATGTTCCAACAAGGATGGTTGTTTCTATATACCATACTGTGATCTGTCTGTTTTTCCACGTCCCAGAATGCCAACTAGTACCAATGACTTCCTGGCTCCATCTAAGTGCCTGCTCCTCAAGGACCATGTGTGAGATGAAAGAACTGGCACAGCTTGAAATGCTATGGGGAAGTATTGACAATTTGGTCGCTTTGAAGTACAGATAATTGAGCTTTCACTAGTTTTTATCTCCTCCTGTGACTATATTTAAACCAGTGTGCACTGGCCAGTGTCATTTAGATCTTGCCAGCAAATGAGTGGCCAGATCTCCCTAAACAGAAACCATGTATTCTGCACTTTTCCCGCACTGTTACCATCAGTTTGTATGTTAAGGTTGGCTCAAACAGTAGTTAACAGACATACCTCAGCATCTTGCAAACAATCATGATAATTTTGATCATCTAATCCACACGTAATGACCATTTCATTAGGTATATCTATACAATTGAATTGAATTAAAATAAGGAAAATTAATGCATATATAATTACATCAAAGTATCTAGTGAGCTGCAGTGACCTGAATGCAGCAGAAGACCAAGAAGAGGAAACTGAGGCTACAATTCACACAGGCACCCCCCCCCCCACACACACACACACACAACACACCATGGCACAAAGCTCAGATCTTTTCAAACTATTTTCTATGAGAGTATGCTGTCATACATATATACATATAGTTTCAATTATGCATCTGAGAAGCGTCTTTTAACAGATTCTTGTTAACCAATGTGGTTGTAATATGTAAGGAATACATCATTTGTGGTTTAAGCCAAAACTTGCACATACAGTGGGGCTGTCCTTTATTACTTCTAGGCTGGACTGTTGTAATTTATTATCAGGCTGTCCTAAAAGCTCCCTGAGAAGCCTACAGCTGATCCAAAGTACTGCAACGTGAGAACTGATAAGGTCTAGAAAGCAAGAGCATATTTCTCCCATATTGATTTCTCTTCATTGGCTTCCTGTTAAATCTAGAATAGAATTTAAAATTCTTCTTCTCACATACAAGGTCTTGAATAATCAGGCCCCATCTTATCTTAATAGTACCATATCACTCCAATAGAGCACTTCGCTCTCAGACTGCTGGCTTACTTGTGGTTCCTAGGATACTTAAGAGTAGAATGGGAGGCAGACCCTTCAGCTTTCAGGCCCCTCTTCTGTGGAACCAGCTCCCAATTTGTAGCTGGGAGACAGACACCGTCTCTGTTTTTAAGATTAGGCTTAAAACTTTCCTTTTTGTTCAAGTTTATAGTTAGGGCTGGATCAGGTGACCCTGAACCATCCTTTACTTATGCTGCTATGGACCTTTGCTGCTGGAGGGTTCCAGTGATGCACTTGGTACACTTTGGCGCTATTTAAATAAAACTGCCTTGCCGTGTGGGGGGGGGGGGGGGGGGGGGGGGGGGGGGGGGGGG
>JAVDPK010000410.1:198356-277720 GCA_034780415.1 Cichlasoma orientale | reverse complement strand
AATAATAATAATAATAATAATAATAATAATAATAATAATAATAATAATAATAATAATAATAATAATAATAAATCGAAACAATAATTAATGAACGAAATTATGTATGTATTTCTTGGGAAAATATAATAAAATATATTTTAAAAATTCATAATTTCGTTAGAACATAATTAAAAGACGCAATAATAATAATACGTATTATTGTTGCTGTAGTTGCTGTTATTCTTTTTTCCTCCTTGGTCATAGCGGGGGCTTTAATGCCGGACCCTCTTCAGGTATCAGTGTTTATGTACCGACTTGATCTCCAGCTCTCGAGTGCTTCTTGCAGCTTTCCCCTGATTATCCAGCACTGCTGTAATGTGATGTTACCGAGATAACGAATTATGCACGAAAAGGGCATTTAGCGGCTTTATAAGGCGGCGCATGCGTCGCTCACAGCATTATTATTCATTGATTTTTTTATTTTATCTATTTAAAAATGTCCTGGATGATCGTTAGTTTGATTGTGACTCAGCACAAAGGGCAGCTCTGATTTCCCTTACACAGCAGGGCAATAAAAGGCAACGTGGACACCAACACGCCCCACGTCCGAAAACGCCTTTGATGTCTCGATTATGATTAATGAGAAGCGACTGCAGCTACATGTAAAACATGCAGGAAGGAGACGCAATTCATCATCTTAATCACCCCACGGCTGCTTTTTATGTTTTATCTTTGTATTTCGAACACATTCTGTTTTTTCAGATAAATCATGTATAATTAGCTTTTAATAACGACAAACGAGTAATATCTAATATTTAATCTGTGGGGTGATTAGAAAGATTGAAATAAGTGTACTTTTATTTTTGTTAAACTGTCAATAAAACAGTTATGCTGCGCATCTTTGCACCACAGCTTTGGTGACAGTACTGTATTTAATGGCCTACCTGGACGTTTGATCACTATAATGTTTGATGCATTAAGGTTATGCAACTTTTCCACATACAACACAAAGATTTGTTTTATAAACTAATCCCTGCTCATCCTCACTGTGAAGTGATCAGTATGAAGCCTGGAGCTGAATGCAAACAACAAAACATTCTCATTTTAAAACAGAATACATTAGAAATTAAAATAGGATACATTAATTAAATACTATGTTTCTTGGCACTGCTATATAAGTACACTTTTGTGGTTTAAAGAAAGTTATTTAATGCTGACAAACATTAAAAATTCATCTTTAGGTAGTGATTTTTTAAAATGCATTACAGCCCTCATATATATAAAATATTAACAATAATTCTGTTTGCATAAAAATCAGATTGCAGTCCTGTTTAATTATATGTATATGAAATACCATATGGGATGATTGATTGTTAATAGTTATTCTAGGAAATATTTTTTATTAGAATACATGAGAAAAAATTAATATATTATCCAATATATCCCAAAAGCAGCAAAGCATAAGAAGAAATAAAAATACCCCCCCCCCCACACACACACACGCACACACAACAATAATACAATTAACATTGAAATACATGAGAAAAATTGTTGACTCTAAATGTTCTCAATGTGTAAATCCATCATTAACATCTCAATCTGAAATTTTCCTGATGCAATAAATGCAGTCACACTCACACTGAATACAAAATCTGTTTTCTATATTTACCTCCTGTTCCCAGAGCCTATAAACACTGACGTATTTACTCTTTATTTTATGGAAGACACAGTTAAATTTTATACCTGCGCAGGTCTTTTCTCCCTATCCTCCAGTGAATGGCAGCTTGTCCAGAGCTGCTGGAGCAAAGGCTTCTGGGAGGCCTTGAATGCCAGACTCTCCTGTTTGAAGTGGTAGATGATTAAACGGGTCATGACAGGTGTAAAAGCAACCTTTGTCATTTTGGACATGTACCGTCCTTGCTTCCTTGGCTCGCCCACAACGGAACGCCCTGCTCACCTGCCTGCTCATACAGAGTGTGTGCACCAATGTGTGTGCGTGTGTGTGTGTGTGCGTGCATGCTTGCGTGTGTGTATTTGGGTGTGTTTGTGTGGAGCGGGATTTTCTGGAGGCGACTGATGGCTGCTAACAATCCCACACCATCACACTCCCTGTCAACGTTATGTGATGAATGAGTGACAGACACACTCCTGATGGGCAAGATGTAAGCCTGTTGTCTGCGTATTTATGGCCTTGGCTCTGTGCCACTTGGTGTAAAAAAACAAGCATGAAATGCTCCAGTAGAAATGAATAAATTGTCTGTGATTTGAGAAAGGTGGAGGCATGTTTATCTCTTATTATGTGTGTCTCCAAGAATTTCTATTTATCAAATCAGTGTCGTGATGTCATATCAGCCTGACATATGCTTCAGGGTTTATTTGACCTATTCTCCTAACTTTGGCTCCAATCATATATCAACTGTACCATGTTATTATATTATGAACTGTTGTTATCATTTGTACTTCTCTTATCTTTTTCCTCCCCGAGTCATCATGATGCATATACAGCAGTGAAATGAAGATAAAGAGTTTGCTCCGTTATTGTAATAATAGCAGAGCTGAAATTCAAATAGGGCTTTGATAAATCAGCCAAATCAGTCTGTCATATGCAGGATTAAGTGGAAGAAACATATCAGCATTTTGTTCTGCGTAATTATAATATCAACTTGCATAATTTCGAGGCTGTTGCATTGAACAGTGAACGGAATTTGGAAGCAAGCTGTCGTTTGCAGACCTCAAGAAAAAGTGAATGCTTCATATTTCTTTCTGTGCGTCATGCAGGAAACAGACTTAGCCGCAAATGCAACAGAGCGATAAAAAAATCTTCACCCATTCTTCATTTTGCAATGAAATTGTAATTCTGATTCATAAGTAAGTCCAGTAAGTTTGACTCACAGAAGGAATCTTCCATGGAAGTTGAGAACAAAGCTGCAATCAATCTCGGGAGCACATCAAAGGGAAGAGCAAGCAATCGGATAGTCTCTATTACATGTGAAATTACATTAAAACGAATAAGTTGTGCAAAGTTGTGTAGTTAAACATGCAGTGCTGCTGACTCTGCTTAGGCATAAAATGAGCATTATGCTAGAAGAGATTAAAAGATGTGTTTGAATAAAATAAAAAATCATAATCTGACATTACAGGCTGATTTCAGTCAAGTTCAAAGAGTGTTCATAATCATAATCTGAGGCGTTATGAGATGATTTAAAAGTCCCAGTTCGACAGCTGGTTTTCTTGCCAGTATTTGATGAGCAGGTACCCCCATCTTGCACTAAATGCAACCCTGTCTGATAAAAAGCTTTGAGATTCCAGGTGTAAAAAATTTTGCCTTGTAAATTTTGCTTGTGACTTAGACCCATCATTTAATTGAAAATAGTTCAAAAGCAACATTAAAATTTGAAAGTGAGACATTGTTGTACTAAAAACAAACCATGCTCATTATAAATTTGATGCCAGCGTCACATTTTTTTAAGGTGGGGCTTACGCAGTTTAGAAAGGTAAATATTTTTCCATTCGGCCGCTCAACAGTCGGCCTGCTTTCTTATACATAAGGTGCCAAATGTGGTTAACGGGGTTAATGGCTTCACCCAAATACCATCACAGATTGGGCCATACGCTGATAGCAATCCTTATGGCCATGCTTTAGGCCAGAGCATGTGGGAAACTTTACCTCATCAGACCACAGGATGGTTTTCCACTTCTCCTCAGTCCATCTTAAATGAGATTTAACAGAAGGCAGTGGCATTTTTGCACTTAATTTGCATTTGTGCAGTAATTTCCAGCGTTGCCGCTTCTCTTACAGAAAATATACAGTTTTTTTAAAAATCATTTTAAGGATATTATGATATCGCATTCTTTGCAATTGCATGGTCTCTGCCAGCCTCTCTGGGATGTTCTTTTATACCCAATCATGCGACTGACATGTTGTCAATCACCCAGACTGATTCTTTTCAGTATAACTAGTATCAGTACTATTACTAGTAAAAAAAACAAACATAATATCATTATTTAAAAATTTAAAACATTCAGAATTTGAGATATTTTGTTTATATATATATATTTTTTGATATAGGGCTTAAATCTAAATAAATCACTGAAGTCTGTTTACATTGTATACTGTGCCCAATATAAATCTGTGCCCAATATAAATCTCCAGCTAGAAGGCAGTTAGCTTAGCTAAGCACAAAGACTGGAGGGTTAGGATTCGAAAGAAACCCTGGCTCTGTATATAGTTTAAATAAACAAGAATAAAATGCTAGTTCTTGAGCATTAGCATTAGGTTTCCCTCCGCTAAGATGTCGTTCATTTTGCATGCAAAATTAACAAATGTTCATTAATACCGTTATTTGGCCTAATGAGCATTTGGGAATTCGCAAATCTTTGTAAAGTTTGCAGTCAAAGAGGGCTCAGGGTGGGCGCGGCGTCACTCACAGACGCCTAACGTCTCTGCACCTCTGTCTCTGGAAAATAGAGCCTCATCTCTTGCGCAAATTCTGAGGCTATGTTATTGTTTCCATGCTAGCGTCTCCATCCTGTAGAGCCAGTCCCTGTGTGTGTGTGCGTGTGTTTTGTCTCAGGCGAGAAGGTCAGGTCTCCAGTACATTTTCTGACTTTCCCTGAATCAGCTGTTTGAAGCTCCAGCCTGAGAGAAAACAGCCTTGGCCAAGGCAACGTCACTGATAGCAAAGCAGAGGCAGTTTAGAAGCGAGTAGGTGGGGATAGCAGGATGGCTGAGGGAGTCTGGAGGGCTGGATACTGGGGCCTGGCACTGCAGTGGAGCAGCTGGTAGATCTTGCTATCCCACACAGGCTTTCAAGGTCTACGAACTCTCAGCTGCTTGTTAGCAGAGGATAGCAGAGGAGTGGGTGGTGGAACTAAAACAATCGCCAATTGTTGAACTCAAAACTGGGAGACAGATGAGATATCGAAGGAAGGAGGGAACAGACTTTTTCACAGGTTTCGTTAAGAAAAATAATGGCTGAATTCCTTCATCCCTCAGTTTCTGGGTCTTGGTGTTGAGCATGTTGGTTCTTTCAGGCATGGCTTACAGGGAGCCTTGAGTAGAACATGTGCTATTAATGCTTCACCCACATTTACAGAGTGATTTCACAGTTAATGAAAAGACATATTTTATCACTTATCTCTGGTGTTGTCCTACTTACAGATACTTAAAGTCTCAAAGTCACTGCTTTGAGCAGAAGACCCAAATGCTGCTCCAGACCATTTCCTTCATGTCTAGCCCCACTTTCCTGTCAACTCTCTGCACTATTCTATCTAATAAAGGCTAAATACTAACGCAAAACCGGAAGAAATTATTGTCCCTTAAGCACAAATGGGCTATATTTAAAAAAAGAAAAAAAAAACATCTGGACTTCTGGTAAGAAGTTCACTTGGTGGTGGCAAAGAACCCATAATCTCACTTCAAGCATTGCAGCTGACTGAAACTTGTAATTGTAAAATGTCTTCTTTACATCACAAACTGAATGAATGAATCACCGTGTGTATTTATAACTCTAACTGTAACTTTTTGAGGCATCATCCATTATCTGTCTTTCAGTTTCACTGAAATCACTTCCTACAGTTTTCATTGGTCGAGAGCAAATCCTATAAGAAGTACTCATTCAAAAATCTTCAAATAGCTCAAAATAGCTCAAACCTGGGCAGAGGAAATTACAGCTATCAAGCTCCATCCATATTAGACAGCGATATCTTTCAAGCATAGTGAGAAAATATGCTTTGCTTTTGTAATATGGGCAAGCCCACATTTTTAAATGCACACAGATATGGCAAAAAGCTGCCCGACAGTGTTTCAGAGTCCCGGCAGGACCATTCTGCAAATGCACTTCTTTCCAGGAGAAAATGCGTGAAAAAAAAAAGTGTGCGCAGCTTTTCAGTGAGTAGAACAAATAAGCTCTTTTATGATCTGATAAGCTTCACTCAAAAGGGTCTGGAGCTCCACCAGACATAGCTAACTTTGCACAGCGCTTGTCCTTCTATGACCGTGCGGCCTCACTTCGTCTCGGCCTCTCACACTTAAACACACATGCAGATAAACGCACGTACACGCCGCTCCCCTTCCGCACACATTAAACACACTCTCAGACTGACTTGAAGGTTTCTGTCGCCTTCTCCTTCACTTTAGTCAGTTGCCAGACAATGAAAACATTGAGAGGCAGTTTCTATGGCGTGACCGGGCCTTTTGTTTGACTGAAAAACATATGCATTCTACATGCTCCAATTATGGTTTTATCAGATCGCTGTCAAACACACCAATCATGCACCTTCCTTTGTGCCCTCTCTAACGGTGTGTACTGTACCACGCGGAGCAGTGGCTTGCCGTGTTTGCATGTTTGCCCATGGTGGGAGGATAATATCTCAGACTAGTTTGGTGGAAAACTCACAGCTTGGTCGAAAAGCAAAGTGTGCCAATCCCTTCTGCTTTACAGCAACAGATTGGTTTCAAATGCACAACTGAACTAACGCGGGGCCCTTTTTCTATAAAGCACATTCAGTTGCAGCCCTGACCACCACTGGGCCGCCTATTGGACAAAAAGGCCGTATCAGGGCGATCTGCAGCACGTACGGTTAAGTCGCTTATTGTGACTTGAACTGTGCGCTCCAACAAAAGAGACCAAGAAAGACACGGCTGATCTGAACTACCATTGGCTCAGTTTTCGATTGGCCTGACTTCCCTTCAGTGTCAAAGTCACGTCCACATCGCCAGTTATTTCACAAGAATGTTATCATAACTAAAGTTGTATAACCATAATATAAATAGATGTATAAAAAAAAAAACCCTGAATGGAACACCTGAGGCTAGAAAATCATTGCTATATTACTTTGCACTGCCTTAAAAATAGAGTTTGATTCCGTCTCCAAACCAGATTCTGAACTTCAAAAAGGAGCTGTCCTCTAGTTTGACCCCTGCCATTATTCTTACTGACATTAAGACGAACCCTGGCCAGCGTGCGCGCTTTGTTTTGATAGACGACGGTCAGCAGCTTAGGCTCGTAGGCTCCACTAAGCCAAGTGTTTACAGATCTGCTAGGACGCAGCCTTGTAGATTCAAGATGCTGCACCCAGGCAGACGTTGCTGCAGTCTGAGGTCTGGACTGATATTATCCATGAAACACGATTAACCCAACATGATAACACCAGCGAATCAAGGCGACGATGGAGCTCTTGTCAGATGCCAACAGTATCTTCAGTGCGACCACATGACGCAATGTGAGAAAATGTGTGGAACAACGGCAAAGATGACCTGAACACGATGCCCGGGTTTTGTCTTTTACTCTTTATCATCATCAGAGGTGGAAAGTAACTAACAAATACTTAATTTTTACTGTACTTAAGTAGAATGTTCAGGTACCTATACTTTACTTGAGAATTTATTTGTCTGGCAACTTTTTACTCTCTACGTTTTAAGAAAAATATGTCTTCTTTCTGCTTTTTACATTTTCAAAACAGGCTCATTACTTTAGGTTTAACACATTTGAGGGGAGTTGCATCAAACATCAGACCCATTTGAACCTAAATTGAGGGAGCAAGAACACATAAAAGACAACCCTATTGGTGTATCCATCTCGGCTGCAAACAGGATCCAAAACATATGATTTATGCATAATTTATAGCACTATACTCAGGGGTTAAAGTGCCAAAAATGTGATCGCTGATGTTTGTATATGTTTTTTTTAGTGTAATACCCTTGTCTACTGTATATTAGTAAATAGGCTGTGGTCAACAGGATGTACAAAGGGGTTACATGTAAAATAAAAATTGTTTTGCAAGTATCCTCATGACACCTTCTCTGTGTTCTACAATCATCAATACAATAATCAATCCAGTCCTTTTTGCTAGTTAAAATATTTTTATATTTGTTTAATCTCAGTGAGACTTTTTTACCTGCATACATAAAAGTCACTTTGCCAAAAACTGATTGCAGCTTTTAACTATGACGGAAATGTTCTTTCTGTTTCAAAATCACTTCATTCATGACATATGTTCCACAAATTAGAGGTCAACAAGTAATTTTCTGGCAATCACTTTTTGGCAGAACATCACTTTTTGCCACTTTTTGACATCGGCTCATTCGGAACAGTGTTTTTTCGTGCAGGTGTTCGGTGCTACTTCAGCATCTAGTTAGCGCAGCAGAAGAGGGGAGGGCATAAAGTAACTTTTTTTTTTAAGTCGCAGGTAATTTCAAATGCAACGTTTCTAAAAGCTTGACAAATATCAGCAAACACACAAACTGTTTCAGTGCAGTTGTCTGCTAGCTAAAGGTGCAGCTGCTGTATTTGCCTGGGAGAGAAAAGAATGAGCGATGACTTCACTCAGAGATGGAGAAAGATGCAAGAAAGACAGGACAGGAGAGGAGAGGAGAGGAGAGGAGAGGAGAGGAGAGGAAGAAGAGAGGTTATACAGTAGTTAAAGGTAAGGACTGCTCAGTGACATTTGATAAACTGGAAATTGAACTCTTACATGTAATATCCATATTCATTTTCAGGTTTTTTTTGAACAGATATTGATTGATGTGAAGTTGTGTTTTTTTTTTTTTCATGCAGTGAAACATCCTGCAAAACAAATTGAAGTATACTAACTCTGTGTTATTCAAAGGTTGCATGGAAATACTAGGTGCTACGCTGGACTGGTGCAGAGCAGAGAAAAACACACACTTTTCACATGCTTTTTGGACATCAGTGAGTGAGATTCTGATGCACCACGCAGTACCATCTAGAAAGTGTGTGATTGGCAACATGTTCGTTATTCACCATGACAATGATCCCAAACACACTGCTAGCGCAGTAAAAGCATACCTTGGATAGAAAAACACACAGTGGGTCACTATCAGTCATGGATTGGCTTCCCCAGAGTCTCAATAGTATTGAAGCAGTGTGGGATCATCTTGACAGAGAACGGAAGAAAAGGCAGCCAACATCCAAAGAAGAGCTTTAAATGTCCTTCACAAAGCCTGGAGAACTATTCCTGAAGACTGCTTAAAGAAAGATAGAATAGAATTGATAGAATTGTACACACTCTGTTTTTGCATGTATGTTGTTGTGCATGTTTCAATAAATCGCTGCAACTATTCCTCGTTTTCCTAGCGAAATGTAAAGAAATGAGGGGTGGCTCAAGACTTTTACTGTATGCATGTATAATATGTACTTATGTATAATGCACAAATTTCAGCTGGGCAGAGCCGTCTCAAATCCAATACGCAACCAGGTCACTTATTGGAAATGATGACTGCAGAATTTGTCGTTGTCATGATATCTGCTACTTTGTGCAAACATTTCCATTTTGTCAAGCCTCTCACCACACAGCTAATATCAAAATCCTTTACACCAATTATGACAGCTTAACATGATGCTCGCAAACAAAAGCACAATGCCTGACAAAAAAAAAAAAAACTACTGCTGTTAGCTGGTTAGCTATCACTGGCATCCCTATTTTGCTTGCTAACTATCCTAGCCTTCACTAACTGAAAAAGGCAATTTTAATTTATTCTCAAAAGAAGGACCGAAACAACATAATTCCATTTTAGATTTTTCACAAGGTTATAATTGTATTAAAATACTTCAAGGTCGTGACACACTTTACAGCCTTCACCGTTTCAAACCAGCAGAAGCAGAGATTTTCTCTAAGCAGCCCTGTGAGATCAGCTGCTTCTCAAACAGGCCTGTAAGTTTATGCTGTGATTTAATTATGCTCTGTTGAAGAGGTTTTCTTTGGGAAACAAGGGTCGTCAACTGAGAAATTATAAATGTTCAACTAACTGCTAAGCATCCATTAGCAGAATGCTAACATACTATGGGAAAAGTCTGCTATCCTGTGAGAAGAAAGCCGATAGCAGTAGTTTTATTTCTGATTCTGATGTAGAATTTGGGCCTTTTTTTTTTATATCTCTTTTTAGCAGTTTAGCTTCATTCAGTCCTATTCACTGAAGACTATATCACCATAGCCACCTAAGCAAAATGTAGATCATTTTGGTACAATGGGATTAAAAGGAAGGGAAGCTCTCTGTAGATCGGCTCTGGGGACCATTGCATTGAGTAAAAAGTGTTTCACGTTCAACTTTTAAATGTTATGCAGGGTTTCTGCCAGAAACGCTGTAGGACTCGAGGCTGTGAGGAGAGGTGGGGTTGAATAAATCTGCTATAAATCTGCTAACTGCAAACTGTGTATAAACTCACTGGCTACTTTGTTAGCTACACCTGCGCAACTGCTCAGTTTAACATGAGCCAATCACATGGCAGCAAGTCAATGCATTTAGACGTGGTAGACGTGGCCATGACCTGCTGAAGTTCAAACTGAGCATCAGATTGAGGAAGAAAGGTGCTTGACTTGACTTTGAATGTGGCATGGTTGTTGGTGCCAGGTGGGCTGGTCTCAGTATATCAGAACCTGCTGATCTACTGGGATTTTCCCACATAACCATCTCTAGCGTTTACAGAGAAAGATCTGAAAAAGAGAAGCTAGCTCCACAGACCGGCAGTCCTCTGGGGGAAAATACTTTGTTGATGCCAAAGGAGGATGGCCAGACTTTTAAGCTGATGAGTCCAGCCAGTCCAAGAGAACATCACGGATGTGCAGCCAACAAATATGCAGCAATTGTGTGATGCTATCATTTCAATTTGGACCAATGTTGAGCAATGTTTCCAGCACCCTGTTGAATCTATGCCACGAAGAATTAAGGCAGTTCTGAAGGGGAACAGGAACAACAAGGACACTTTTGTACCTTTGGTCCCTGCTGCTTAGGCCCAGTGGGGAGTGGGAGTATGAGTGTGTGTGGGTGTGTGCTGGTGTTGACAGTAACTGCTGAATAAGACATGATTAAATTTAAAAACTGTAAAAAGTAATGTTGTGGAAGCGTTCCTGTCACAAAGTCTGACCATTTTGCAGCACAATGGTTCAACATTTCTCCATCACTCAGCAGCGTGCCTTGCTGTACATGTGCTGTGAGTCATTCTTTGTGGTTCCCTACACCTTAAACTGTTGTCCCAGATTAAAGTATCTGCAGAACCTCATGCCAAATATGGTTCCTCTTTTCCTTATACTAGAAATCTTTACGTATTGGTGTTTTATGGCAGAGAGGATAAAGGTCACCATGAAGGTCATTGAAAAGATTCAGCGAGGGAGGTGACTCAACTGCATGAGCAACTCTATGTGGGAGAGAAGGAAGCTAAGAAGGATTAGCAAAGAGAAAAATAAATTATGACAAGCAGGGAGGCCACTTTCTAACACTATGCATGGTGGTTCCGGTAAGTTATCCACACCATGGGTGCGTGTACACACACAAATCCACACCTATGCAGGATTCCTACCTGTGACTCAGGTCAGTGGGAGTCTCAGAAGCAAGAGGCGGTAATCAGTAACAGTATTATATGGCTGTGTTAATAGTTAACAAGGCCTCTAGACACTGTGCTCCGAGGCCCAAGCACCTGCAGCCCCTTTTACAGGCGTAATCCATGGAGAGAACAAATAGTGAGAATGCTTGTTGGGCACATGAGCTTTACATGAACTGCCTCATCTGGCATGCCAACAGATGTTTGGCAAAAAGGTGCCAGAAAAGCCAAGATTTTTGGTTAATAAGTGGGAATCAAATGTTGTTATTAGCATCATAAAAAAATAGGCCTGTTCATTGCCAAGTTTTTGCTTTTCACTTCTTTTCTCTCTCTTTTCTTGATATCCTTCCAGGGTCATAAGCGCAGCAGTGTATGCTTTCCGCCTACAGACTCCCCCAGATGGCCTTCTGGCTTCACACACACACACACACACACACGCACACGCACACGCACACGCACACGCACACGCACACACACACACACACACACACGCGCGTGCGTATCTTTGACAAACACCTTTGTCAAAATCTTGTAGCTGCTTCAAAAACGAACTCCTGCCTTACAACATCTCTTTCTCTCTGCACAGAGGCGCAAGCATGCACTGGCAGGAACACGAGCACACAAATACATGCCTCCCCGGGTTCTTGATAAATATACGGCTCAAATCGAGCTCAGGTCAGGATAACCTCATGGTGACCTCTCTCACCATATACTAAAGTCTGGTGTGTGGGTCCATTACTGCTGCATGATCAGCCAAAACCTCTGCATAAATTTAAATGCAAACCAATGCATCCAGGTCTCTTCTGTTATGATCTGCGGTTCCCCATCCAGGCAGAACTAACCAAGACTCAAAGTCCGAGAGCTTGATGCAAACGTAATGGCAGTGACATCAAGAGAGCACTAAGGCAATGCTAATGCCTCTCTATCCGGGCAGATGGAGGTTTGTGTGCACAGTGCAAACAGACCCTTGTACCGAGGAGGCTAAGCTGGAGCACTCTGCAATGTAAAAAAATCTGGGCTAATGTCTATTTCTCTCTCTAAATTGTTTTTTGATAAGGGAATATCTGGAGATAAGTGTTGTCACTATCCTATCTAAAAACCGGAAGCCAGTTCGATAAATCTCCTCTGTAATCTAATAGGAGTCATGGGCAGTAGCTGCGATCAAGGGAAAACTCTCTCCTGATTTGGGGCTGAGGTGAAGACTCTGATTAAAGAACATGGGAGAAGTTAGCCAACACTGCAAGCTTGTAAAAATTGATAACATCTTTACATTAAACAAATGACTATCGCTACTCATTCAGGATTACTCTGGATTTGTTGACATTGAAGTAATACTGATAGCCTTTGTCAGTTGCCCAGTCACAGTACATCTCTGTGAAAGTGCAAAATGCTTGTGGGAAAATGGGGCATATGCATTAGTCTACCCTATGCGTACCTAAAGCAGGTGCAAAGATGGTGACACTGAGAGAAACCTGAAGTGTCTGTAAGAAGTGGGATTTTAAAGTATGATATTGATAGGCTTGTTTGTATATTTTCCAAAGCACAGGAAAATGCTTCATTTAGGAGTTCTTCCCTGAGACAATAGTTCCTTCAGAGTCAGGATTTAGTAACAACTGACTTCCTCATAAGAGCGTTTTACTGTGGGGAAAGTCCGACATCTGAATTCAAAAGTCAGCTACAAAAAAACATTACAGTTATGCGGTGTGATGTCAGGAAATCCAGCATTGATAGCAAACAGTATGTTGACTTGGACAATATGAGCATTTTATTGCAAGCTTGCAGTCACTGGATTACTTGATCCAACCATTTGATCCAACTTCAGATCGATTTCTAAATTGCCTTTTCTTTCTAAAGTCTCGGAAAAAGTTGTTCTTCTTCAACTCCAGACCTTTTTAAATCATAATGGCATTACTGAAGTATTTCAATCTGGGTTTAAAGCACATCACAGTACTGAAACGCTCTTTTAAAAGTTTTAAGTGACCTTTTATTTATTAATGATTCTGGGGATTTGGCCATTTTAGTATTATTAGACCTCAGTGCTGCCTTTGATACCGTAGATCATGGTATCCTCATCTCTCAGTTGGAGCACTTTGTCGGAATCAAAGGGACTGAACTAGAATGGTTTAAATTTTACAGTTATGCTGGGAGACACTTCTGCCTCAAAAGGCCTGCTCTCATGTGGGGTCCCCAGGAGTCCATTCTTGGCCCAGTTCTTTTTTTTTTTATTTATATGCTCCCCTTGGGCTCAAGTTTTAAAAAATATGGCATCTCGTTTCATTGCTATGCAGATGACTCGCAGATTTACCTGCCGATTTTACCTGCAGATTTAACTTGTTTGAAAACCCATTTTTATTCTCTGGCTTTTGAATCAGACTGAATCCTGGGTAAATTATTTTTGTTGTTTATACTCAAGTTATTATTTTATGTTTCCTGTCTTAACTGTCATTTTATCTTATATTTTATGTTTTATGTATATTTTAGATGTACAACACTTTGGTCAACTGCTGTTGTTTTAAATGTGCTATAGAAATAAACTTGTCTTGATTACTTGCTTGACTGACAGCTAATTCGACTCACAGGGCCAGACACATAATATCATGCAGAATATTATTTAAAAACAGGCAACAGTAGATGTAATTTTTGCAAAATTTTAAGACGTTCAAGTGTCAACAATGCCAGCAAAGCTTCATTAGTTCAATAAAACAATATAAAGGTGAATAAAAGTCAAGGAAAATATACCAATAAAGCAGTAAAACAGTGAAATGTGCAGTGATGTCACATGGATCTATGGAGGAGTGGCTTCTTGAAATTATAATACAGTATTATAATACCAAAGCAGAGTAGATGATCATTTTGAATGTAAGTCTGTGGTTCTTTAGGGATTAGATAACTACTTATACACCGTGTCAGCAGACACTTCGCTCTTAGAAGACCTTTCCACTGTCCTCCAGATCTTTTCCTGTGACAAAAATTTAACCCTCTGAGCTGGAGGCGAACGGGGTCTCCCTCCCCTCTGTGACCCGTGCTCCCAGGGGCTGGTGTTAAGTAAACTTTGTCAGCCATGCAACGATCCCCAGCAAAGAGCTGTCTCCCTGCTCATCAGGAGACCTTCTCCCTGACCCCCACCGCTCCCTGCTTTTGGCATTCCTGCACCACACCACCTCCATGACCCATCTTTTCCTAATGCCCCCCCCCTCCCCCAATTGGGTCCGCCATCCATCCGTCCGTCATCTTGAGTCCTGCTCTCTGTCCCGTCGGCCAGTGCGGCCGGCTAGTGTCTCCTACTTTGGAGACAGCCTATCAGGGGCCTCACGTCATCTGTCTCCAGGATTTGACTGACAGGTCAACCTCAGAGATTACGGCTACTATCAGAGGAGGGGGGTGGGGGAGTGATGTCTGCCCTCCCTAAGTGGATGCTCCTTTCTCTCACCATAACATTGGTTGGGAACTGCATCCTGCTTTAGGCCTCTTAAACTCTGATGTGGCATTTTATCTGTCTGGGAGCCACTCTGTTGATTCACCGCAAGGTCTGCAGGGACGAAGTACCAGACGGTGACAGATATCAACTATCTTGGCCAGCGTAAACTGAGAGAGACGAGAACATTTCAAGCTTGTTGGCCTTTGCTGTAAAAAAAAAAAAAAAAAATTGTGTTGCTTTCAGCTTTCAGTCCCAGTAACAGTACAGAAAAGTGGCGGTCTGCTACTGAGGCCCAGATGCTGCATTCCCAGGCTGCACACTGAGACCTTCGGCATAAATATTAACAGAGACTGGAGGCAGGAAGCCACATTTACACCTAAACTTACTCACATTTTTCCAGTGCAGCTTGAAATATCAAGGCTCCTTTTGAATCATATACTGTTTATATCTTTAAAGTTCATATCCTTAATGTGGCTTTGACAGCTTAACATCTGCCTCGAAAACTGTCAAATCTGATTATTTATCATATTTCTTTAAAATAAATTATTGCAATGGATTATATGAGAAGACCAACACAATACTCATGTAATGAGGCTAGAGCCAGCTTTTTACTAGCATCTCTTAAGCCTAGTAAATGATGTGGCATATTTTTTTTTTTATCTAATCCAGTTAAACTTATGTGCAAAATCAACCTTCTGTTTCTTAACTGATCCGAATGTGATCTTTCAGGTCACGGCGACGAGTTTGATGGGAAAAACTTGCCTCCTTTTGTTAAAAGAACATGTCAGCATCTAATATTAACAGTAATTTAAAATGCGCTGTGTATAATTTGTATCTGATTAACACAATCTGACCACACGCGTTTCACACTGACTCCACCAGAAGCTTCTGGCCTTTCACATCAGACCATTCTCTGTCGCAGGTGGTGCAAAGCTGGCTAACTCTCAGGCCTTCGTCATCGCTCTCTGTCTAGAACATGGAGCCCTGAGATATTTGTGTATCATGTATTGATTTGGAGGTACAACCCTTGGCTGTAAAACAAAGATAAAGAAGTTAGCCATTAACTATTTTTCCAGGGGTCACTCTGAGCTTGTTTCACATAGTTGAAACCCACCAGGAAAAAAAAAAAAAAAAAACACCAAATTGCCTGCCCATGTGATGGACTCTGGAATATTGATTTTCCTCTCAGAACTAAAAAAAAAAGAAAAGAAAGAAAGAAAGAAAAAGGTCTTTGCAGTCAGCATTTCCCTCTGAGCTCAGATAGGAGCTGCTACATTCCTGTCTACTCCCTCCAAGGTTACTGCCTGCTCGGCAGAAGCGAGCACCTGTCAGATGTACATTGTAGCATTTGCTGTCTCAATAGAAGCCCCTGTTTTCCAGTAATGGAAAGAGAATGTAAGAAACAAAAAAAGCATCGGTCGGGGGAATTCAGTAAAGTCTGGCTTCTGGGGAGTTTCTTTGTTGTCTCTATCTGATTTCACCATGATTAGAAACTCTGGCTTTGAATGCTGATCCCCGAGCCTCACCTGGCAGCATGCAGGAGGACAGTGACTTCAACACCGCCTTGTTTGCTTAGCTGGGGGTTCAGAGCCTGTTGAGATTTGCACTTGTTGATGAAGTGAGGCTACCCCATTGTTCAGCATGCTTGTAATGGTGTGAAACTAATCACATCTAAAGGCACCCATGGTGTTAGAGCTGGTTCATTATTAGAGGAATTTATTAGTTGCCCTGATTTAATACTTGTAGGGTTCAATGATTAATTCAAGTAGCTTGAAATGTGAATATAATGTCTCTTTGAAATGTTTAGCCCTGCACGCGCGTGTGTGTGTGTTAATCAATTTAATCACAAATTTTGGGCGTACTTTGACCCTTTTTTACTTGATTTGAAATTCCAGGCCTGTTAATCTTTGCAGTGTGCCCAGCTTTTCTAACCTCATCAGGAGTCTTTTCAATCTGAGCACTTGACAGTTTACTGCCCAGGCAAAGGTTGCAGCTCCACAGTTTTATAGAATTATTAAGTAAGCAATTATGATAACCCACTGTTTTAAAGATAATAGGGCGATAAGGTTCTGCCAAACTCACACCGTAGTTTGCCCTCACGCTGCTCTTCCTGAGGGGGGGGGATCAATATCTCGTGTGCTCCGGCCGCTCTGCTCTCCAGGCCCGTCGACTGTTTATCATAACCTGTTGAGCATTGAGCGTTCCAGATGTCCCACAGAAAATAATAATAATTGTAATCTAAAATTACACCTCGTAGCTACACAGCGTAATGACCCTGCTTGCTAGTGGCATTTTATCAAAGCTCATAAACCTTGAATGACTATATATTGATAAAGACTGTTTAAAGTGTCATTGGAACGATAACATTTGCACTGTAAATGTGGCTCGCCGGCTCCAGTTTCCAATCGTGCTGCGATGATAAGGACGGCACCAAGTGGGCTATGACCAATAGGTCAAAAGCCGCAGAATATCGGGTAAATTTTTACAGAGTTTAAAGCCTCGCGTTAATATAATTCAAATAGCACAGCATCAAACAGGGGTCTGTAAAAATGCAAGGTAAATTTACCGTGCTGTGATTTACTGTGATGATAGTAACGCCTGGCAAAGCATTTGCGGCTGATGCAATTTGTCCTCAGACAGTGAACTGTAAATAATCAGTATTTATCTAATTCTGAATGGGACCATGTGTACAACTTGCAGCTACCTTCATGCGCATGATTTTATGGTTGTATAGCACCTCAGGGCCTAATAAACTGTAGTTCAATAACAAAACTATATGATATAGCAGAATACTTTTCCTCTTAAGAGTTAGTTTAGGCAAATCTCTGATGTTGCATCAAATTAAGATTAGGAGCAGTCATGAATCACCTGTGGTGGCTAACCATTTGAATACAGTTGGTCATCGTGTGTGTTGCTCCTCGTGTCAAGGTTAAGAAAGGGAAGGTGTGAAAGACGGAGGGAAGCAAATCGGAGAGCCTAAAAACATTTGAATGAAAAGCTGCTATTGACTTGTTCCGTTATTTACTGGCACTGCTACATCTCCATGTTACAGGCATGTCTCCCTGTCACTTCATTTTTAGATCGAGCTCACTTATATTGACTTGAGTTGCTTAAAAGGATCACACAGCTTCATGTCTTATGTGATTGTGTCCTTACAGCAATCACATTTTTTTTAGACTATATTTACCATTTTCTATATTCTGTCATTAGGCTGCCATTCTGCCTGCTTTTTGTTGATTGCTGTTTTAAACCTCGCCCGGCTCTTTTTATGGATATATTTGTGAGGTCTCGTGGCTGACACGTGTTTCTTTCTTGCCATCTATTTATCAGTTGTTCCGCGTTAATACAGAGCGCCTGATACGATGGAGTTGAGCCCTCTGAGACCTTATCCACTTACACCTACAGGACTCGGTTTCATCAAGGTGTTGTTTGTGTTAACCTCCCCCCCCCTCCCCCTCCCGTTGCATAAATAACAATTACCCACCAGTGACAGAGACGCACAAGCGGTTAGACACTTTGCCCAGATCAATAGCAATAAAGCAATCAGCACGTCAGGGGCCTATATGTTTTGAGGAGGGATCTGAGGGAGAGGATAACTGAGTTTATGGCTTTACTGTTGGAAGTGGAGCTTGCAGGTATAACCCCTCTCCCCCCATATAAACACACACAAACACGTGAAGGATCGTATCATATATCGCAGCATTTGAATGATTCTAATTAATTCCTTGAACAATAGCCGTGATTGACATGCTAAAATCTACCCCAACTATAAACTGAACAGCATGAAGACATTTTATCTTTATTGTAGCAGTGGTTAAAAATGAAGCAGTTGATGTCTGTCAACATTTAACTGCCTTAAATTCCTTTTTAAAAAAAAAAAAAAAAAAAGAGAGAGAGAAGAAGATCCAAAATGCAGCATGCACAACTCCAGGCCCCCCCCCCACCCCCCTTTGTCACGTCCCTCCCTTCTTCTCTGGTCCTCGAAGAGTTTGCCCAGACAACCAGATTGCACTTTGCTCAGTCCGACCATAAACTGAGACAATAAATTCAGCCAGACTTCTGAACTGCATGACATGGGAGAGAAAGAGAGGGAGAGAGAGAGGACCTTCAGACAGTGAGAGATCAATGCTTCCAACATGGCAGGAAAAGCCCAACTGGGTCAAAGCAGACGCATGAAAGCATTTCTCCGTCTTTCTGTGTGGCCCGACTGAGTCATGGAGCCATTGATTTCTGAAGCTCTGAGTCTTGAAAAACATCACGAATTTGAAGTCTGAAGTTCTCAAATACTGTTTGCACTAAGAAATGGCTCAAGGTCTAACCCACCAAGTTTACCCTCTTTCCTGCAAGTAAAAAGTGTGCCTAGACATCATATTTCACTGGGACCTCATTAGTCAATACAGATAAGGCAGGGAAAAGAAATGGATTTCATGTGCAATAAGTAAACTTGTTTTCATTGCTTTTTACCTCTTGGGTCAGGGTTAAGTTTTGCTCAGACAGTTTTGCTTGTAGCGGCAACAGAGGACCTCTGGGATCACGGCTTGTTATGTTGAGCACGTTGTCGTAAATTTAAACCGATGCGGTCGTGTAAGAATTGCAGGATGATGAAAAATGGTGTCTAACCAAAACAGACTGCGCTGTTGTCCTCTGGGCCACAAATATGAGGTCATTCATGACAGCAGAGACCAGCAGTATTTAGTCACTGGGTGCACTGCCACCTTGTGATGTGCTTTGAGCTCTGCATGTCTAAAACCCTGCGAGGAGCTTCACTCCACATGAAACGTGTATAGAATACATTCATTTCTGTCTGTTAGGTCATAACATCAGAGCCAGTGCCAAGGGCAGAGCCTGAGGGGGGGAGACATCCACCTTCCTCCCCCTGCGGCACGCTGAGTCCACCAACAGATGGATGTCACTGGCCCTTCTCAGTGATCACAGCAGAGGCTTGAAGCGGGGCTGCAGTCACTTTCCCGATCGCGGTCACCCCCTCTCTGCTCTCCGGGGGTTCGTTTCATATCTATCTGCTGCTCAATCAAGCCTGCCCGTACTGGGCCACCATCACTCACACTCTGCGGGGCAGCGAGTGGATTAGCTGACCCCCTGGTGTGGGAGTAGCAGGCCCCCGCAGCCTTGTCAGCAAACACTGGAGTCTTGAAGCAGCTGAAACTGGTGGGTGAGGTGGTCAGGGATGCTCCCCAGGATCAGGCAGTGGCCAGGGGAGAGATAGCAGCGTCTCCGGCACCCTGACAGTCAGCATGGCAGCAGGGTCTGCAGTCAGTCAAGAGTGATGGACAAAGTAGTCTGGTCTATCAGCCAGTTAAGTAATGGTATTCAAATGGTCTGCTTTTATGGTTTTATGAGGCGAACATTACACTCATATGTCATGGTTGAACATCTCAGTGCAATGTCACTCTTGTGAAAGCCATTCCAGAGCAATAATAAGGTCAGCAACTGATGTTGGGCAATAAGGTCTGGCTTCACGTTTGATCCCAGCTGCCTCAGACGGAGCTGAGGTCAGTTTTTGTTACCAATCTTACAGAAATAATTCATTTGTAACTCAAGTTTTCAGTGGCATAAAGAAGCTTCTATAGATTAACCACATCACTTTTCATCATGCGCGTACTTGCACATATTTCCACTTAAATTCACCTTAAAATAATTCCGGGAAAATCTGTTCCACCTTCAGCTACTGATACTCAGTTTAAATTATTTAGGCTTGCAACCCTGTATAACAATGTAGCCGCTGAACCATATGGCATTCCACTGTTTTAAAGACTAGTACTTGAATTTAAATCGCAAATATGATCACAGATATGCCAGGAGACTTTACAGCATCTGTATGGGCCTCGTGCAAAGTCAGAGATCCGAGATGGTATGAAAAAGTTGTCAGAGCCTCCCGTACAGTGTTCACTGAGTGAGAAGGTGACAGCATGATGAATGTCTCGCTCTGAGCAGCTGTATACTGCTGCTGCATGTGAGACAAGCTCAAAGACATCCAGGTTATGAATGGACTAGTCAATGAGGTAGAACATAAATGGCCTTTGGTCATAATTTCTTACTGCTTGGGAGATGCCCTGCTGTCGCCCTGCTCAGTGGAGAAGATGCATCACTCCAAGCCCCCCCCCCCCACCACCACCCCACCCCACCGATTCTTGCTCTTTTCCGTCTCTTTCTGATTAGCATAGCTGACCTATCACACGCTGGTGCTGAGTCATTATGAAGTGTTAGCATTTTCAATTACCCCTTGCCTCCCTTCTGGGCCACCCGTCTCCTCTGCGAGGCAGACACGGCACAGCAGGAGAAAAGCAACAAAATGCTAATTTCCCGCCTGTAAGAAGCTAACGTGAGCTCGACTTAAAAAAAGAAAAACAAACAAAAGAAAAGCTCATTAAAATTTCAAGTAGAAGTCGGAAACAAACAGCACTTTAATGGCTCGTGGTTCATGGAGAACTTTATTTCAGCTATACGGTTGTTTTTAAAAGCACTTATTAGCAATATACAGACTGAACGTTTTCTTTATTGATACAGGTCGTACTGCATACGTCAAACATTCATGCCAAAGAAAATACTACTGTCTACAGTTCTAACAGGGATAGCTACAGGTACTGAAAATAAAGAACAAAGAGGCTTTTGTTCAAACACAACCATAACGAAATACTACCATAAAGAGTATTAGTGCTTCTAGCTTATAGAGTTGTGATCAGAAAAGAAACACTGGACTAAAGTTGCTTAAAAGGCGCAAAAAAAAAAAAGAAAAGAAAAAAGAAGCAAAGCTTGTACGTGGTTGCAGATTCCCAAGCTAGACACTTCGCTGAGTTGCGACATGAGCAACCGCCTTTTAAAAGAGGTAAGGAAAGTTCTGTCTCTCAAATAAAAACACGATAAAACATACTTTATAGCAACAAAATGCTTTTGTTTTTTTGTTTCACAAATGAACAAGTTTGCCTTACAGACGCTGTGCAGCGAAATGCTTCTACTGGTGATTTCTAGAAAGCTATTGCCAATAAAAAGTAAACACGCACAAAAAAAACCAAAAACATATTTCAACATGAAGATGAGAGCAGAATGTTTGAGAGACTTTGAGGCTACATTGTAGGAAGGCAGTGACACCTACAAATCCTATTGTTTGGGCAGCAATACAAAATAATTTACATTTTCATCTTAGTGTTCTAATAGATTGTACTCTCTAGCTCCATAAAGGTAGACTTTGAGAAAAGGAAATACACTTAAATTAAACAAAAGTAACACAAAGAGCACCTTTTCCCCATACATGTTAATTAACAAGATTTTTTGGAAGCAAATGGCACGAAGTTGTCGATGGTGAATTAGCAATTCAGTGAAATATATACATTTATATATATTTTTTGTTAGACAACACCACCAAGTCTCAGTTTAATACCAACTTGCGACAAGATACTTCTGTCATCAAAACGTTTGCATCATGTGGGTTTGTGTGTGGGAACAAACAGTTACAATTGGGGTGGGGTGGGGTGGGGTGGCGTTCCACTGGACAGAAACTGAAAGAGTTGCTGTGTTTGTCTCGAACCCTTCCTACACGGCAGCTTTTAAATCCGCAGCAGAAAGGGTGTTGCGACACCGCCGTCGTTACAGCTCGGTAAACAAAGTACAGGGTGCAGCGTGCTACCTGGCAGTTAGACCATTATATCCGCATTTTGTCAATGACCTCAAGTGGACCTCCGGAGTCAGTGTGGAAAATGTATTTAACCCTGCTTTTCTAGTGCAAAACTGCCAACATTTGGTTTGTAACTGCAGGGACAGCCGGTAAGCAGAGCGTTGCAAGAGCCAAAGCTGCAACGCTCGGGGTGCAAACAGTGTCTCGAACCTGCCGCGAAAACTGAAGAAGCTTCTGATACAAAAACACTCGCATGAAGATTTACAAATACAATAAAATCTGACTGCAGCAGATGAATGAGAACTTTACATCAAACGGTAACAGGCCGCCCTCATCTCCTCCACACCTCTCACTTGACTGATACCAAAAGTTATTGAAACGCAGCTCATATCCAAGACTCTGAATCTGAACGTCGGACTCAAAGATAGGAAAACTGTTTGAAAAACTGAAAACACCACAAAAAGGAAGATGGGAAGAACATGGTGGGAAAAGAAAAGATCTTTTTTTTTTTTTAAGGAAAAAAGATGACGTCGCTGAAGCAGGCATCTTTCTTTCTGGCTGTACTCACAATGACAGCACAGCAAAATTCATTTCAATCAACTCATATTTTCCTTGTTTCGTAACAGGAATTCCACCTGAGCACAGTCAGCCCACTACGAGAACATTAGTGGGATAGAAGAAGACGTGGCCGGCTGACACGAGTGCTGTGTGGATGGCAGCAGCAGCAACAGCTGGTGTGGATGCCGCGTTGTGAGCGCGTTCAATGTGGGCTTTAAGAGAAGAGAAAAAGAGTTCATTGTGGGATCTAGTAGAGGAGGATGCGGCGTTCGATGGCCTTGCGGCAGATGGGGCACTCGCTCATTCGGTCCCCACATAGCTGGCAGGTTCCGTGGCCACACATGAAGATCATGTTCTTTAGCCGGTCCAGGCACACTGGACACATGGTCTGCACACAGGTAAACACGAGTTATAGTAAAATCCTTTCAACATGCAACATGTTGGTATTGCTACCCCAGCCGAGCCCTACACAATAACTTTATGGTAGCGGCATTCGTTTGATCGCAAAGATTTTTACAGCAGTGGTTATTGTTTCGCAGTTCAACTACGTTTGATTCTTCCGATCTAGTTCACGAGCCACACCTGGTTAGTGACCTTACCTGTTCCTTGATGTCTTGAAGCTGTTGTTGCAGCTTCTGTACGTCAGCGTTGACGTTGGTGTTCGCCTTGTCTCTCTGCAGGGCTGGGATGTTTCCGCTGGCTGCTCGGACATAAGAAAACAACACAAGTGCATGCTAAGAATAGAAAGAACTGCGGTTATCAGCCAAAAGATTAAAACAAATGCACCAGTGGCGACCACAGATTTCACCTCTAAACTATAAAATATACTGCCAATAAAAGTGACTGCAGCCACAACAACATTACCATTATGAAACGAGCAGAGCGCTCGAGTACATTTAAAAGCACGAGTTTTGTAAATGGGCAAGGATCACAAACACATGCGCACTGAATTTTATTGTTGGCAAACAAACTCAGGCTCTGGCAGTCCGCGCTAACTTGCTTTTAAATTTTATTTCAGAAATGCGCACTTTGTAATTATCTGGAATATAAACTGGCACACGACAAATTATCATGCAGCACTCGCTCGCTCACTCGTGTATAATGAAATGTGTGTGAAACTGCCTGAATGTATTATTTAAGTGCTCAACACAAATTTTTCTGGACTGATGCCCTGCTAAGGCTTATCGTCGCATCCAAACATCTGCCAGAAACGGTGAGCACCAGTGTGATTCTTGGGATATGCATCCTACGTATGTATTATCACACTGAAACAGAAATGGTGGTGGGTTAAGGGGAGGGGAGAGGGGCCAGGGCAGCACCGCGGGGGGTGGGTTGCAGGGGGCTCTCTATAAACAAGGCTCTCATAAGGGAGGGGATCATGGAGGTATACTTACACCAACTTAGTGCCAGATTGTTGGGCTGGAGAAGATCCTGGGATCCCCCTGCCATACTGTTAGAGCTCCCTGCTGGGAATAACCAGTCACATTGTTATAGCAGGAGCTGCCCTCACCAGCTCAACGGCTGGCCTGATGACCAAGACTACTCACTATAGCCTCTATGAGAGGTTCAGAGAAAGAATCTGAGAAGCAAACTAGCAAGTTGGAAACAGTGATCAGGGAAAGAAAGGGAAACAGAGTCTCTTCTACTGATTGCGTCAATAGATTTTTTATTTATTTTTTTGCCATCAGCTGATGCTTAGAGATGACTCTAATGCCTGGGTTAGAAGTACATTATGAAACTAATGCACCAAATTAAAGAAGGGCATCAAAATGCTTAAAGTGACAGGCATATTTTGTGCACTAGATTTGCCTTTAAAACAGGAAGCAACAAGCAGGGTTACTGGGAGAAAGGGAAAATAATAGCATTCAATGCTGCCCCTTGCATGAGTGTATGTGTCATTGTTTGGATCTGCATTCACTTGTGTACGTCTGGTAAGTGCGACTTGCTGATAAATGGAAAAAATAATATGGAGGTAAACACGAGATTTAGTTTCCTGCTTAACTCAACATAAAATACAAAAAACACAGTAGAAGGAATCACTAGTGAGAAGCACCACTGTCAGAAATAAGATGATGGATTGTGAATGCGACCCCAAATAAAAATAAAAAAACTGCACTAAATGCATCTTGTTTAATGTGCAAAGCGTTTATTACAATATTTTAGTTAAAATCAATCACAGCTGGGGCTGCTTTGCAGCTGGAAAAATGCTTTCCAGTTTCAGAACTCCTCCATATTCCTTTCCAGAAATGAGGGAGGGGTATTATAATGCAGATTCATGTGGGTATTATATGCATGCATCACAGGGGCTGCAGGTCATTTCTGTGATATGCTTAAAAATGAGTTCATCCATTCTATGTGAATGTGATTAGTCAAAGTTTTGGAGGACACGGGAACATTAATAAGGTTTTCTGTGTGCTCTGACATTATTGTATTATTCAGTAAAAGTCAATCTGGAAATGGCTTCTAAGATCCTACATTAAAAGATTGGGATTTGAAACTAAATTTTCTCCACTTTGAAGATCTGTGTGGTGATTTCAGGCACGGCAGTGAGGCCACTGTCCACTCGAGCTAAAATCGAAATAGAGGCTAGTACAAAAGACTTGAGCTAAATGGTTCTAATGATTAAAACACGACAGATTTAGATGTGGAAAGTTTGTAAAGTAAGTTTGAGTGTTTCAGTTTAGTTTACTTGGTTTCTAACATGTCTACTAGAATGAAAAAAATACAAAGAAAACATGAAAGTGATGGGTCATTCCATCTCAGATCACATCATTACATTTTTAGAACAGTCTTTGCTCAAACACCTCTGATTTGCCCGAAAATCTTATGGTTTAAGGTTTAGATATATATGATGATGATTCTAGATTTTTATTTATTTTTTTAAAAACCAGCCCACCAACTTTCAGGTCTTTCTTTTCACACACTGAAATCTGAGGCAATGTTTGAGATACTGAAGATCAAAGCCTGAAATTTTCACTGGTAAAATGAACCAGGATCTGTAACTTGGGACAAATACACCAACAAATCAGTCAATATGGGCTAGCTGAAATAAAATAAAAAAATAAAAAAATAAAAAATCTTGAATAAATTTAAGCAGTCCCATAAAGTCCCATTCCTGAGCACACATAAATAATAATAAAAAACATTGCAAAAGATAACAAGTGACGATGTCTGAATGGTATATGGTTGTGTTTCAAAGCAATGCAAAATAAAACAGAATACTTTTTAACATGAAATTCTTAGAGAAATGAAAAAAATGCTATTTTCATTCAGCTTTCATGCTGGATTGATCAAATATGACAAGCTGTACAAAAAAACCCCCACAAAAATATCAGTAATCTAAATAGAACAACATTCTGGAGTTTCCAGATAATACTATAACCATATCCGAGAAAGGTGTATTATCAAATATATGCATCTCTTAATTTTTTGTTGGCGTGCACATGGCCCTGGAGGAGTACGAGAATTCAGCAAGTACTGATATAAAATTTTTCTGTATAATTATTTTTAATAAATTGACTGAAAATAACACTTTGTTCCATTTTTGTGAATGGTGAATTTCATATTTAAAAGTATTTTGTATGTGTGGCTTTGGATAAATGTGAATTTGTTTTTGAAAATAAAGCCCCATAAAGCTGAAATTTAACAGCAATCATTCTACATGTCCAAACTTTGGACCATAAAGTTTTTAGGCAAACTGGAGATGATCGAGCAGAAGGGCCACGGTGATTTGAGGTGGAATGAACGTGACGTAAACATAAACAAACTGCAAAAGCAAAGCGGCAACAAAGCAAAAGATAAAATTAAAGCAGATTTGGAAAAGTAAAGAAATGAGAAAAGAAAGAAAAAAATATTCTAGGAAAAAGGGTTGGATTAAAAGGAAACGTGTGGAAAATTCACTCACTAAGGTCATCATCATCATCATCATCATCATCATCATCAGCGGCATCATCCTCCATACCTTTCCCTCCACAGCAAAGTACGAAGGGGGTGCGGCGTTCCACCACAGCCCGGCACTGTACGCACTTCTTCATGAGGCTGGCACAGTCTGGAGAAAAGACAAAGAAGATAATCAGTCCAAAAATCAATACTCAGTTTATTATTCACGCAAAAGCTGGCGGCCAAAAGAGACAATATGAAAGCAGTAGGTGCCTAAGATGATGTTGAAATCTGAACTGGTATTGGAAAGCTACCACGAAATGATAACTTACTCTCACAAGCGCACATGTGACCACAGGGCTGGAACAACACTGCTGCCTTTTTGTCAGAGCAGACTACACACTCCTCGATCTGTGGACGGACAAATGTAACACGAGAACAGAATATTTAAAAGGGAAAAAAACTCACTCCGGTCTATGTCGTGTAGCTGTTTAAAAGGTAGGAGGACAGCAGGAGTGCTTCTTCATACCTTAGTTCTCGACTGCACTTGTTCTTTGCAGATGAGACACTTCTTGACACGAGGCGAGCAGAGGGAGCAGGTGGCGATGTGTCCACAGGGCCCAAATAGAGTGTCTCTCTTCATGTCCGAACACACCATACACTCCTCGAGTGACTCAATGTTGCTGTTCAGAGACGGGCTGCGGGTGCCCACCTGGCCGCTGGAACAAAACACAGTGTGTGTCTGTGAGAGAGTGCAAAGAAGATTACAAGCAAAAGAAAGAAGAAAAGATCACGGAGCATGATGATTGCACCAAGATGTGATCTCTTCCTTTATCTCTTTAAAACAATGCTGCAGCAACTGTTGGAGCATAAACACACGTAAAACACTTTGCTAAAGTGCTATCACTGCAAATTAAGTTGAACTGCAAGCTAATTACATAAAACAGCTTTATAAATGTAGGTATCTACACAGGCACATCCTGGCACGCCGATGTCAATGCCCCATTTCACAATGTTGAACAAAGTGATCTGGAGCAACAGCAGAATTGAAAGTTTTTCTCTTGTGCTCCAGAGCTCTGCTCAGTCTCATGACATTCAGTTTGGTAGTTTTTGTGTAATCTTGCTGACAGACAAAAGGCACTGCAAACATGCAAAACTTCCAGGTTTAGGGAGTTGTGAACTCCTGAGACTCCATGAAGTAACTAGCCAAAGACTAGCCTGGCACATAATGTTCTGTAAAACTGTTTCACCTAAGCTTTTGTACAGATTGTCCACCCTTGTTTGTTGGTCTTTACGCTGAGCTCAGCCTGCCATCTCCTGGCTCCAGCTTCTTATTCACTAGCCATGAGAGTGGCATCGATCTTCCCATCCAATTCTCAGCAAGAAAGCGAACAAGTGTGTTTCCCAAAATGTCAAATGAGAATGTTTACCTGCTCTTTTCTTTGTGGCATTTGGCCAAAGCCTTGCACAGGCTGGGGTCAGGACACAGGTCTAGAGGGGACTGGCCCTTTTTGTTACGAATGGTCAAGTCTGCTCCATTAGCTGCCAGGAAGCAGGCGATGGATGCGGCACTCTTCTTCTCTGCCCCCTGGGTGCCCAAGCCCATGATTAACTGCAGAAAGCAAGACAGGCACAAAAAACATATAAAGTCTGAGATGCACCAGGCTTTTTGACATGAGGGATTATTTTAAAGTTGAATCCAGCGGGGGATCCGTGATATGTCTACACCTTACACAGTGCCACTTTAAGCAGTAATGCAATTAGGAGCGCTTTTTTACATTTTATCGACGTCTTCAGTTTTAAACTCAGAAGAATTGTGTTAAAATACATATCGGGTCACTTTATATGACCCAATCAGAGATACATCTTAAGATGACTGTCAGACAATATATTCTTCTAACCCCAACCCAAAATCCCATTAACTGTAACGTCTGTCTCCCTCCCATGGCTCGTCGCTACACTCAGTCTACCCCAATTCAAAGTCTCTCTCTCTCTCTTGCAATTTAGGCCTTCCATGTCTGATTGTCTCCAACCAGTAGCTTTTACATCTCATGCTGATGTAGCCATCGGGCCGGCTAATTCAATTCTCATTTTGATGGGAGGGGAGGGCCATGGGAGAGTGACCCAACTGCACACATCTCAATTAGGCCTGCTGTCTGTCGGTTCCGCTCCTCCGCGGGGGAACCAGAGAGGGCAGAAAGCGGGATAGAAGAGAGGAGGTGGAGAAAGAGAAGAAAATGGAGTGGAAGGGAGACAGAAGGTGACAGGTACGGAAAATCTGTCACCGAAGCTGTGCATTAAACTCCTCCCTGTAGGGCTTAGTGATGTGGTGTTAACACAGAGACAGCTGAGGTCTGACATGGCCCTTTTGGCCTCTACAGAGGGACAAACTCGTTCAGGATGGGTGAAAGGGAGCAGCAGGCCAGCTGACTGTTGGTGCTGTGCGGATGATGGGCTGGTGCAGTTGCCCAGTGATGCCGGGGATGGAGACTGTGGAGCACTTTGCTTCCAGACTAAGTGAGATCTGTCACCCTTTCATTTCTCACATACTGCAGAGTGGGCCATGTGCTGTTGTTATTAAAGGTGTGTATACAGTTCCTAAAGAGTACTAGGCCAACTTCTAACAGCCACAGTAACAGCAAAACTGTGGCTGGTAGACTGAACTTGATAACATGCTGCATCAGTATTCATGGCTTTCCTGGCTTGATACAATATATTATATAGAAATGTCAGAATTAATCAGAACAGTCTATTGTATAAGATTCCTAAAACTAGACTGAGCCTACTATTACTGCAGTATAAAAGCATTGTTTGTTATTATTAAGCTACAGTAACATTTTCTAAAAACAAAAGTTGCATATCAGTATAAATACACAGATTCACAGAAAAAGTCATGTTTTCATTTTTGCTTTCCTGCTACCACATACACATTTGTTTTATTTTTATGTATGGCCACCTCCTTAAGAATCCCTGACGCATGTAAAATAAATGTAACATAGCACGAACAGTGAGGTTAATAATAGATGTATGTGTACCGTGTTCTTGGAAGGTTCCCAGGGCTCCACTTTGCTGACATCTTGCATATCTTGGAGCTGCCGCAATTGGGACAGCGTGTGGTGACGCAGTGCCTCGTGAAGCGGCGTGTCCCCATCCTTGTCCTGCACGTCGAGCTTGGCCTCTGCCCGTACCAGCAGCTGATAAAGAGAAACATATAAACGAAGAGTTACACAGGCAGACAGCGGAGGAGAAACTCGCAGCCGCCATGAAACAACTTTAATTTAATGCTACAATGCAAATGCCACATGCTGATTTATGGGTTGCGGGCTGCTTACAATGAACTGCTTCAGCATTGTGCTACCCAATTATGGAGTGCATTTTTTTGTGAGTCCACAAGGTGGCAACGTGGCAATCTCAATCCAATGCTACGCTCAAAGACTCTGACCAAGACACTGCCTTAGAGAGCCTTTTCCCTTCTCTCTGAAGCAGGACTTTGTTCAACTGCAGGATATCCAACCATATAAATTAAATGTGGGGCTGCACTGATGTTTTTCTGTTCCCTTTTGTGCAGTCTATAAAGAGTGGCAGAGAGATGACTAAAGACACAATGCTCACTACGCAATGCAAGTAAGAGAGGGAGAACAAATGAGAAAAAGAAGAGGACCCACTAACCCGAACTATCTGGGTGTGCTGGCGCTCCACGGCCAAGTGTAATGCAGTCTGCTGGTTGACATTCTGAATGTCTAAGCTCGCATTGCCCTGGGTGGTGGGAGAGAAGCAAAAAAAAACCTCAATATACAAAGGGTAACAAACCATATGCGCACACAGAGATGACAGACGAGTAATGAATGTACAGAAATAGAAACAGGAAAAAAGAACATGTTTCATATAAAAAAATATATTATAATTCCTTTGCACATGAAAGACTGTAACAACATCTCTGGCTTTATGTGCCATGACAGAATCTTGTTTCCTTTAGCCCTGCCAACCAACAAAGTATCACCCGGGAAGCTGGGGGGAAAAAAGGTATCCTACAATAACGCTGCATGTGATTGTCATTTCCAATTGCAAACACCTCAGCTGAGGAGATGTGGAGGGAAGATAAGCATTGTGATCAGGCAGTGTGTGAAATCCCAAAGTAATAAGACTGACTGGCTGGCTGGCTGGCTGGCTGGCTGACTTGCTGGGAATCTGCAGTGCACCTCGTACTGTGGTGCAGTTTTTGAATAGAAAGCTGAGCCATCACTGCGAACAAGCCCAATGCAGGAACTTGGGAAAAAGCTGTCCCTGCTGAAAGGTAGCTTGCACAGCGAACACTCATGCACTGGAATGTTGCAGCAACATTACTGCCTTGCACCATATCCTCATTAACCCAGTTCCTGCTTGATCAGGTGACTTTTGCTGTAAACCGGTGTGCGAGTTAGTCTTCAGGGAGCGAAACCTGCAATCTCGGAAGGGAAAAAGAGCATGAACTTATGATTGCAAGAGGAGGAGGATATGATGGCCCAGCAGCACTAAAGAATACCCCTGGAGGACCAGTGAATTCAATAAAAAATAAATAAATAAATAAAAAAAATAGGGGAAAAAAAAGGGCATGTATAGGCGCTTCAACTGGTCTACAGCTTGCAGGCTGCAGGGGAGTGCAGTGGAAGCTGCGTTAATGGTCTGTAGGCAGGTAAAGCTAAGAGTACAGGCTGAGTAGTTGCTTCAGTGCTTTGGGATAATTATGAAATGTGAAGTTTCTTAATATGCTTAACACAGGTGACTGTTTAAATGTGTTTTTCAGTCGCTCATCTCACAAGGGTCTGACGAAACAGATATCCTCACGCTTAATCCTTTTAGCTGTCTACAGAGGCAGCATAACAGCTTGAGCACGCTTTTAAGATTCAAATCTATTTTCTGACATTTTCATAGAACTACAGCACGGGTGTCCAACACTCTCAAACATCTGCTGGGTGGATACAGAGGGAGCCTGCCTCAACTGCTCTTTAATGTGATAATGGTGCCTCTGTAGACATGCTGTTATAAAGTATGTATAAACAGAAATAGCTGCCAAGTTAAGTGATTAATGCATGCATTCAAATTTTGAGTGTTGGAGTGTTGCTACCTGGTGCACCAAAAGCTCAGCCACCTCCACGTGGTTGTTGAGAGCAGCCAGGTGCAGTGCAGTATAACCGTCGTCCTTCTTCTCATCTACAATCCAAGGCCTTGGTAGTTTGGATAGCAGCACACGCATGGCACTGAACAGAGAGGAGGAAGAGAGGGAGGGAGAGAAGTGAGTGCTTTAGGTTGTGGGCTTTGGTGCATGAGAAAAAAAAATACTATAAAGAGTCAAGACAATCAAGTTATTTTCATATGAATTTCTGATAGAAATGCCAAAATTTGTGACCGAATGTCTCGTGCCATACGCGTCACAGTGACTGTGCTGTCGGTACACAGCACACCCCAATACACAGCTTTTCTTTTTACAGCAGGGCATATCCCATTTTCACACATGGCGACAAGAATACTAAATCAACTTAGGGAGGAGTTGCTTTACCAACTACAGTGTTATTTACATCAAGCTTTGAGCAGTGCAAGTGCTGCGCATTATCTAAGAGTGCCAGTCCCCCCCCCTACCAACTCTTCATTTAAAAAGGGCAGTCACTTTTCCCTTGATGATGCGCAAAAGCACGTATCATTGGAAGGCAACATGGTAATTACGCAAGATTTAGCTGCATTCACTCAGGTCTCCTCCTGGGAAAGAAATGGAAGAGGTGGGAAGGGAAAAACATCTATTGTTTAAACAGTGCTATTAAACAGAAGTGGTCCGGTGTGCTGACAAGAACCAGTTCTGTGTCACTGAAGGTCATTTAGAGGATGTGTGCCATAAAGACATGTGGCTGCAAAGGCAGATGTACCAGAGGAGGGCTGAGAAGAAGTCACAGTGTCAGAGTGGGGATAAAAAGGAGGCTGACTGTCACTCCCTACAGTGTCATTAACGAAAGAGGGTTTTTTGTTTTTTTTAACTGTTAAAAGAAAGGCACACATATTTCCACTCTACTAAATACAAAGATGAGAGAAAATTAAAATTAGAAAATGAAATTAGAGGGAAAACTATGCTGAAGTTGAAGTATGTAGATTTTACTTAAAGAGTGTTGCAGTTGTAATTAACAGAGTTGTAATTAAATGTGTTAACAGCCTTCTTCCAATTAAACAAAGCAGGTTTCACAGTATGGCAGCTTTACTTTATTATGCATTTCAACTCATTCATTATCTCTCTGTTCTTGACCCCGAGTTCTTTCCTGCTGTAGCCCATGGGCATACGGGAGAGAGAAATACTAAATGCTGGAATGAGACAGATTCTTCTTTTAATGTGCAAGCGGTGCATCGACGTGCTTTGTTCACATACAAAGGAATATAAAACAACACTTATAAGCCATATCCCTGAACTCTTCTTGTATCTTGTCTGTAGTTAGGTACACAGTGTACCTTCAGTCAGCATTAAGGCAGCAGCAGTGCTGGAGGGAACACTTCTGACCTTGTTTAACCCTGAATGCTCATACAGGGCATATCTATAAAATGCGACAAAAAAGAAAACAGCCAATTTGACTCGCTCTTTGATATGACTGACCAGCGTGCACTGGGCTGTTCACGTAAACATCGCACGGATAAATAGAATTTCGAACAGTAAAATGAGGAAATGTGCTCCGGCACGGGGCAGGAAAGGCCACAGTCCGGACAGTCAATGAAAACGCTCAACCATTAGATAAAAACCAATAATCTAGCAAGCTTTCGGTCTAAATGTGAACAGGATGGCTGGTTCTCTGCGGGTTTTTGCTAAGCCTATAGCTTGCCTCCCTCCCACTGGAATAATGAAAGAGAGCATCATCAGCACACCCTCTTGAGGAAAGCAGAGAGGCATGGGGCAGGCAGTCAGCACCTCTGTATGGACAGAGATTCAGGGCTGGTGTACTGCTGCAGTGATGAACAGCGCAGCACACTGATCCCAGTCTCCCTCGCTCGCTCTCGCTCTCTCTCTACCTCTCATTGCACAGAGGCTTACGTGCACACACACACACCTGCATTGCTTGCAGCCATCTTCAACCACTTAATGCAGAGGAGCACTGCTTAAATGTGATAGCAACCGCACCCATTCTGCCTAATCTCACATTCATAACGTGTCGCCTTTGTTACAAAGAAGTATTTGCTTACACACTGTAGATTTTACATCTCATAGGGGACTTCTGAGGAATTTCATCCATGGCCCACCCGCTGGGTAGGAGTTGAGACTTAAGCAAGCAAATCATTCAAGAAAAGATTTTGCCATATAAGATTATTGCCTGAAGCTACAACACAAAACTTATTCCCAATGGTTCAAAATAACACTCTTTTCAGCTATATGGGAAACACATTGCATTTTTCTAAAGCACAAGTTTCCACCAGAATCAAGGGCAACTGTCCCACATGAAGCCCTTGTTCTTTTTGTACCAATTGTCTCACTACTACTGGCAGTACATTTGCACAATCTGGATTGGCTGGAAATATTCACTATCTATAGAACAACCGGCCAATGAATGCACACCTGCTTTAATGCAGGAGCATACCTGCGCCTTCTAGCGTCAGAATCTAGCGCTCGAGCGCTGGGCAGGTGTTCGCTGGTGTAAGGAGCCACTCCAATATAAGTCTAGATTGACAGGCTCCCCTGCCACGCTGGGTAAAATGGGCGGACATTAATATTAATGCCCCATACTGGCACTGCTGCAATGCAGTTAAGCCATTTGCTGTAAAAGCAGAAAAAAAAAAGAGACTGAATTAAGAACCAAGAAATAAATTTAAGTTGTGTTTTTATCTCTGGGGTGAGCGGTCTTAGCAGTGACTGAGGGGAGTATAACAGAAACTGTGTGTTAGCTGATGAGGTAGGATCTAGAGAGGGAGGGAAAGAGAAGGGAGAGTGATTCTGACCAGCTCAGGCTGCAGAGGTTTTATTGAGCAGAAGAATGAAGTGACCTGGGAGCTAACGTTCACATAATTCAGATAACATGTAGAGAGGATTTATTTTATTATGACTGAACCTTAAAAACCAATTCTATGCTCAATGTGGGAAAGGGCACGCTAGCATATAGGGGATAAGGGGGTACGTGATGGAACTGGGTCACCCTGTGAGAGATCTCGAAGAGTCCCTCAGGAACGCTACACTGGGTCTTGTTGTCTTTGGCTGCTATTTGTCATTGACTAGGACACTCTCTGATGCCCTCAGCTTTGTGTGTGTTGGCATTTGTCATTGTATGGAAGACAGTGGAAGTGCGCGTACATGCAATTGCTGGTATGAGCGTGAGGGTCGACAGGGCCCTTCTGCTGCCCTGGCCTGGCTGACAGCCATCTGTGTGGTGGTCAGCAGCCGTTATTACAACAGGAAGTGAGAGTCAAGGGACAATAACGTGGGTAGGACAGGGCAGAACAGGAACAGTCAACATCCAGTCTGAGATTAATGGCTGCGCACAAACATATGGTTACTCTGATGTGGGAGATGTGTTTGGCATACCGTCATCTGTTAACGAAGGCTTCAAGCTCAAGAAAAAAAATCCAAATTCTGCATTGGAAATGAGTCACCAAAAGGTGCCACCTGCTTTGAGATAATAAAATAGCTTTCTGCAGCTATTAATGAAAATGATCAGTCTTGCAAATGTCAGTGTTTATATGGTCAAACAGAGATCCAAAGAATATGGCTGCAAAAACTCTACCTTAATATCGTCACCAAAATTTCTGTATTCAATCCAACTCTTGGACCTGAAATTAAATCCCAGCATTAAGTCTACTTTTGCAAAGGTTTCAGCAGCACATACAGATCTGTTTGGCCAAACAGCTCCGCCTGTGCTCAATCAAGTAAATGAAATTTAATGGATTGTATGACAACGGAGCAAACTGCACCTGCCAATCAAGACCATGTAATACAGCTGTAAAGCCTCTGGAAAAAGCTGATAAGCAAACCTTTAGCTGCAAGCATTTCGACAATGTTATTTGCCCCACCCTTCTGATACGGCCTTAACAGAGCTGAACCGGTAGCATCATTTTATTATGTTTCCTTTCTACATTACAGTACGACCCCCACCCCACCCCCCAGTCCTTCTTGGAATCGCCTTTCCAGAAGAGTCAAGTTCAGACGATACATGAGGTGTCAGCTCACTGAGGACTAGATCAATATATTCGAGTCCTCTGAAATAGTGGACCCACTACCCAACAAATCATTCACAGTTGCAACACTACCGCCAAAATGGAAGCCCCCTTCTCCCCTTCCCACTCCAAGCAGGGAGGTGCTCTTCATCATGTGTGAGAGACTTGGTCCCTAACTCACTAGCAGCTGGTAGGGGCAGGGGAAGAGTCATAAAACTGTTTCAGTGATGTTAAAACATGCTTACTGAAGGAGACTGCTTGACTGGTACACTGCATACTTCTAATGCATTGCATGTGTGCATATATGTGCATAACTTTGATTATATAATTCAAGTAGCCGATAATCAAAATGCAAATGTAACCCTCAAAGTTCATTGCGGCCATCACCTCACCCCCAAATGCAATTAGTTACAAGTTCACTTTGTCACGAGCATCCCACAGGTATGTGCCATCCTGCTGTGGACAGAGTAAATAAACACGGGTAGCGTCCAGACCAGCAGTGCAGCAGAGAGCTGGGGACAAGAACCTAACTGGCTCCGCTCGATAAAAAAAGCTTTCATTACCATGCCGTGAAGAGAATAATTTTCCCTACAATGTGACCTTCCCCTGCCTGCCTCTACCTGAGGCCCCTGAGTGAGCATGCTTTTATTACGGACTATTTGCATAAACCAGGAAGAGGGAAGACGGGAAAGGGGTGCATTTCTCTGATGTTTTGGTTATCGCTATAGTATTGCTGCTGCCTTGAAGGTTGTCTAGGAGACAAGAGATGCATTTTGAAACATCTCCAGTTCAGTTTTCTGTCCATTTGGGCAGTAGGTGTGGCCTATAAAGGCTTAGCTTAATTAGCTATAAATCACCTGGTTATGTGGAGTACCCTGATTCATGGCAATACATGGGGGGGAAAAAAAGAGAGAGAGAGAGACAGCAAGACAGTCAGAGAAGCCCAATGGCATGTTAATATCCCATTGGTTCGAGATGACCCAATTATTTTCCCATGCTCCTCTTCCTTTGCACTTCATTCTCCTCAGCACCTTGAAAAAGCCTCATTCTCATTGCTGCACAAGCCATAATAGTCATAATACACATCCTTTTACTTAACAAGAGAAGAATGACATAAAAGAAGGAGCAAGGACATGCAGATTATATTAGACTAAAGAGACATCTAAATCATACTTACACTTACCAGAGAATGACTCAATAGTATCATTACTTTTAAAACATCTATATAATTATTGAACATCACTTTTCCACATAGGCTTGGATAGGCCAGCTAATAGATTCTAGTGTATTAGTAATGCTGGTCTTTGAACAGCTGGGGGGGGGGGGCAATTAAAATTAACCTGCTGATTAAAAACAAACTTATGGATACAATGACTACACAGGTGGCAATTTGGTCATTTTAAAAAGGTTGACTTGATGTGGGACAAATGATACAAATGTAAACACAGAAAAAAGGAAATTCAACCTAAAACCATGT
This sequence comes from Cichlasoma orientale, assembly GCA_034780415.1. NCBI lineage: Eukaryota > Metazoa > Chordata > Actinopteri > Cichliformes > Cichlidae > Cichlasoma > Cichlasoma orientale. Next base: position 240,290 of record JAVDPK010000410.1, on the reverse strand, counting down.
GTTAGTAAAACAAAGAAATAAACTGGAACATTCTTGAAAAGACACTAATAATTTCTCCAAAATATGAAGGAAAAATGTGATCTTGGTAGGCATGGCTTTTTAAATAAGTGCGGCTAAAGATTATTATAATAAAAAGTTAGGGGAATTCCCTAAATGGAAGTAAATGGTATCATTTAAATGAATAAAGCGTATATAAGGAAAGTGCAATGAGAATTACATTATCATTCTATTATGGATTGTTAATGAATTCTAGAAATTCAACTGCATCTATAAAGGGAAACTGGGAAAAGGAACTCAATATTGAAATATAAAAGAGTGACTGGCAAATCATATGGAAGAACCCCCAACACACTAATTCCTGGACGTGGAGGGAATTTTACTGGAAGAACGTAATTATATGCTTAGTTTTAATCAGGCCTGCGATAGAGAGAAAACCCTTAAGTAAAAAGTGTGCTGGAGAGAGAATGAATCCATAAATATTAGCATTTGGAGAAACCCCAGAATAACTAAAACAAATCACAGAAATAGTATGCACAATGGTAACACGAATAAAATATGTTTCTGAGAATTTCTGTGCTTTATGTAATTTTACAAATGACCCCGTTCTGCAAAGGGATAAATGTCCACTGAAAATATTAAAAGTGGCTTGTTAAAAAGCTATAAAATGGAAATGATGTAAAGCTGAACCACCAACTCTGGGTCTGTTAAAAAAAAAAAAAAAAAAAAAAAAAAAAAAAAAAAAAAAAAATCAGAAGTAGGATGCAACAGAGTGAACAAAGGACGTATTGATGAGGATTCAAATACAAACCTCCACCCTTTGATATATCAGTGGACCTATAATGGTGTTTAATGTGTACACAGTGGCAGGAAAAAACTTGTGCACCGTTTAAGATTTTAACATGAATCCTAAAACAGCTTCTTTCAGCTGCTCCCTTGTTTACAAGGGGTCGCCACAGCAGGAAGCTCCGCATGTTTGATTTGGCAGATTTCTTTCTTTTTCTTTTAAATGCCTGATGCCTTTCCTGACGCAACCCCAAAGGGATTTGTGTTTCCTCCTGAGATCGAAGTGGGGATCTTTCACTTGTTAGATGAATGTATAAACCCCTACATTATGAATCCTCAAACAGAAATGAGAATAATAATATCACCATAAGAATCTTATCCCAAATTCCGGGACAATACGAATGTTTAAAACAGGAACAACAGCCGATGCTGATATTTGGCCAATATATTGGTGCATCCCTAATACATCTGGTCATATTTATGCAGAAATATATGAAACCTTGGAAGCAATAATTCTCCATTGCAACTGTAACCTGTTTGTGTCAGGCCTCAATCACCCAGGCCTGAAGAGCCCCTGGAAACGTGTGGTCGCTATAGAAAAATGTGTATTTCTCAGCTGGCTGTCATTAGGTGAAATTGGTCGCAAAGAGGGTGCACCACAAACCCACGTGTGATTGCTTTGGTCACTAGCAAAGGTGACTTTGAAAGCAAACTGTCTCAGTTTCCGGTTTGTGTTGCACTTTTCACAGTTTGATTACTGCTCGGTGAGTAGTCTGAGAGTGTTTGCAAACAAGTGGGCGTTTTCCATGCAAACTACAGGAAACCGCAGCAGTCTGCTAAGGACAAAAACGCTCTCACTCAGCAGCATCTACACTGCACAATCTGTGAAGCCAGTGTTTCAATCCTGATTGACAATGATTCTTTCACCGTGACTGAGATACTGGTCATACTTTAATTATAAAGCTTATTTCACAGTTACTCTGAACCAAAACCAGATATACTCCTTGGTGAAATTAATTGCAAGCCTTTCCAGATACGGGTTCAAAGCAGTAAATAGAACCAAGCGACTGGCTACGAGTTCTGCAGAACGGTGGAGAATTCGGCCGCTCTGAAGGTCCTTCGATCGACAGCCACTCATCAGTCGGCCACTGTCACCGTATGGCAGGACAGTCTGAGAGGCTCCCCTGATCTACAGGCTCACAGAAAATCTAGCACCTTAAATCACTCCTGACTCCCACCAGGCCCACCTCCCACCTTTTTGTGCCTACAATCATGTCACAAACACACAAACCCCACATTTCACCTGAAACACTCATCTCTGTATGGTTTAAGCTGTAGAAATCTGACAGCATTCCCCTTAAGCATGATGGCAAAAATGATGACAACGCGTCATCAAATTTTTCTACCACAGTAATTGGCAGGGCAGATCCAAAGTGACACAAACTGCAATACTGCAGCAGATGAGTCTGACTTCTTTGGCATTTATACTTATAGCCACATAAGCAGAAGAAGATGCTGTGGCTGAAGGAGGAGTTTGGTAATTACAATCTATTGTTCGCAGTGGAAAATAATGGGGATCAAAGGACATTGTATCAGCTACTGCCTTCCCTAAGCACTGAGACAACAGGCCATATGCTCCAGAGCAGCACAGAAAATGTCTAACAGCCAACTTGTTAATGGAGGGGAAATGGAGCTTATATGAATGTACTGTACATTACACACATCCATCCATCCATACACATACAGCACGGAAACCTCAACAGATTCCCCACAGATCTAGACCCATGATTCATTGCACAGATACTGCAATGAAGGTTTCCTACAGCAATTTTCCACATAGGCTACTCTGCCTAATCCCAATAATGTTTTTTTTTCTCCACAAAATGAAAGTCAATTTTCTTGAGCATGCAAGCATCACGCGAGTATCCACACAGCCACATGCACAAACACACCAAGAGACATAAACTAACAGAACTTCTTATCCTGTCTGACCTGTCGTGCTGCATTTACATGGGAGCCATTGACTTCAGTGTCCATACGGGTTACCAAGGTAACGTGGCCTGCATTATTCAACAGCTGAGCTTGGTTTTGATCTGAACACTGACCTGAATGTGTCCCTCAGAGTACATTAGGATTACTAATACACACTAAAAAAACAAAAAAAAAAAGAAAGAAAGAAAGAAATAAAAAAAAAAGAAATTGTATATGACTGGATGTGGGAAGCTAAGCAAAGACTGAGAGCACATTTAATCACAAATAATAACGTCATCTCTCTTGGAAACTGACACTCAATATTGTCTCAGGGACATGAATTAGAATCCTAAAAAAAAAAATTACTGTGACATTATCAACCATAATCCAGGGTGATAGTCACTATATTAGTAATTTTTTGAGAAATGCAGAAAACTAAGAAGTTAAAAATGTTTGGTTACCAGGATACCCCCGGTTCTCTGAAAACTGAGTCAGGTATCTCACTATGGTGCTCTGAATAGTGAGATACCAAGTGACAAAGTGAGGTTTGAAAGAGAACAGAAAGATATAAACATAGTAAAAAATAAATTAAAAAAAAAAAACCCCAAAAAAACAGATACTTGGAGAGCACATCCTAGACCAATGTCCTATTAAACAATTTAAAGGAAAAAAAAAAAAAAAAAGCAATTTGGAGATGCATCAAAATTTAATGTGAGCTTACTTTGCTGATTCTTCACCTTTAACAAGTTTTATGAAATTGGACTTGCTAAAAACATGCACAGATAGGCAAGCTGAACTTTAAAAAATAAATAAATAAAATACGTCACAGCAGGTAGCCAGCTGCATAAAAGCCTACATACTGGCATGTGTTCTTCGGTTTTACGGGTGTGAAACTATATTTAGCAATATAGAACTTGTACAGTAATGTTTTACATGTGTTCACTAACCTAAGAAAAAAGCATTAAACTTCAGTGTTTCCTAAAATCACAAACCAATGTGAAATCACTGGCTTTAAAGTGTCATCTAATGCACAAATAAATTGTATTACTTATTCCAATACATCAAGTAAATAGATAAACTATACTATTTTTTTTAAGTGGTGGGTACAATATTAAAGATGCCTGACAGCTGTGCTGTGAAAGTACATCACCTTGCTCTGTCATATTTATTACCTGCATTGCTGAAGCACTTAAAGTGCCACAAATAAATCCTGCTCTTTCTAGGTTTGGCAAGTGGGCAAAAAGAAAAAAAAAATGCCATCAGTGAGTACAATGACTTCACAATGCAAGCGTTTCTCTTTGCATGCTATAGTCACTTTCCCAAAAGCTCTTTATGTCCTTGAGTCCCTTCCGTATGGGCTGTACCTCTCCCTCCCGCCCTCCCTCCATCCATCCATCCCTCATTTCTTCTCTTCCCCCTTTATCCATCTATCCTCCCCCCCCCCCCCATCTGCTACCCCCAACCCTCCCTCTCCCTACATGTGCTGTAGCAACATAGCAGCCAGGACTCAATGTTTCAGCATGCCACAGGATAGACAGAGCATTACAGCATGGCTGAGCTTATCTATTGGCTCAGAGCCACTGTTGGCCCTGCCCTAGGAGGAAGTGTGGGCATTCTGATTGGTCACAGGGGGATTGGGGCTTGTATCACCGTGTCCTCTGGCTGATCTGTTGGAGTGGTCCCAGCTCATAGAGAGGTGGACAATTGGGGGACTTTTCAACTAACGCGCAGTGCGTGCTGCAGCAAAGTGGTACCCAGACTCGCCGAATGAACCAGTCACCGCGCTACATCTTTGATGGTTTCTCACTTCAGTGAGTAATTTAACTAGAACAGGATACAGCAACATAATGCAGAGCCTAGCTGAGCAACCACAATGAACAAATTAAACAAAGGCCTAAATAATTACTAAAAACAAAACAACAAAAAAACAGGAGCAGCAACTTAATTCAAGAATGCACAGTGTGATTGATAATAATTGTGGATTCCTGGGGTTACTTTGAAATATCGCTGTGATTGTTCATCTTTTAATGAACCACAGCTGAGCACCTGCAAATAGGTTTATTTCCACCGACATCCCACAATCAGGAATGATCTCATATTGCTCTGTATGTCCGATTTGATCCTGATATATAGTAGATAAATTTGCAAAAACTAATCGATGCATCACTGTGCTCAAAAATCTAAAAAACCAAATAATACTGTTGTCAGCATTATGTAATAAGTGTGCATGTGATATATTTCTGCGTATAAGCATAGAGTGACAAGGTACTCATATTGTCCTCAGCAACTACATCATCTTTTGTGTCTACAGAAGCTGTCTTTATTTTATGAGTAGGGTTAAGCCTGGTTTTCTGATGCAGCCGGCTATTCTCTGCTGTATTTATTTTTTCACACTGTAAAAGTTAACACCTTAAATTTAAAAAAAAAAAAAAAAGCATTAATTGTTGTTAGGCAAAGCACAAACATGCAGAGCGCATGTGTTATTTGCGTGGCTGCCTGTAAATAAATACAGATCATATGCTATAAATTGTGCATGCTTGTGCATCTGAGACCATGGTCGTGCATCACAGGCATCTGTGCAAAGGTATCTGTGGAGTTTGAGAGTCGTTTATTGGTAAAAATGTGGCACCAGTAAGCCACGGTAAAAGATCAGAGAAGCAGAGGAACTTCCCCTGCGGTGAGGCTGAAGGGAACAATGGGCTACTGGATCAGAGAAGCTGACTGCCACTGGCTTCCCCCTCCAGCATCCAGGTAGGTTGGCCCTATTCATAAATCACTTTTATTCCTCCAAGCACTCAACAGCCTCACCTCTTCAAATGATGCACTGTGTAAAGGGATGAGGAGGCAGGCGAGTGTGGGGAGCAGGATACAAAAGAGGGGCACTGTGGGAGGAGGGAGAGGAGAGGTGCTGACAGTGAGGTACATCGAAATTAAGATGGCTAAAATTGTAAACATCTTTTCTCTGTTTAACCACTTTGCCTAATCTAAATCAGCATTTTTCTCAACCTGAAAATGGAGCTTTCACAAAGAAACCCCCAGAGTGTGTAAATCTGAAAAGGCCAGTGTGGTGTTTTAATGCAAATAGGCTAAACAGAACTTTCACAAAGTAATGACTTAAAATAAGCCCAGTAACGATCAAGTGATGAGTGCCAGAGTGCACTGATCAAGACGGTCTTGAGTCACCTCCAAATTTTCTCTGAGGTCATTCTCCCCAAATTTTTCCAAATTTCAAAAGATGTCCTCGAAACATTTCTGTTATGACCCCTCCTGTAATAAGGTCGTCTTGACCTTGACATTTAACCACCAAAATCATATGTTCATCCTTAAAGCCAAGTGAATGTTTGTGTAAACTTTGATAAGATTATCTTAGGGGCTATTTGGTATACCTGAGAAAAAGATAGATGGGCAACCAGAAAATATAATTCCTCTGGACACGGCTGTCGCTGTCACTGTCACGGTGGCATAAATCTCCGTGAAAACACTAATGTGGATGCAAATCATCCTGTATTTGGACAGCTTAACATAGCTGTACAAGTAACCACAAGGAAGGCCCCGGCTCATGGAAAAGAAGCATGGAGATTTAACTTAGAAAGCACAAACTGAACTTATTAAAAGCACCTTTAATCCCTATATGATGTTGACTGGTGGGCAGGTACACATAAAGGTGAAATTTAGACGTGCTGAAAGGCTGAACTCCTCTGGCCAGCTTGAAGCTCTGAGAAAAAGCAGATGTTTCACCACCAAAGCAAACTAACCAGAATTCATAGCACAAAACTTCCCAATCCAGAAGGAAACCTGCTTCTCACTTAGGTAAACTCATAAATGAGCTCTCATAACGTTTTGCACATTATATGAAAGAACCTAAAATATATAATGCTTATTAAGAGATATTTACAGCCATCCATAAGCTTTTCTATAATTACAGTTTTACAGCTTGGATCACACTAAATGTAAAAGGTCTTCCTGACATTGACTGGAAAGCAGCATCCATTCATCCATCTATTGTCTTCCACTTATCCAATTCAGGGTCACCGGGGTGCTGGAGTCTATCCCAGGTGTCATGGGGCAAGAGGCGGGGTACACCCTGGACAAGTTGCCAGTATGTTGCAGGGCTAGGAAAGAAGTGCCTAAACTCAAAATGACAACAAATCACTGCAACTTTCTCTTCCAGAAAATAACTTATTCCATTCACTCTAGTGGAAGTGATACTAAATTTCATAAAAAAATGTAGATATCAGACAAAATGTTTACCTAGCAAGGAAATGAGTGTGAACATTAGTGCCATGACAGTTGTCACAGGCAAATAAAAGATGGGGACATTGTTTACTTAGTTTTAGCATAGCATCTCACCAAACAGGCAACAATATAGCATTAAGTCAACACAAAAGTCCAGTCAAAAATTCTTCATTGCCGGCCTTACAAGGCCTGCTGCACTAAATCATCATCACAGCACGACCCTCCTGTTTTCCCTTCTCTGCCTCTTCACTCCCAACGGGTCACGGCACATGGCTGAACCTGGTTCTGATTCCTGTTAAAAGGGAGTTCTTCCTTCCCACCATTGCCAAAGTGCTTGCTCATACACAATCACTTGATTTCTGAGGCTCTCTTTCTAATATTTTAGAATATTTTACTTCACAGTATAAAGCATTTTGAGATGACTGCTCTTGAGAATTGGTGCTGCATAAATAAAACTGAACTAATGCTGCCATTGCCACACTTCATGAGGCTATGTGTTTCTACCAGTATATGTTTAACTCGCAGAAAACAAGCACTGAGCTATCCAGATAGACTTAACCTAACATCACTGGTGTAATTTAAAATCAGAATACATTTAAAAAAAAAAAAAAAAAAAGGAATTCATAGAGTTTACATTATTATGCTTGTAGTTTTATAAGGTCAATTTATAGAGAAAATCCCTAACAACATTCTTAACAGGAAAAGATCAGATTAAAATATTTTACTTTCTGCAAGCATTTTATAATCAGAGCTAATCAAATGCTGCCTTTGTTTTTATCGATACATGTACTGAACAGCAAAGGATTTAAAAACTGTAAAAAATTGTAATCTGGCACTAAACTGTTTAACAAGTAGTATTTTCTTAATTTGAGTGGAGATATGTCCTAACCGGTAATCATAGAGAGAACAAGCGCACCCACCCCTTCATCCAGTGAAACAAAGCACATCCATTAGTAGACCCTTTTCTTATTGATCGATTAACTGCTCAGCTAAACATTCAGCCCTGTGCTATTCATCATGGAGAGAAGATATAAGCCATGCTGCAGAGTTTCGGGGCAGAAGGGATGTCGGGATGTAATTGAGATTAAACTGGTGGGTTGGGTAGCTGGAACAGGCAGAGAGGAGACCCGGAGGAGGGGGATACACATAGCACACAAGGGCATCCTCAGTGGAGTTTGTTAGAAGCCACAAAAACCTTAAACCAACTTAGGGGGGGAGAATAAAAACACAAGTAAAGACGTGCATGAACAGTAAGTGCATTAACTGTGTGTAAATTTAAACAGAGTACATAAAAAGGCCGAAATTACCATTTATTCAATTTGAAGAGGTTTCCAATCACAGAGACTGTGGGGCAGTCATTTATCTAGCTGCAATTCTGAGCTTTGATTGGCCGCGTATGGTCAAGTTCTGAGCTTGGAATCCATTTTAGCTTGCAAAATGGTCATTTCTTTTCATTGAAAAGCTATAATTTGTGGTGACAATACATTACTTATATTGCACACTTAAATCTATGCAGAATTATCTGCACAATGACAAAGGACTGAGATATAACTGTGACTGAGAGAAAAGTGACAGAGCTTCTTAAAAGGCTTATCAAATGAAGGACCAGAGAACTGCATGAAATTTTTCTGTCTCATGAGAACATACAGGAATGCAAAAACATTAGCTTTCTTGACATGGGGCTTTTTGCAGTTAAAATGCAGGTGGGGAAAGTAAGAGGACTCGTGGAGGTACCAGTGGGAGGCTAGAGTCTGGAAGTTTAAAACGGAGAAGAACAGAGAGTAAAAAGAGGAGGAGGGCACAGAGGACGGTGCTTCCGTACAGTATAGATGTGCACCATGATGAGACCAACTAATTAAATAGATTCTTCTGTGGTCGCGCCTCGGGAAAGCTTGAAAAAGACACTTGAAAATTAATGAGAGCTCCAAAAAAAAAAGAAAAAAAAGAAAGCAGTACAAACTTTTCAGTGCCTCGAAGGTAAGGGTGCTAACTTGTCTTCCTGCACTGCCAGAAATGGTACATATAAATATATAAATAGATAAACAATGATATTTCCTGTTGTCTAATCTCTGCACTACACATTCGGCCTTACTCCTACGAATTTGCAGTTATTCTAAGTATAGCAGTGAAAAGGCAGATGCTCAACCACAGTCAGCTTGCTCTAGTTCTATTTTTAAAAAAAAGAATGATAAAGGCTGTGGGTTGGTCAAAAAGACACAGGGAATGGGGGGGGGGGTGGTATCAGAGGAGGTAGTGGTGGTAAGGATGTAAAGCAGGGAATGGGAAGGTTTCAAGAATATACAAGTGGAAGCACGGGAGACCACTTTATTTGGAGCTACTAAAAATAGCGCAGCAAATGGTAGCAGGGGCTAGCTGGACTAACGCTCCTCTCTCCCTCCAGGCCGGTGGAATCGATAGGCTGGGAGCTGGAGGGGAGGCTTCCCGGAGCCTGCAGCCAACAGTTGCTGAGGGGGGGATATGGAGAGAGTGGAGAGGAGAGTGGAGTGGAGTGGAGCGGGAACTATTTTTTGCACTGCTTGACTAAATATGGTCAGGGAGGTGGTGAGACAAGACACAGGAGCAGCCTGGCAAAACAGGGCCAAGACATGTTTCAAATGCTTCACTTCCCACAAAGTGCTAACCGTTTAGCGTAGCCCTCCACGACGTGGAGCCACTGGCAATTTGGCCCCTTGCCCCTAACTTGCTACCACCGTGCTCTTCCTCATAACTGCAGCAGCATCTCTATTTGATCTACTCCCTATGCAAAGGTGACCCTCGCAATGCATTAGAATGTATAAGCTGTATACTGACGGGGGAACAACACCAGAGTGATATTGCAATATCCTCCACCTCTAGTCTCTGACAATGGTAATCAAACTTGCATGGATCACAAGCAAATATTAAAAGTACAGCTGTCTTCTACCGCAGAGGCACAGCCTGCTCCTCTTCCTCTTCTTCTTCTTCTTTTTTTTTTTTTTTTAAATACTTCTATCATAATTCTGCTTTCAAACATTCAGTAAACTCCCTCATCTAAGCTGCTGTGTATAAAGTTCCACTGAATAATAAAAGCGCATTTTAGGAGCAGAATAAAGCTCTGGGGCTGCGCGTGTGTCGATGGAATAAGAAAAAGGCAGGGTGGGAGTACGACTGGTACACTTTCTGCCTCATCCACCGATCAGGGCATCCTCCCAGCTTTCCCCCTCAGAATGCACATGATGGAGAGAAGGGTGCTGCAGATTTTTTCACCCCTCCTTTTCTCCCTCTTCTCCCTCTCCTTTTTTTTTCTCAAATAGCATCTCTTCATGTCAGCTCTACGTCTTCCTCCTCTAAAGGTATGACTTGTGTTTGTGTGGGAATGTGTGTCCATGTGTGTACACCCGCTTCCTCTCCTTTCTCCCTCCACCCCTCCCTGACTCTGGCACTCAACCCGCCCGCCATCACCCCTCCTCCCCCCAATCATAGAAGCTGATTCAGCGAGTCAGGCGTGCACCCGGCACACACGATGGCTGCAGCAGCTGGAGCGCTCTCTAGGTCATTATGGCTCTCTTCACTACGGGAAGAGGAGGAGAGGAAGGGGAAGAGAGGAGGAGCAGCTCAGATAAGAAACTGATCTGACAGGTAATATATGTTCTTCCATCGCTTTTGGACGGAGTTTACCACTGATGGGCCTTGATGTCTCCCGTCCTGTCTCTTTGCACTCTCTTCGGATGCAATCAGTTATTAACCGCATGGTTTGTCTGTGAGACGCGTAGTCGGAAGGGGGAGAGGAATGTACTGTTCTGCAGCAGCAGCAGCAGCACTGGGACAGAACTTAACCAGAGAAGACCTTTGGGCTTTTTTTTCTTCTCCTTCTCTTGTTCCTCTTGTCATTAGAAAAAGGGAAGAAATCAAGGCTTTGTAAAAAAGAAAAAGTATGGAGAGGAAGAGGATGCAGGAAGAGGTGAAACAGGGCTGGGGAGCAGCTATGGTCCACATGGATTTTAGCCCCCTTTCTTCTTCTTTTTTTTTGCACTCTCCACTCTATCTCTCTCTCATCTTTTTCTTTCTCCCTCCCTCCCTCTCTTGTCTTGCTCTCTCTCCCTCTCTTGTGTTCCTGGCACTGGCCGGACATGCTGCAGCAGCACAGCTCTTTGGCTCATTAGGCTTCATGGTTGCAGCCCTGCCGCTATCTAATGACGGACTCGTTAACTCAGACCTGCACTGGTGTGGAGAGACATTCCCTTATCCACAAATTCGCCCTCTGCATCCGACACCTTCCAAGATGCTTTTTTTTTGTGTGTGTCTTTATGACTGAAGGATACTATAATTGTTGGGACTTTTTAATGTGGGGTTTTTTTTCGGCTTCTTGGTTTTTTTTTTCTTTTTAAATGGTTTTCCTACATCAAGTGTTAATTAAACAGAGGGGCCGGGGCGATCACTGCCTTTCTTAATTGATAGGAGGTAAGTTTGAGGATGCGTCGCACTCCTGAGACCAAGGTTGACTGGCTGGGGTGGAAGAGTGGAATGTGGTGACCAGCGGAATGACGAAGCATCAGAATAATGAACAGCGGGCAGGTCATGAGTTCTGAACAGGAGGAAAAGCGGATTGACAGCACACAGCTGTGAGAAGTGTATTAACACAGATGTGGGGTGGGGGTGGGTATGGTGGGAGGGGATATTGGGCAGCAATGGTTGGCTGAGTAGATGTGTGTCACTGGCTGAACCCAGAGCACTTAGGGTAGTAACCCAGTTTCTTCTCTCCCTCTCTCTCTTTTTCTGTAATGAATTGGTATAGGTTAGGCAGGGCATGCAGGGCACACAATACTGCAGTGCTATCGCCCAAACCAGAACAGACACAACAACCACTGGGCTAATTTGCTGGTTCACGTCTCCCAACCTCCATCGTGCCCTGTGTAGGAAGGAATTTCACTCCCTCTCACTCTCTCTCGGGCGGCTGTGACATTTCCTAAACAGGACGTCACACCTTTAGGACCAGGCTCATCCACCTGCCCAACCCTATCTTCCTGCTGAGAACCTCCACTTACACCTTCCCTCATTACTATTCTAAACCCTTCCACTGCAAAAACATTGCACCACTTTTCCCATTTATTCAGTCTTCTGCCACCTTAGTGTCCAAACTCATACCTAAGCTGGTCTCCCCTAATCCATTTTTCGTTTTTCAACCACTGCCTCAGCATTCAGCCTGCTGGTTAGCTTAGCATGGTTGAGGCAGTGTCGACTTGTGGAATGTGCTGGTCCGGGGCAAAGATTCATTAGAGACTTGCTGTACAATTCTCACCACCATGCAAATGGTTATTGATCTGGTCCACCCTGTGCTGCAATAAAACAGCTGGTTTCGCTGTAAACACAGACAAGTGAGGTTTGATCAGAGGAAAAGGGATGCAAGAACAGTCTGTGTGGTAAAGAGAATGAATAACAGAGAGAAAGAGAAAGAGAGAGGAGGGGGAGGGAGACAGAGAGGTGGCAATGACGGTGGGTGGGTGGGTGGGGGGGGTTATAACCAGGACCAATCCACAAGTGCTGAGTGGGCATTAGCGCCTTCATGTGACCTATGGCCTGCCTCTGTGCCTAAAGCCCAAATCCTGCTCACAATAGCTTCCTGTTCAACTTGGATCACCCTCATTTTCAAACATCAGCAAGCACTCCAGTTAGCCACTGGGGACGTTGCTGACAACAGAGAGACCAGGGACAGGCGAGAGGGGACAGTACATATCGGTCCAGGGGAAAAGGAAAGTGTGTGTGTGTGTGTGTTTGTGTAAGGGGGGGGGGGGTGTAATAAGAGAATGAAATGATGGTGAGGAAGAGAGGGTCTAGTGGGTGGAGAGAAGTGATATGTTTAGTATGTCAGCGGGACCGCTGAGCTTATAGGTGCACCCCTGCTCCCAGGACACAGCAAATGATCGCCATACAAGACCGAGCGCACCTTACAACACAGAGCTCTTTTTTTTTTTCCCCAAGGAGAAAACTTCCTTACTCTGCTACTGTTTTTCTCCAACCACTGAATCTACCTCCTCAACATTTTTCCTGGAAAGAGAAAAAAACCACCTTCTGACTGACTTTAAAAAAAATTTGAGCTGTATTCCTCCCTCTAAGCCTCCTGGTTTCTCCCAGTTGCCTGGAGGACAGCAAGGGTCACTGGGACAGTCGACTATGGTATGGACTGCAAGACTTCTGTTATATTCAGGGGCGGGGGGACTGGCTGTTCAGCCTTACATGGCAACCAAAGGAAAGCCTTGAGTGTTGAACTGAATTTACACTCAAAGTCACCTTACAGTGCAGACTACCATACTTGGGAGAGAGAACAGTGAGGAAAAATGTTCTGCTCCTAACTTCATGACCTTGGAAAAAGGTGAGAAAATTTCATACCTAAGATTACCTCCTTGGTGTACATACTTCTTTATGTACCCATATGAACATATGATAGCTATGGAATGTAAAGAAGTATGTATTCTTGGCGAGGTTCAAGCCCTCGTTCTGGAAAAATGATGTGCAGCACTGTCACAGGATACATTTGTGCTTTGCAGACTGTAAATATGTCAGATGGTGAAAAGAAAACAGCAAGCAAAGTAAAAGTCAGGGAGGAAAAGAGAGAAAGAGAATGAATGTAAGTGGTGAGGCTCATACATTAGCTATACTGTCTCTGGGCAGTCTCACTGCAGCAATACTCGCTGTAGGGAACTTTCTGCTTTCTCAAACTGGCTGACTTGGCTAATAAAAAAAAAAAAAAAAAATCTCTCATCCGAGATATGTTAACAATTCATTGACAAATGGTTATCATAAAATGATTGCAATCATGTATTAGGCTCTGACAGCAACCTACACCAACTATGAGCAGTTGCCTTGTGACAGTGTCATATGAACAGAGCTTCCTTTCATTATTGAGTGATTTTGCTGCATTACAGCCCTTGAAATTCAGCCAGCTGCAACTTAGCACCGACTTCAGCGAGCAGCGAGTGGTATGCTAGAGCTGTTGGACCATTAATACCATAATCTTTTCCAGTGCTCCAACACAGTTCAAGTGGGGAAAGAAAGCAAGATTTCTGCCATGGTTGTTGGGCATTTTAATAAATTAAAAAAAAAAAAAAAAAAAAAAAACACCAACTGAAAGAGCGGTAAATTGTTGCTGAGAAGGCAGATTGAACTGAGGCTGCTACTGCTGCTGTCACAACCTGGCTCTAAGCTAATGCTGTATCATATCGTCACCCTCTTAAAATAATGGCCTGTGTCATTTTTTAACAAAAGTTTTATTTTTGCCTAAATCATCATATTTTCAGTGTTTGGTTCAGTTTTTTTTTTTGTCTTTTCTGAAAAACCTGGGGGGGGGGGGGGAATTAATTGGGCCCTTATTTTAAGAGGGTGACGATATGGCTTCCGTGTTAACAATCTTGTGTGTTTAACTATGGCCGCCCTCCTTTTATTCTAGTGCCCTTACCCACATCCCCACCCCACATCAACCCCACTGCCCTGTTCTCCCCTCCCTTTCTCTGATTTCTGCGCTCTTTGTTCACGTTTGCTATGCTTGCCAAATGCTTTGCTGGGCTGCATGGCAGCCAGATTAGACCATCAAAAAGTGACAATGCAGGATCAGGGTCAACTCTGGCCTGTCAGCTGATTCCAATTGTCGACTGTTTCAAACAAATAAAGGCAACAGAACATAGACAGAAGCACAGAGAGAGATATGAAGCGGGGGTGGGGGGAGGCGGGGAGTCGTTTACATGGCGAGCTATTCATATCTAACACTGTCACCTATTCTGAACCCCTCTACGGCCTGTGTCCGGATCAGAGACAAGGCTCGTACCAATTTTAGCACAGATTTACCTGCCTTTAACCCACTTTAATATTCACAGTCTCCTCTTTTGGCTCCAGATTTTTTAAAAAGAGCGCATGAAAGAAATATTAAATATGAAAAAAGTGTGTTAAGGGAAGTAAATAACTATTCAACTAAGTTTGGCAGTTTAACTTTTATGAACATAAATTCGCAATAACAATTTCTCTATTCTGCAATAAACATGGATGAAGCTGATCTATCAAAATAGGAAACCACAAGACAGAATAAATGCCTTTAAAATGCCTCTAGAAAAACTCCTTCGATGGAGGATCTATGCAACCGCAGTATATAAACTATTGTCACTTGAACTCATTAATACGCCAAGTGGAGCCCTGACTCACTCTGTTTCCTTTGAACAAAAGTAATATCAAAGCAGAGAAGATAGCAGTGCAGTAAATACAATATCCACTAGTATTATTCACACTACTAACAGTCAGAAGCATTTAAGCCATAAACAGTTTATATCCCATAAATTTGTTCCTTATTTTGGTTTGATGAATTTTGTCTGTCCAAGTATGAGGAATACGGAAAAATATTTAGTCAGACTAGTGAAAGGCAGTGTATTAAATTCATAAGAATTTGCACAAATTTGTTTAATTGTCAAATTAATTGTGGTTTTTATTAACTGCTGTATTGACTCAAATTAGCTTATAATAACTCATTGAGAAACAGAGAAACTACAGAACTGAAAAGGTCATTTCAATCCAGATCTAAAATACAAACCAACTTCTTTATTAATTTGAGAGAGAAATCAAATCAGTTTTCCCCACATTTACACCCATGCGAATGATATTATCTGTCTTTTCTGTCAAAACATCAAAGGCAGGAGGGTTTGTGTGGCTCACACGGCATGTTTCACCCAGGCCCTCAATAGCAGTGACCTGCTGTCTGAGTGACAAACACAGCAGATGCTGACATTATCAAATGCTAAGTGCCTGTCGTCCCCCCTGCTTTTGCCCTGTTATGGCCCTTAGACGAGGTGAGCAGCCCGGCCACCTGACTCTGAGGGACACTGCGTGTGTAAGTGAGCAAGCATGAATGTGCATGTGTATGTTACAAATAGACCTGCCTCTGGTGTGCCATATCAAGCTGGCCCTATGTTGACCTCCATCCCATCTACAAGCAGTGCTGTATATCCCTCAGCTGTCGCCGGCCACTCCGAGAACCTAATTTGTGCCACGGCAGGAAAAGTCAATTATAACAGCTGTTTCGACATTTGTTATGACTATGAAGGAATGAAATATGAAAAATAAGGGCCGAACAAATGTCACTTGACTGCATTTTAATGCTGCACAGCAACTTTTTTGGGAGACAGCATGGGTGCTTGAGTTGACTGTTTTGCAGCATAAATCTGGAGGAAAAAAATTGCCGCATTTAGATTCTTTAAAAAAAAAAAAGATAACACCCCTATGCATGGCTAAAATATAAATGTTTTATGTCTCTGTGATAGCAGAAACTGCTTAATGATTTTATCACTAGTAAAAACTACGATAAGTTTAGAAACACGCACATAAGAGTGTAATCAAAGTTCTTCATGTGGGTGGTCTTGATCATTTTTATATGAACACTGTGATGACTTCAGGTAGAAAATGGTACAATACTGTACTACTGTGGAGCACCGAAAGAGACATAAAATAATCTGCCCTCAGTCACTGTTCAATGTTCACAGTACTCTTTATACTGCAAATCAGTCCCCATGACTTAAATGACTGGTTTAAATTAATGTTGTGACTTGCCACCCCTGAGTGCTGCTGTAGGAGTATGAGTAAGAGAGCTTGTGTACGTAGTTATGCCTCTGCATTTGTCTGTTGGGCGTCTCGGTGACCGGAGCAGAAGCGTGCTTGCAGCAGGGCCCATCTGTCAGAGCCTGTAATTGCTTCATGACTCCAGGACATTTGACTCAAGTGCAGTGCCACAGATTATTATTATCCTTTTCTCGGGGAACAATTTTTCTCACTTTCTGAGAGGGGGCAAACATAAAACTTAAAAAGATAGTGAGCAGGATAAATAGACTGCCTGGAAGGCAGCAAAGGAGAAAGTTGGGTAAGCTTAATCAACTGTACCTGTGTGTTATTGGTGTGCTGGTAAATGGGGTGGAGGGTGCTAAATGTACCTGTGTGTCACACAGAGCGGATGATGTGAAGAAGCTTGAGAGAGAGAAAAAAAAAAACAAGAAAGAGAAAGCCAAGGATGTCTTTTTGCATGCTTTGATGAGCCACATCTCAGTTTTTAAAACTGTCTTCAGATACATGTCTTTCCTCTTCCTTCCTTTTTTGGCAAAAAAAAATGATTGCTGTATTTTCAACAGTTCAAGTGTTTGTCTCTGACACAGTGATTCCACAATGCTTTGCTAAAGCTGGTAAAATGGAACCAAATCACCTCTTGAATGGATTTGGTCCCCTTCAACCAGCTGTAGCTATGCTTTGATGACTACCGGAGCTCCTTTTGCTGTGATGCATTCAAAACAATCACTGAAATAACAGCAGGCCACTTTTTGATGATGATGGCTTATGGCTCTCTCTCTACCGACAACATCTGGAGTGTTCAGTGACTGTGCTAAACTTGTCTCATTTGACTAATAAAGGATCCAATCGCAGCTTCAAAACTCTTGTATGGTCCCCTTTCCTGAATATGTGTTTCCCCCTCTGCCTCTACAGGGATTTATAATCTCACCAGACTATCAACGACTGTTTCAAAAATAGCAGGGGACAGACGTGCAGTGTGCAGTATTTCAGAAATACAGCGCTCACATGTCTCTGTGAGAATGTACGGCTGTCTTGCTAAGACACTTTCTAAATTCACTGTCACTAGATGCTAACAGTCAATTACACTGTGGGTGGGAATAGGCAAAAGGAAAAAAAAGGCAGCTCAGCAGAGGTACAATGGCACTGTAAAGAGTTTCTGAATAAGAAATACAACAATAAGACTGCAAGAAATGCATAGAAGGGGCAAAATGTAGTTGTTTAAACAATGTACATTACACACAAGCACACTCAGGCTCTTTGGCCTCCTTCTCATTAAGCCTCCTGCAGTGATGTTAGACTAGCTGGGGTAGATGGGAGCCAGATGCTTCGGAGGACAGACGCTTCATGCACAAATCACAGGAGCAGACACTTGCAAACAGCTACAGGCTCCCATATTCACTCGCCGTGGGTGCAGAACAAGCAGGCAGCTCAAACCTAACTCCCCGTCGCAGGGCGTCTCCTGCTATCACTCCTGTTTATACTTTTCCCACACATGAACTCCAAAAAATGTCAAGGACATCTGGTCAGGACATTGTCAGAAGTTGTCCTTTTTCACATGTACCACACAGCAGGAGATAATTAAGTGAGCATTAGCTCTTCTGGAAATGTAGTGCGTTTTGTTTAGGTGAGGATGCTGCTTCGTGTTGAGCTTGCAGGAAGCCGGACACAGGACAAGCCCTCGCTAGCTGTGAAGTCACCTTCATCTCTGATCTTAGCGTGTCGAACGTTTACGCTCAAACGGGCGTCTCTATCGGAGAAGCCCTAGAAAAGTTCAGGGCTGCAGTGCATGTGTGAAAATGCCTTTCTATTCCTAATTGGGCTTGTAATGCCATGTCAAACTGATCCTTTTTAAATAAAGAATATATAAAAAAAATATAAAAATCAGTGATGGAATCATTTGTTCCACAACTGATCTAAAACATGTAATTTGTGTAATTATTTAAAGCAATTAGAGGATGTGGGTACAGCATACAAAATTTGAATCTGATTTAACAAACTTGGTTATAAATTGTTTTTCATTGGACTAATGACTATGAAATGCATTTGTGCACCATAACAAGCACTAGTTTGCTCAATCAAGGAGCACACTCAGATTAGTCTGAAAGGAGCGAGAGGGTAAAAACTTCCTGTTTCATCAATGTCAGCAATAAAGAAAATCTGAACATGCAAACCTCTTAATGCAAACATTTGACCCACGTCTCCACTCCTTTCTAAGTGGGATCTCCATTACAACACTCCCATTATGGTGCTGCCTATTAGTGGTGACATTACAAAGGGAATAAATGTCTGCATTTCAGAGCACAGTGTGAACTCCTGCAGAACTCTCCATCTCCTCAGGTGAGGCAATTACCATATGGGGTTTGCCTGTATGTTGCCTGTATGTTGTTATTAAAAGAAAGCTGAAAACTATAAGGGAGAGGGAGGAGGGCAAATATTACAAGGAGGTGACACGTAAAAGGGTACGGACAGCCGCTGCAGGGCTTGTTTAGAGCCCGTTTATGAGTCATGGGCTATTAATCGTATTGTTTACAGTACTGTAGCAGCTACTGGCTTCTAGCAGCCTGGGGGAAAGACACAGAGATGAGCCAGGCTCCCCTTGCAGGCTGGGGCTGTGGTAAACACACAGGGAGAACACACAAGAAAATCCTTTCCCGAACACGTTACTGCTGGTTATACCAGCACTTTCAATTTACTAGCAATTGTAAAACTTAACAACTAGCTTTTAATTTATGAGGAAATGCCTTAACATGCTGCAGCGGTGTGTATGTGAGTAATGAACAAGGTAAAATATAGTAGAACTCCCCAGTTCCTGCTGCTCGCCTGTTGGTAGAGTTGATTTGTCTCAGCATTTGAGGCTCCAAGTTGAAAGATTCATCTGTCACCCACAGGGTTCTTCCTATGTGTCGTCCTCAATCTTGTTTCCACTGCTGGAAGACCCACCCACCCACACAACACACACACCAGGGACTCTGACGCAGTCTCTACTTGAACCCAAAAGTCAGCATTTGATGTCGATAACTTACATTACTTAGCATAACAGAAGAGAAGAAGCTTTTTTTTTTTTTTTTACTAATTTTTTTCCTGTTGTCCTGGAATTCTAATGCAATAGTTTCAATGAGAAATAGTGTTTTAGACTCGTTTAAGCCATGTATGCCCAAAAGCTCTGCACCCAAACTCCGCCCAAACACAGGGAAAACATCAGAACCATAAACCTATGGGCTTTGTGTGATACCCTCTATCTGAGTGCTCTCTGATTTGCTTCCAATTCCAAGCAGCTCTCATCTACAGCCATCAAGTCTTTTTTTCCCTTTTACAGAAATATGTTCCGAATTTCTTTAAGTGCTCAATCAAAACAACTGCTTCTCCACTAACAACATGCCGGACAAGGTACTTCCACTTCAGCCTAGGGAGACATTTTCGAGGGCTTTAAGACTTGTGGACTGTCTCCACGATATTGCAGGAGCCCGAGTGTGAAATAAAAGTAAATGGGCAGACTGCAGAAGGTGACATATATCTTTGTCTTTCTGAAGGCATGGGGACAGAGCGTGGACTGAAACAAGCAAAGCACGCACAACAGGGCCCTTGATATAGAAACCACCGTACCCCGGCACTTTTCGCCTGGAAATCAATGAATCCTGCAGCGGACCAGCTCTCTAACATATATTCTGAAACCTGTCTGACACAGACTTTGCATTCTAAATATTTAAATACTAAATATATTTTTTTAATTGTGCCATTTATTCCTTAAGCATATTTACTGTTGTTCATTAAAGTTTAAAGGGTGTGCAATAAAAGGTAACAGTGGCCTTGTGATATTTTTTCACCCTCTCGGATAACAAAGACCAGCTTGGACTGCAAACATACGGCCAATTTTTCCATTTCCTGTGTGTCATTTTAATTTCTTTCTGTCATTTATTCCATAAAAATCTGAAATAGATTTAACAAAGACGGGCCTGAATCAATGTAATCATGTTTAATTATCGAATTTCAGGGATCATCAACTCTGGAATTATCTGCTGAAGAAGAGCAGGCAGCCCAGTTTTGTATCATTTCAATAACTGAAAATAAATTCATTACTGCAGACTTCATTTAACAGATTTCTGCACCTGTTTTTGTTTTTCAAAGTATGCTCAGCATTAACACTAGTTTCGCATTTCATTTCCATTATAATTTTATAGTTTTATTTCTATCTAGTTGATATATTTTCTCTAATTCCATCTGTAATTTGCTTTTGAAATATTCATATAATTACTGTAATTACTGATATTATTCTGAATATTTGCTGGCTTGGGGAGAAAAAAAAAACACTTCCCCACAAACTGTAAGATCCTTATAATACTTAAAATTTGCCAATACATTTGAATTGGGACAGATTTTACCCTTGAAAAAACGCTGTGTTCTGTATTAATACAGCTATTTTTAATCAATGTTGGCTTTAGATAATCTAGCCTACAGTAACAGATGTGGCGTGGCTGGACCAGGTTTGTGACCTTTGACAGGTGTTCATCAGCCCTCTGACCTTAATTCATTTGTCCTCGTGCCAAAGGAATAAATGCCAACGAAGGGGAATGACATTTAGCCTGGGATAACCACGCTCATGCAGAAACATACACACCTGAAGCACTCACAGCGGAAAGCAGATGTTAACTTTTCTAGAAACCGCTCCAGTCCTTTACCATGGCCATGCAACATCAATTTCCATCACCTTAAGAGGTGCATGATGAACCTGATACAGACAGTCATTGCTCGGAGCCATCTTTAATATGCTCATGGCTGAGAGACAAGAATAAAATGGATAAAGAGTGGAAAAGAAACCTGCTGGCCAGAAACAGCAACCGCCAAGGACAAGATGAAGTGCTGCCGCTGCACCGCACAGCCGCACCGCACGTGACACACAATCATGGACTAGCAAAGCAGTGTGCAAACAAATATGAACACTCAAGGCTTTTAGCTATACTAATATAACAGTCAACCACACCACCCTTTTGGAAAGACAGATGTTTTTTTTTTTAAATTAAATGCCAAATAACCAAGACACAAAATAAAGCTTATAGGTAGATAAATTTTCTTTTAATTTATTTTAGACTGTTTTCAACTCCTTTAAAAACGTAGTGGAATCTGTGGAAGCAAATTTCAGCATGAAATGGGCTGTTCATTTTGAGATACTGTAGTATCACATGGCAAAAATTAACCCATGACTGACCTCATCTATGCAACACAAAGGTTTTGGTTAAAAAATAAAATAAAATAAAAAAGTGTAGCAGTGACTGGACCTATACTAAGTCCCAGAGTATTCTTGTATGGTGGTGAGCTCAAATCCTTTATTAACAGGAGGATAAATTATGATTCTGCCTTGACCTCTGTCTTCTCCCTGCTAACCAGCAAAACATAAACCCTAGTTGTTGCAGATTTAAATAATATTTAAAAATAGCAAATAGCATTATATGGCTACATTATATTTAAATGAATCCTCTATTTCTCTCTGATGACACAGATTTAATCTGATGCAGGAAAGTGTGAATAACATTTCCAAGGCTAAAGAGGTGTTGGTCTGTGATAACAATATTTTAAGTGTTTCTTAAATGTGAGATTTAGTTTATTCTTGCTTAAATACATTTTTGTTTATTAAATGGCCAGGAATAACAGGAAAATGCACGGACTTCTGTTAAGTAAGGTAACACAGACTCTTTGTCTTAACAAGAAGCACTCAGAGAGCGCAAACCTCCGCCAAGAGGCAGCTTCCTCTCTGGGCAGTATTTACATTTAAGGGAATTGTATTTTGTATGCATTCATTATGGTCTGTTCTTTTCAAACATGCATTATAAAGTTTGTAGTGCATTAAAAAAAGAAAAAAAAAACAGATAAGAGTAGCATGGCAGATGTTTGATTACACAAAAATTATGTATTAGTAGATGATAGATAATAGGTACTGATTTGTAAATAACTGGACATTAATAACGAGCTTATTATATAATATTATACTAGAGTATACTTCTAACTAACTAGGCAGCTCATTCTCTTGACTATAATTTATATAGCACATAGCTCATTTTGAGGTCAACTTAAAAGAAGGTAGAAACAGGTAAGAAATATAGTTTTAAATAGCTCTATATAGCATTATTATCACTTTGCCCTTCAGATCAATCTACTGACCTTGAAGGAAAGATCAGAAGTCAAATGTGATATGATATTTTACATTTTTATACAGTACTTTAATAGGTAAAAATATGCCACCCATATATCTTGAGCTCACATCTCCATTTCATGTTTTTTTTAGTTTTTATTGTGATTATATATAAACTTTAAAGACATTTCTAATTCCTGTAAATAAACCAGCTAACATGAGATTTAAATTTTTTTGTAGTATGCCACACAGACACAATTGCAAGACATTTGGTGTGCCACATGTTGGGTCCGATATGACTTTTATTCATAGGTACAGGATTCTCATTTGGAGTTATCTTCCGAATTGCCAAACTATCAGTTACTGTCAGAAAGTCCTGTTAATCTCTGGAATTTGAGAATCAACCGATGCATTATCGGTGAATTTAGTGTGCGGACATAAGAAACTGATTTCGGTTCCACTGAGCATATGAAACCGCTATTGACTGAAATTTGCCTCGACAGATTTCACTGAAACATGCCTTCATTCTTCAGTCACCAAACAGGTGAAAAAAAAAACAAAAAAAAACATGTCACATACCTGGGGTTTCCTCTCAGGGCAGCATGATGCAAAGCATTGAACCCGTTGTTGTTGGTGATGGTGACATCAGCACCGGCCTCCAGCAGCACTGACAGCATATCATCTCTTTTCTTACTAATAGCATCGTGCAGAGGTGTGTCACCCTCTGAATCCTGAAGGGGAAACCTTATGTTACATACTACTGTTTAAATAATGTAATTAAAGATCAATGACCCCTAAAACTATTATATCATCCTTCAAACGTATCTTGTTTAACATCAGTGAACATATAGCATGTTGCTGTTTTGTTATATACAATGTAATAGTTTCTGTAGGCCGTCTTAAGCTATGCCATGAAGCATTTCCTTATAGGTAAATAAGTCAAGTGATACATACTTGAAGGCTAGGGTGGCAGCCGAAGTCCAAAAGAGTTTTGACCACCTGTAGATGGCCCTTGTTGACGGCTATGTGTAATGGAGTCTGCCTTCGCTTGTTCCTGGCATTCAAGTCTGCACCGCCCCTGTGCAGCACCTCAATGACAGAGCCTTCATCACCAAAGGCTGCATGGTGCACTGCTCGGTCTCCATCCTTATCCTGAGAACAGTGACACATCCAAATAATGACTCAGTGTTGTGTGAAATCTTGTGCGAAATGCAATATAAAGAAAGCTGAGAGGCATTTGTGATAAAAAGAAACACACATTAGAGGCAGGGATCTTTTTTCTAATTATACAAACCTCAGCCTCCAGGTCCACATTGTGTTTAAGAAGCAGCTTTAGGACATCCACGTGACCATTCTGACTGGCTGCCTGCATAGCAGTGTGTCCAGCACACTGCCCGTTCACCTGAAAGAAAAAACATTAAGAGTCAGTCAGTATACAGGTGCAGGTCAGTGTCCCATTTAATGGTTAGATCTGTATCCACTGAAACACATGGTGACAAGACTAGTGAGGGTGTGTTTAAGCATTTCTATGTGTAGATGTGCACACACAATAGTGTGAGCAAGTTTCATCACCAACTGCAGCACTGCAAAAACTCTGAGCATAAATATTAATGTGGACTCCTTTGGGAGTCTCGAGACGTCTCTTGTCCTGGCAGCCAAATCACTTGGCCAGGCTCAGTGTGCTCAGCTTTAAACAAATAATTTCACTGAAAGGCAATGGGGCATCTGGCCAGCACTCACCAATGACACACGCACACACTCATTCAGTCTCTCTTTCTCTAAAGTGAAGACAGCATGGCAGACTGACGTAATTTTCTCAAAACCTATAGAAGACACAGACGCCTGTCCTGCTGCCTGAGTCAGAACAAAATCTACAACCATGTGGGGTTTGTAGATCTCCACTTCTGAGAGTGAATCAAGGTCTGTGCTGCAGTGCACATCAGTGCTCACTGGTGCCTCCTTTGGGCCCAGCCTTAATGCCTTTCAGATTGAGAGAGGTGGAGGGGTGGGAGGATCTTTGAGAGGTTTCCTGAGAGACTCTCCTCAATATAGCCTCAATATACTGAGAGAAGAGCAGAGCACAGCCTGGGGTATTCCAGCTCCAATTATAAATGTTCCCAGATCTTCTGCATACGTTTAATGGTAGAATCATTCATCGAAAGCTCATCAAGAAATCCAACAGCTACTTGTACTAAAATATCAAAATGCTGGAGTACTCACATCCACATCGGGTCTCTTAAGAATGTCCTCGACTTTGGCCAGGTCTCCATTGGCTGCTGCCTTGACCAGCTCCTCATTGATGTCCCCAGACTCTTGCGTCTCAAATAGTTTCTTCAACAACTGAGACAGGCGTTCTGGACAAACAAGCGGAAAACATCAGAGATTGATTGCACGTAGGTGCCAGATAACAGAGAGCAATGAGGACAAAGAACTAAAATGATACTCTCTCTGAGTTACTAGTGCATGGTTCACACATACCTCCAGAGGCATTGCTGACAGCAGAGCCGGAGGGGGCGATCTTGGTGACGGCAGCAGGATTGTACGTCCAAGATGTCCCACAAACCTCAACCTTAAGGTCACTGTCAGAGTAGATCTGCTGCACACGGCCTACCTTGCCCAGGGTCTGTTTATAAATGTTGTGACAAACTCATTAGTATATGGAGGGTTATTGTCTTTGGGCTACGTCCTGTGTAACAAAGTCTGTAAGTGGCAGAGGACAGATGAAGAGGGACTGCAGTGAGGAAAGTGAAGCTGGAAAGAAAAGGATAATGTGGAGAGCATAGCAGCTCAAAAAGCAAATGTCCTATACAGAATAGGTTATTACAAAATAAAATACTGACCAAAAAAACAAGCTATGACAGATGTTTGAGCAATGGTCTTATTATTCAGAGTGTACTCACTTGCACAAGAAGGAAGATGGATATAAAAGAAAGACCCTTCTACTCGCTAGACCATTCTTCATCTATACAGGCAATTTAGAGAGGACAGAGTATAACGCATTCCAATTTTAAATTATATCATCTCGATCCTGGCTATAAGGGAAAGAGGCACTTTGAGTGTGTTGAGCCGGGTCTGGGGCTGTCCTGGAGGATGTCATCAATAACAGGGACTGCTGCAGCAGAAGCGGCAGCAGGCAGCAAACAGCCATGGTTAGTGATCAAAGCTACAACCCATCTCAGAGTTTTAAGGCTCATTAGCTGCTGAGGGGGGCCAGTTTGGCAGGGACAAGTGGCATATTGGAGTAGACTAGCATTACATAACCCACGGCATGCTGGGCAGCGATGAATAAACTTCATAATATGGGAAGAATAAAGTCATGTTAAGATTGAGAGAAGATTTTTTAAAAGAACTGCCAGCAAAGCAGCCACAGACTGTTGAGGTTTTACACAGTGTGGCGTGTAAAATTTTGTAGTAACAAATAATTTCATTACATGTCCTCCTCTGTAGAAAAACCAAATAAATCTATACACATTTATTAAATTATTTTAAATAAAATTTTCAGAAAATCCTTAATCATAAACAACTTATTTAAACATGTCCATATTTATATCCCTGATTCTGTTAACATAACACCCAAACGTAGCTGTGAGTATGGTCAGCTGTGCACAAATGAGTGTGACAATCTATTGAACTCTTACAGGCAGCATCGCTTCAGCCCATTCTCCATGGCCTCTTTGTAGTAACTTGATGCGGTCAATGTCATAACAGATCTGGACCAGGTCTCCCACATGGAACTGGGAACTGCCTCCCTCTGCACCGGCTGCAACTTCGCCACTGCGCACTACATTGGCCTTTGTCAGCACTGCTGGGTTGAACGTCCATCTGAGGTTACAGAGAGTAATGCATTCAAGTAACACCGACTAACTCATCTGAAATTTATAAACTGTGATAGCTGATTTGATGTATAACGTTTGCGCAGGCTACACGTGAACAATAAAAAATATTGTTTCAAAAACGCAGATTGGGACATACACTAGCCAAAAGTATTCACTCACGCATTCAAATCATTGAATTCAGGTGTTGCAATCACGTCTGTGGCCACAGGTGTATAAAACCAAGCACCTAGGCATGCAGACTGCTTCTACAAACGTGTGAAAGAATGGGTTGCTCTCAGTGAATTCTAGCGTGGTACCATGATAGCATCCCACCTGTGCAAGAAGTCCAGTTTCCCCGCTACTAAACATTCCACAGTCAACTTTTAGTGGCATTATAACAAAGTGGAAGCTGTTGCGAATGACAACTCAGCCATGAAGCGGTAGGTCAGTGGGTGGGGTCAGCGGATGTTGACGCGCGGAGTGTGCAGAGGTCCCTAACTTTCTGCAATCACTACAGATCTCCAAACTTCATATGACCTTCAGATTACAACAAGAAAAGTGTGTAGAGAGCTTCATGGAATGGGTTTCCATGGCCAAGCGGCTGCATCCAAGCCTTACATCACCAAGTGTAATTCAAAGTGTCAGATGTAGTGGTGTAAAGCATGCTGCCACTGGACTCTAGAGCAGTGGAGACGTGCTCACGCTTCTCTGTTTGGCAATCAGATGGACAAGTCAGGGTTTGGTGGTTGCCAGGAGAGCAATACTTGTCTGACTGCATTGTGCCAAGTGTAAAGTTTGGTGGAGGGGGGACTTGGCCCCTTAGTTCCAGTGAAAGGAACTCTTAATGCTTCAGCACACCAAGACATTTTGGACAATTTCATGCTCCCAACTTTGTGGGAACAGTTTGGGGATGGCCCCTTCCTGTTCCAACATGCCTGCCCACCAGTGCACTAAGCGAAGTCCACAAAGACATGGATGAGAGAGTTTGGTGTGGAGGAACTTGACTGGCCTGAATAGAGTCGTGACCGCAAGCCGATAGAATGTCTGGAAGACTGCTCAAAAACTCCCATAAACACAGAAGAGTGGAAGCTGTTATTGCTGCAAAGGGTGGGCTGACATCATATTAAAGCCAAAAGCAAATACTTTTGGCAATATAGTTTATCTATGATCAGTTTCAAAGAACATGATGAGAATATTTAATAAATACTAGAAGCTCAGAAGTACATTTTTACATTCACAGAAAATCCACTTCAATTATGCATTTCACTAGAAACTGACTGCTAATTTATTGAGTGTCTCTTCTCTCAAGTGTTAAAAAGCATAATTACATCCTATGGTGAAGATGTACTGAGAAGTGTTTTGCAGCTTCTGAATGACCTAAAGCGGAAGGTGTTATATATGTCTTTATTAGTCAAATAAAATTAAAAAAGAACTAAATAAATAATTCTGAGCCTGTCTATCAAACGACTCACCTGTTCCCACTGGGGTACTGAACCACAATGTCGTGATCCTCATCGATGCCACACACTGTGCCGGTGGTGGTGAGGGTCTCAAACATGCCATCAGTCCATCCTCCGTGCCCATGTTGGAGGGACTGTACAATCTCAAGATCCAAATCGATGTTGACCAGGTCTCCAATCTGAAGGCCACCAGGATTCCTGTTGCCATTCTGCTCACCTGAGATGATAACGGTAACATCAGCTTTATTAAAAATGTGATTTGTACAAGAATTAGAAACTGCACATTGCTCTGAATAGAAGCACAGCACTGCAGAGTAACTGTATACCCTATACATCAAAATTTGCTGCAGTTTTAAACCCAGAGAGACAATTTATTCCTGGAAGTATGTGAACACTGTAACTGTATGACCCTGGTCCATACCTGGTTTTGTAGCCAGGTGACTATGTAGTGCTGACATCTAGTGGCCAGACAGACTTTACTACAAGAAAAACTCCCCTAATGCCCTTGAATTCACTGCACCAGCACGCTAGGTGAACAAATTGGTGCAATAACGACGCAGACATATCACTGGCTTGCTTACCCAAAACCGGACAGTGGTCTCTGTAAAATGTCCCTCCTTTGGCATCCTGGACACATTTCAGGTCCGACTGAGAGAGAAAAGGATGAAATGGGTTAGATAATTAACCAAGGTAATTCCATTAAAGGGGCATAGTGATGAATAATGAAACAGAGAATTTGTGCATTTCAGCTGCAGAAGCACATTAGTTGCCTACAACACCCACAATATCAGTGCCCTAAGCATATGGCAGGAAACTGAAACACTATACTGCTAGAGAGAAAGCATCACATCATTTATGATGACTCAGATGTGCAGCCACTGTAGCAGAGTTAGAGGGCAGAGATCATCATAAGACAGTGCAAATACTCTGAAATGATAGAATGCTTAAGTCTTCACTACAACATGTCTCAGTATATTAATAACTGTCTCTTGGACTGCATGCAGCCAGCGGGACATATTTGATCTTAGAGAACTGTGCACACGTAGCAGGGACATAGAGGAAACGTTCTGGCCTCTCACACTGTGTTTGGAAAATACAGTAAGCTGCAATTCTTTTGTATTTCTTTGCAGGATTTGCCCTGTCTTAATAAAATAAAGCCAAAATAAAACGGTCAAGACGGGGGGTCTAATCCATGATTTACTTAATCCAGAGGCAGATGTCACCTACCTTCCTTTCAAACTATTAGAATAACAAAGGACAAATCTGTTATGCAACTGAGAAACCCGATTGGCCGCTTTCATAAAAAGGCAGCGGCGGTCTGCACCAATGAAGGAAATGCTTTTCATCTGGAACGCGTGTGTAGCTGTGTCCACGACATCCCAAAGAGAATGTCCCTCTTTCTAAAGCTGACCCCGTGTTCACTGTGTCCCCTTATAAAGCAGAAGGAACAGATTGCCTTTATCATGCAGATAACTCCCCCTTCCAGCTGCCCGCACAATAGTGCCGTACTCACGCTGGCTGCGTGGCTCTCACAAAAGGCCTGGCAGTAAAAGAAAGAGCCCGAGCTCCACGGTTACATACAAAAGCCAACTGACAGCTGATCTTTTGTGTGAATCTGTCTGCGTGAGTGAGGTAGTGAGTATGAGGGCCAGACAAGAAGTTTGCTCACCATTCCCTCAAAGCCAACTCTGTACAGGTTCTTGGCCCCATTGTCCCACAGTACATAGGCAGCGCTGTGAGGGCTGGCTGCACTCCAATCCTGGATCTCTGTTACCTGTGCAGGAGGAGGAGGGAGAAGATAAGAAACACACTGAAAGCAGGTTGTTTTAATCAGAATTATATGAAAATAAAAGCTTTGACATACTGTATATGAAATGAAATCTATGAGAGGAGGGGAGCTGGTTTCTGCACTATTTCAAACAGGTCTTTGTCATCTTTTTACACCTGATAATAAATACAGTGTTTTATGGAGCTTCATTATTTTCAAAGTTCCAGAACCACATTTTGAAATAAATCGATAGTATTTGATCACATGCTCGCTACGTTGTACATTATGCAAAAGTCTTGAGCCACCACTCATTTCTTTAGGTTCAGCTACAAAAATGGAAAACAGCTGCAGCAATTTATTGAAACGTACAGAAGTAATGCATGCAGAGGGGTGGATCAAGACATTTGCACAGTACTGTAAAGTGTTGCTCTGTATTTTGACCAGTTACTGAGTTTTTCAAATTTAGAAGAAAGTTTAATTCCCTAAACACTAAGAAATATTAGGGGTGGGACTAATCAAGAACAAACCCAATTAGGCTTTGATGTATGGGGTCACAATTAGATTACGTTTTAGTCGCCCTGCATCTGCATTTTCACAGTCAATTCTAAACCTTTTATTGCTTCCCCAGTTATTTATACCTGTGCAATCTCCAAGGATGTTTTAATTAAAACAAATAAACAATTAGTGTTTGCTTGAAAGGAAACCAAAACAAGAAAAATAAGCATAGTTTAGCCAAAGTGCAGAGCATGTTTATCAGAAACTTTTAACATGACATTTTATCCAAAACTGTTTGTTTTTGTTGAGTAAGATTTGAACTAACAAAGAATCTAGTTTAGTTGTGTTTTCCATTGGAGTTTGTTCTCTCTGAATATGGCTGACATCATCTCACTGACATTAAGGCACTCTTGAGTGTTTTAATATGTATCCATTATGCAGGTCTAACAAGGAGTCACCTGACTGGTCCCAACTTCCCACAGTCACTTGTCTGCTTTTACATACTTTGGAAACATCAGAAACTGCTCCAGGAAAAAGATTTTCCAAAGATGCCCCTACCACCACCAGACCCTTTTTTATACAGAGGTATAAAAACCAAAACTTTTATATGTAGATGATTAATAAAGCCAACTGCTATTTATTCTTCTCATCTCTGGAGTCTTTTCTTGTGAATGCATTATTAATACATTAATAAATTCCTTGTTGTTGGCTGCACTGAACTCCTCAATGTGTGCATCCAAGTTTTATAATTAGAGGGGAGTGAGTGGAAGGCAGTTGGGCTATTCTTGACTAGCGTGGTGGTCCAGCGTAATGAGAAAACTATCACTAAGGACCGCAACAGACCGGCCACAGCATCTTTACAGATCCTTTTCTTGAGTTAGTATTCACTGCATTACACCATCAATAATGCTATACATGACATTTGTTATGAGAGCCAGTTCATGACTTTTAGCTGTAAGCTAAGAAAAATTATGTGTTACAGGCATTTTAAAAAAAACCCAATGAGCTCTGAATATCGGACTTCAAAATCCATTCTACTTTGGAAAAATAAGGATTTTTACAAGACAATTCTCTCCGCATCACAAGCAGCTCAGAGCTTTCATATCGCTGAGGAGAGCTGTGGAGGAATAAATTATTTCTTTAATTAAAGGCTATGCCTTAAGTAAATACAGAAAACAAACTATTAAATTATGTTCAGCCCCCTTCCAGTGTTAATTGATTAATGGGCCTTAGGAGGTAATATTCATGCTAACCTAACAGAACATCTAAGCTGCAGGACATGTAATAGTGGTTTTCTGGAGAGCATACTGCTTACAGCATCATAAAACTGTAATGAGATATGCCATTAAATAACACAGCAAAATGAAGTCTTAAATTGCCTAGAGGGACTCTTAAATTGAATACACTGGGGACTGGACCAGAGTCAAAATCCACGCACTTTACAGCACAGTAAGAGCATAAATCTAAATAGACTGTGCTAAACAAATTCAACCTCATCAGACATTCTATTACTTTCTAATGACACATTTAAGGCTGGAATAACCTGCAGCAAAAAAAGTGTGTTTATAGTCACAGTAAAGATGAACAGGAATCTAGCAGCATGAACTTTTGGGGGGGGGGGGGTGACAGTGACACACACGGGGCTATGATCATCCCTGTGTGGAACACCTGACAACTGAATTGAAGGTTAAAGTTGGATTTTTGTATAGAAACAAATCCTGCTTCTCATTTGCTAGCTGTAAAGACAACTGTACAATTATTTCTGCTCTTGATTATGGTCATATTGTGCACATGCACGCGTCTTCCTCCACCTGTGGGTAACACAACAGGCCCGAACCATTGCTGACCCGTTACATGAGAAGAACTGGACAGGGCCATAGAGGGGCATCAACCCAGCAACATGACCAGTATCTGCTTCATTGTGCGGAGAAACAGGAGGAACACTGCCAAAGGCCTGCTAAATAATCGCCAGCAGGCTATTCATGTGGACGTTTCTGCTCAAACTGACAGAAACAGACTCCATGAAAGTGTCCCGATGTCCTGTAGTGGGACCCGTGCTCACAATACAGAACTGTGCAACCCAACCAACATTCACCAGAGAACACCAGAGTCAACAGGTCCACCACGGGTGCCCAGTTCTCTTCACAGATGAGCTCAGGTTCACAGTGAGCACATGTGACATTAAAGAATCTGGAGACACCGTAGCAAACATTACGCTGCCTACAGCATCATCCAGCATGACCGGTTTAGCAGTGGGTCAGTAACAGGTGGGTTGCACAGCTCTCCCTGTGTAAGCTGACGGTACCCTGACTGCTGTTGATACCAGGATAAAATCCTTATAATTTCTGCTGTGCAGAGCAACACAAATAATAAAACACATTTAATTAAGTTTAACTCTTCACTCCAGTTGTAAGTGGATGACATCAGAGACTGCACACGGCATCAAGCAAAACACTGATTTGGATTTCCACAGCAGTTACACTAAAACATTTTTCTAAATTAAAAAAAAGATTGCTTAGCAATAATGTTATTATCTTAATTAATCCACAATCAAAGCAACTTAAACTTAGTATACAAGGGGCAGTAATGAACTGGCCTGTTTATGTTATCCTACTAGCATACTGAGTCAAGCAGTGAACTTCCTGTTTTCGTTCAGGCTACTGTGCTTTTTTAACCAAACCATATCCTGGGATGTAAGTTTGTTTTTTCCTGCCTAACATTGTTTCGTGAAAAAGATCTTTGAGATTTCTCTGGCATGTTTAGCAGGCCTGTCTTACCTCCAAGGATTTATAATCCATTTAGCTGTGCAGCTTTAAAATAAAGCTAAGACAAATTTACCCATATTTCTCAATGCTATCCTTTAGTAATCTCATATATCTATCTGAACAAACAAAGCTCACTTGTGAAACAGGATTTAGTGGAGAGTAATTTCCTTTCTTTTTATTACCATTGATATTTGAGCAATGTTTACCTTTATTTAATATCTGAATACTGTGCTTGTTGCAGACAATTCTAAGTGACTGGAACCCAGACAAGCTCTCAGATGAGAAGCTATATTTGTAAAAAGTATTATCTGTGCTACTCTGCAAAGCTACAGAAATAGCAGAGAACTAGTAAAGCACATATTGTTGCTATTTTAGATAAATGGTACAGTGCTTGCTTTCGGTTTGGGGAGAAAGGGAAAAAAGGCACACTTAGAGATGACTTTTTCTGGCTGAAAACTGTACCTTTCCTCTCCTCCCATTTCCTCCATCCTGGTCTTCCCATTGCCAGTCAACTCCTCTCACGACCCGGCCACCAGCAAAGATCCCTCTGGCTGTGATTTTCTTTGACTTGCGACGTGACTCCAAAAGTACTCTGTCGAGACAAAAGGTTTATAAACAGAGACCATTAGGTTTTTTTTTGGACAAACAATCAGATGTGCCACTCTTACATCTTATTAATGCTTCTGTTTCTGGGGACTGCATTTATATAGATCAATTCACATGCATTTTAATTATGTGCAAATATTGCAGAGGAGATGACACTGCCACACCAGTGTGCCTACTGTCCTACTGAACATCACACTGGACACTGTTAAAAGTGCTGTTTTGTCATTCAGCAACTCATTTCTGATTGTAGCAAAAGAGAACCAACCCAGTACTTTAGTCACAGTTGGAAAGGGACTGGCAGTTATTTTATTTTTTAGTCCTGCTGACCACTCAAGGAACTTTACACTACAACCACATCTCATACTCATACATTCATACACAACTTTATTCTACTTTAAATTTATCTACCTCAATTTAGAATTACCAGTTAAACTAACATGCATGTTTTTGCACTGTGGGAGGAAGCTGGAGTGCCTAGAGGAAACCCAAGCAGGCACAGGGAGAACCGTGCAACCTCCACACAGAGACGCTCCAAACAACCAGAACCTTCTTGCTGTGAGGCAAAAGGGCTAACCACTGCATCACTGTGAAAGCTGTGCTTGCTTTTACCATCTTCTCAGTTTTTCTTTTGTTTTAAATCACAAACACACTATTTCACAGTAAATGATACAGAGATTTGCTCTCTATAAGCCTAACATATATACATTTTTATGCATAAAAAAAAAAAATCAGAAACATACTAAATTTGTGAGACGGCAAATGATAAGTAAGCACTTAAGTACTCAACTACATCCCTACAATGCTCTGAGCTGCAGTCAAAACTCCAGCATAGCTATAAGAGAAACAAATTAATAGGTATTGGCAAATAAAACATCCAGCAGAGCTATAACAATCAAAGACAATGTGAGTCTTGGTAAACACAGCAGCTGGACAGTGTAGGTCTAACCAATGCAAACAGCTTGTGGCCTCTAACCACTCCCTCCCAGGCAGTTAGTGAAAGAATCTAATGTGGTGTAACAAAACACTCCACCATGCAGTAGGAGCACTGTGAGTCAGGGAGTTCTGGAGCACCCATTGTGCATTATGCAATGTCTGTCTCGAGGGAAATGCAGTTGAAAAGTCTGCCAGCTGTTGGACCATGTGTTCATTTACTAAACTATGGTGTTTAGCTAATATAGGCCTGAAGGGGATGAAAGCATCCATCACAGTGCTGACGGTATATGTCAAACACAAGTTGTGCAACTTAGTAAGTAGTGATATTAACAGGTCAAGACAGCACATTTCAGGGCGCCCGGGTGGCTCAGTGGTGAAGCCGGCGACCACATACATATGCCGCGTTGCGGTGCGGGCGGCGCAGGCTCGAGTCCCGGTCTGTCACCAATTTGCCCGCGTTTGCTCCCCCATTTCCTGTCTCTCTCTACTACAAATAAAAAAAAAAAAAAAGACAGTACATTTCAAATATTTGATCGCTTGGTCTTCCAACAACATAAACTTCCTTAATCTTCACCTACAGCACAGAGAGCAGTCCAACGGGGACTCTTGAAAACTTTACGTCCAGCCCACAAGCAACTGTGATACAGCAGCTCAGGGTGAGACCAAGGGCACTGCTTTTCCACTGTAGTCATCATAGCAGAGGAAGCCTCCCTAAATGCCACTCAGAGTGTTGTTGTACACTTTTCTGGTAATGCCCTCAATCATATGTTGGCACTCAGTCTATAAAACTTTGAGATCCTCTGATAGCGGACAAGGCAAAGTAAAATTCTCTTCTGCAATTTGACCTGATCTTATCTGTCTGTATGTGAATTATTTAGTAACAAAGTTTCTTCTTTCAACATCTGAAAAATTTAGGAGGAGGACATGAAAATGAGTCACATGTAAACACCTGCTGTGGAACATCGATTTAATTTTGGTCACTAAGACCGAAAAGATGGATCACATCAGACGTCACATGCTCTTGCTGTCATTTGTTTAACGCATACAATTCCTCATGAAGGATTCATGACAAAATATAGCTGCAAGTAGCAATGACAGGGCCAAGCAGCGAGATGTGACAGTTGCTAGGAAACAAGTTGTGAGAATAGCAAGGAAGAGGTGTTACGATCTCACAGCAAGTTGTTGGTAAAACACGCTTTTGTTAATTACAGCACCCCCCCAAAGGTGTAATGACACCAAATTCCTTGTATGTTCTCAGGTTAAGGTCCAAAAGACTACTGTGAAGTTTGGTTTTGATGGGCCAAAGCATTACAGAGATATAAGCTCACTTCCTTTTTGGCAGCTTTGTTATCAATTCAATTGTTGCGGGCAAATGCTTCTGCAAAAAATTTGTTTCACTTTGTATACAGCGGCTCATCAACATCAAAACTTGGCACTTATCAGGCTCGGGGACCTCTGACAGTATTCGCAGGCACACAGATTTCATTGTAAATCTGAACATGAGCAGTTACTGGTCAAAACACATTTTTACTAATTATAGCACCCCCTAGAGGTCAAATACCACCAAAATCCTTGTGCTTCCTTCTGAAGCGGTCCCATGTCTACACACCCAAGTTTGGTTTTGATATATTAAAGCGTTGTTGAGATATGAGCTCACTTCCTGTTTGGCAACTGTTACCAATTGGCTCTGATGGGCAAGCACTTTGGAAAATCAAAACTTAATTGGATAACTTCTGTTAGGCTTGGCCTGAAGATGATCTGAGTCCATTTTGGTGAACATTGGACAAACTTTGTAACCTGAGAAAACTTTTGAAGGATTTCCATAAAATCCAATATGGCGGAAAATTATATCATAGGGTGTGCTGAACTTGGCTAGATCCAAGGATTCCAATGGTATCTTGATTTCCAAAATCTGCCACACGGGTTTCAAATTGGGGTCACAAACACAAGTCCAACTTTGCCCGAATGGTGGCACTAGAGTGCTCAAGGTAGTGGCACATAACTTGGTGACAATGATAATGAGGACTGTCCTGAGAAAGCCAAATTTCACAACTTTTGAAAGGTTGGTTCTAAGGGCTGCTATACACTCCAATTGGAGAAGAAAAAAAAGCTGATGAATAAGAAAACCTATAATCATTATTGCTTCTTTTCCACTCATACCTACTTGGCTCCACTCAACTTGACTCTGCTCGGTTTTGTTCATTTTCTATTACAATTGAATACCGCCTCAGCAAGGCGGCCCAAAAGTCCAGTGACATAATTTTTATGTGACACAAACACCAATGGTGGCTCCGTCTAGCTTCCTCAGAATTCTGCTTTTAGCCACCAAGCACAAAAAACATCTGTTGGTTAGTGTGGCAGATTGGATTCTTGTGAAGAAGTCGCTCTCATGACTCATCCAGGGGCATCACTTTCTGGCCAATCAGTGGCACGCATTCTGTTGACATCACATTTTTAGCATTGACTCAGCATGCTTGGAACTGCGGCTGAGTAGTTACTCAAAAAAATAACCTGGAACCAGGTACTAGCACCTAATGGAAAACCCTAAAGCCCAAGCAGAGTTGAGTTGAGCTGAGTAGTTACTACTTGAAAAGCAGCATATGGGTGCCTGCAGCTTTGCTGCTTAGCCCCAAATAAAAGATGTTTGGCAACATTAGCTAAACTTACTGACAATGTTAGTGCTTCCTATAGAGGCTTTACAGTAATCCTACTACTGCCTTCACAGTAAAACCATTATTGTGAGGTTCATGATCTTAACAATCTCTGTTTATAGTTTATTTAAAATGTATTTTTAGACATGAAAATGAGCAGAACATAAAGACCAAAAATGAAAACAATGGGGCACCCAGTAAGACAATTAATCTGTGACCACATCATGACTTCAGGCAAATACTGATAACAATATAAAGCACAGCAGAGTGCCTTGGCACTTTCTGGAAACTAACTAAAGAGAAAAAAATTGGGTTGCACACGTCTAGTGTTATTCTGTCCCCTCCTGAGATGGTTATAATAAATGTATATATCAGGTGTTTTTTTATTATTATTATTTAATGTAAGGTGTCTTACAAAGTAATGTAGTAACAAGTTTCATATACATAACCAATTTCTATCCTTCATGTACGCAATATTTTCTGAAAAAAAATCTGAAAAATTCTGAAATTTTCAGTCAGATTCAAAACATACTTTACATTAATCCACTATTATCAGGCTGCACCGGTGACCCACCAATGCAATAAAGGCAGTATAACATGATAGCTGTGCCCTAATAGTAAACCAAATGTCAGTTGATGAGAAGAGTATTAGTGGACCAAGTCTGCACTCGTTAGTTTGGTTGGAAAGATGATAGACTGTCAAATTTGTTAACATGCCTGTTCTCTGTGATTAATTACCAATGCTTGGTTAAAAAAAGTCAGGGATTACTTTGAAATGGGAAAAAGGTTACCCCAGGACGGCGACATACAGCAATAGTCTGCCTGAACTTCAATGTGAAGAACGGCTTAACTTGAAACATGTAAGATG
Organism: Cichlasoma orientale; assembly: GCA_034780415.1. Taxonomy (NCBI): domain Eukaryota; kingdom Metazoa; phylum Chordata; class Actinopteri; order Cichliformes; family Cichlidae; genus Cichlasoma; species Cichlasoma orientale. The sequence goes on along the minus strand of JAVDPK010000410.1, from coordinate 202,242 downwards.
TCAAACATTTACCACTTAACATGGTCACAAACTCTTGTTGTTGATTGGTAGCTTGCTTTGATTGCATACCTGTAAAATACAGGGTTTTAGCCAGCGGCTGATTGCCCGGCGCTGCGCCATGCTGAGGTCGTCTAGCAACGGGCTGAGAATTTCACCAGTCTGCTATCGGAACTCTTTGCAATTAGCAAGCATCGCACCCCGTGCTCTCCGACCCATCACTGATACCAGACTCTGATTTGTTTGCACTGCGCTATAGTATTATTTCACGGCCAGTTTCATTCACAATGTGCACGAGGGATCTCACGACGGTCCTGTTCACGCTTGAGTTCGCAGGGCTACAGAAAGCAAAATGGCGGCCACAGTGAAAGTGAGTGGGAAGAAGAGAAAAAGGACAATATCGGGCTTCCTATTAAACACAAAATCCTCATAAAAATGAGTGCCCTAGGAGAAAAAAAAACTACAGTTCCCAGCAAAATTATGTCACTTCCCATTGTCGTACTTAGTGACTTGCATTAAAACCGTGGTAGTGTTAGCAAGTGATCGGATCGATAAAACACCTGTTTGTGTTTTTGGTGTGTGCGCTTTTAACGTGATTTCTGCAAACCCATTAGTGGAAGGAAACGGCGCTCTGGGACACGATGAATGTGTAATAAGTAAGTGTAACTCTTCTGGTTTATATGCAAAAAGAATGACTGATCTAACTGTTCACCGTCACTTGCTTAGCATGCAGGCCTGGCATTTAGTGTTTAACATTAGCTTGATAATGGTAACCCCCCCCACCCCCAGGAATGTTTTTCTGGCTAGATCCTTCTTCAAAGGAATACCTGATTTTTATATAGTTGTGCTTAATTTAATTAACTTTAAACAAATTGTTTAAATCTTTAAATACATTTTTTTTAAATCAAATGGACAAAAATTTAGAGGCAGATGTTTAGGCTTTTAGATAACAGACTCTTTGCCTTAACTATTTGGGATTAATTGTGCTTACAGGTGTAGTGAACACCCAAAACCCCATTCTGATCCCAGAAAAAGCCTGCCTGAAAGTATATTTTAAATAATGAACTCAATATAATAAACATGTAATAACTAGTCTAACTACTACTAGTCCACAAGGAAAATAAATTGCATACATCATCCAAAAGACAAAAAAAATAATTAACAAATGAAAATATGTTCTCTAAATGGGAAACGCTGCATTAATATGATTTCTGAAAAGGTCTGACTGATCTTAAAGCGAGGCTGAGTTGTTGCCAGGCAACTGAGGGCTGGGAGCATAGAGATAGACACAGTCTGCCTAAAAGGCAGAGTGCACAAAAGACTTCGCAAATGTCAGAAACACACACAGCAACACAGCACACGTAAAGGGGAAGACCAACCAATCACAATGAAGTGCAGGGATTACCTGGCTACTCTATGTCTACTTTCTAATTGGTGGGTCTAGAGTGAGGAACAATAAAAGCAAATACTGTTACAACAGAAAACAGTTGTAGTAAAGTGCTGATCGCTGGATGCACATCTGAGAGCAGGAATAAAATGTTACACACTTCAGCCCTCATGTGTATTTCTCCTCTGTCCAGATGCCAAACAAAAAATTTTATATAAACCAACCTCTCGCTGCCTGGGGTGGTGATCCTGTAGAACCGGTGTCTCAGGTGATGCTTGTCTCCATGGTAACAGGTTGTGCAGAGGTCGTAATTGGTGCACTCTGCACATTTCCAGCGAATACCAATGATGGGCTGTTGACGGCAGGTGTCACACATGGTTCCATCATGCTTGATGCCTGAACGGGAGCAGTATTAGTCAAAATTTAAACATAATAATGTGCGCTGCACACATTGGTAATACTACTGGAACAGCTGTACAGCATTTTGCTACCAAAGACATGCATGCTATCTGTTCAAAAAGAGACATATTCTGGAGGCAATAAAGAAATAGTTCTTTGTACTGTTTAGGAGAGCTATAATAATATTTGTTAATGTATTAGTGGTTGGACTGATTTTGCCCTTACAGCTCTTTCAGATTGTTTTTCCCCTCAGGATGTGCATACAACTTCATGAACAGTGGAAATAACTGCAGGAAACTGCTCCTTATGGAGGAGAGGATATGAGAAGTCCATCAATGGGATTTGCACTGACAGAAGTAACTGGATTGCCATGTATTGCTGTTACACTGGTCCTTAAAATCACATCCTGCTTCCAAACCTTAACATAATAATGAGCAAAAGAAGTTTCTCCAAGCAGTGTGAACTTCAGAGCCATGAGCTGTGCTGACATGTTCTCGACAGTGACTCATTTTCAAACCTTTCAAATCCTATGTACAGACAGGATGCATTTAAGTACAAATGGGGGTAGTAGATCTGAAATGATTAGCTCATATCTTAAAATAGTTTTAAATAAGTTGCTACTTCAGATAAACTTGTAATAATTGTTGCAGCACCAACTTATTCTTACACCCTCGAAAAGTTCCAAACGTTTATGTTTGGAACTTTTTACTCTGTTCCATTGGAAGCCACTTCCATGAGTCTAAAATCAACCTAAAGGTTTGAGCAGAACCAGTCAGGGAATGTGAAGTTACCTGTTGGAGCACTGTCTAATATCCTCACGTCGTAAGCTCCGGAACAACGATAGTTGGCAGCCGTCCCGTTATCCCAAACAACCACCACCTCCTCTGGACTTTCAAAACTCCTGACGGTGCCAACATGTCCCTCTCCTCCATCCTGTTTCCCCCACTTCCAGTCAGGTCCGCGGACCACTCTCGCTCCAACTCCTTCCATCATAGCCCGGTTATTCCTCCCGGTGGTCATTTACGAAAAGATGTCGCAAAGATTATAACAAACCTTAAAAAGTTAGCGAGCTAGCAGTCTTTGCTAGCCAGCTATGTGTGCGCTGGAAGAGAGTTTCCAAATGCAAGTGAGAGCAAGTCCTAACAGGAAGGAGACCGGAACAATCCACAAATCTAACCTGCTAGCTATAGTTAGCTACCCAAAAAGGATTCTGGATCCTCTCCCCAAAACTATTACAAGCTAGCGTCAACCTCAAGCTAGTGCCTCCGAAGTGTTGCCTCTGGCAATGAGAAAGTTAATATCCCAAAGGCTTGTAAAGTAGCCAACCGCTAGCGCAGACAAATCTCAGTACTCTGCAAACTGGCTGTCCCTCTCCTCCAGTCCACACACTTGAATCCCACCTCTTCAACTTAGCAGGCTAGTAAGCGGAGTTGCTAGCTATCGTAATGCTAGCGGGATTAAAGCTCCCTTGCCTCCTTGTGGCTGGGGTGAATGTGCTTCCTTTCGCGGTTGCTTATCCTTACTACTGTAGTCTGCGGTGCAGAAAAAAACCCTCCAAGATGCCCCCTTTGTCAACCAGAGACGGTGCCATAGACTCAACTCAGAATAATCGCGTCGCCATTATAGTCAATCACCCCTCAGACAAGCAACAACTAGCTCCGGAGGTGGACGACAAAGCACGAAGACGCGAGGCTTGGAAAACAAGCCGAGTCCAGCCCTTGCGCATGCGCATCTGTAATACACTCGACCATATGGCCCATCGCCAACTCATGATGTATATATTACATTGTTTTTAAACCTGGTTTTGTATTGCTGTTAGCTGTGTTTTAATTTTCTAATATATTTTTATTTAAAAAATTACACATTGTACAGACAGGATGCATTTAAATATATTATTATAATAATAAAATGTATATTCCTAGTTTTTATCTTATTGTACAGTCTACATGTCTGTGAAAAGCACTTTATAAATAAAATTTACTTACTTAATGTGTAATTTAGTATTCTTCTTTGGCTTGTCGGTAAAAGCATTATGTACACGCTGTTTTTAAAGGTGATATATAAACTGTTGTTGTTGTTGTTGTTGTTGTTGTTGTTGTTGTT
>JAVDPK010000410.1:174571-192980 GCA_034780415.1 Cichlasoma orientale | reverse complement strand
GTCAGGTCGGCTCAGCGGCCGTGTGTGCGCAGAGCGGGTTTTTAAAATGCACCAGCGCTGAGACTAAATTACATCACCTGCCAGGCATGGGTTGTCCATTCAAGAAATTGATTAGCTATAAGAACCCACTGGTGCAATGCCCTCCTCTTCATTTGAACTCGCTCTGTGTTGCAGAGTCCACTGACAAGGTGCTCACAAGGGAAATGAGGCAGATGTCAGTGAGCGTTATACTCACATATCCAATCCCCCTTTGGCAGCGTGTGTGAGATGGATACAGTGAAGTAATCACATTACCTAAAAGTATTAATTGTGACGAGAACAGAGCTGGACTTTTCCAGCTGTTTGTGAATGGCTATTTCATGTCCAGATATGCACGTTTATCCAAATTTAACGTTATTTTCATGCCAGTGTTGTCCTGTGTTTGTACCTGATTATATACACGTGTAAGAATGAGACAAAGAAAATGATACATGCAGGCACAGATAGATCATTTTCAGAAAGGCCCATCTTGCTGACTTGCGTGTCCCGCTCATCTCTGCAGTGAGCTCATTAAAGCAGCAGATGGAGGACAGATCTCTTTGGATTGGTTTGACAACGATGACAGCCTTGCTCATCCTGACCCTGCCACCAGACCCACAGTCCTCCTTCTCCCTGGTCTGACCGGCACCAGCCGAGAATCCTACATCTTGCACATGGTCCAACAGAGCCGGGATCTGGGCTATAGGTGGGTGGTCTTGGCCGGATAGCCTGGCAGAGGGCACTGAATCCCAGAACTGACATTTTCTGTGCCTTTTTTGCTCTAATTTGCCATCCATTCAGAATACAGAAAATAAAGTGAAGGAACCTCCACAGGCATATTGATTACAGATTAAAATCTGCATCCAGTTCTGTCGTGGTTTTGCAAGATTGTTATACCTTTATGTAATGGGTGCGTGAGTGACAGGGGCTTGGGGTTGTTTGAGGTGAAATGCACAAATAAAGTGGGCAGCTAAGCTCCGTGTCGAGAGCTGCTTTTGTAAATAACCAAATGCAGCAGGAGCTCGAAGAGTTGCAGAGGGAGGCACTTTTTCCCCCACTGTCCTTCATCTCCAGTTGGCCCTTTCTGTGTTCTCTGCGCTCATTCTTTCACCCAGATTTGGGAAGGCATGGGAAGAGAGCCGGCAAACTCAGCATCTTCCACCCCTCTCCCCTGTCTGTGTAGCTTAATTAATTACAGCTTATCCGGGTACAAGCTTTGCAGCTTAGCCCGGACCAGCCTCCCAGTGTATGCTGCAGCATGTGTTTAAGCACTCTACCACCACCACCACCACCACCTACCCCCCCCCCCCCCCACCCTTTGCCCAGCACCCTGTACAGCTCTGCCCTGCTGCTGCTGCTGCTGAGTTATGCCGATTAAAAACAGCAGGTCTGACTCCAGCAGATAATAGATGACTAGCGAGATGCTGATGCCTTTGCTTTGCAGTACAAACGCAGCTCCTTCACACGTCTGTGCCTCCCTGCATAGCTCGTCGTATACACACTTCATTTCTCTTAAATAAGAAAGGTTTGTTTAAAGGACTTTGGGCTGTCGCTTTCATTTGAACACGAGCTTTTATGTGTTCCACACCAGGCTTTTGATGAGCCATAATAGCCTTAAATTTAATGAAGAATGTCAATGATTCCTCTAAAAAATGTAGCAAAACAGCTAATCAGTGGTGGGTTAATGTACTAATCAGTTCAGGTCTACTGTAATTTGTTCCTGTTACAATCAGGATGGATTTGAGTTGCAGCTTGCAGTTATTTTTTTATAATAATAAATCTGAATATTAGTGTATAAATGTCAAGAAACAGTGCTGCATGCGCCACAAACTCATGTTAACATATCCAACATTTAACATTTAACTGGGCTTATTATGTTAGCTGTGCCTGAACCGGCTCATACGCGAGGCCACTGGTTTAGGTGATAATTCAAATTTTACATGTTTTGTGTATTTCAGATGTGTGGTGTTCAACAACAGAGGAGTTTCTGGTGAAACACTTCTGGTAAGCTCTGCTCTGACACGTGTCACAGCTTTCATTCGTTTCTTTTTTTTCTTTTTTTTATTACAGTTTGTCCATGAGACTTGACATGAGTCCATATTCAGAAAGACAGACACGACTGTTTAGGACAGCTGGCCTCCCCGTGGAGTTGCTCTTTTCTTCTGCTGCACACGTGTCGCAGAGCCCACAGGGAGCGCGAGTGGACGCCGAACAGACAGTGTTGCCGCACAGCGGGGATTAAATTACAGGCAGACAGTGTATTTTAATGCCGAGCCGCAGAAATATGAGCTCGCCAAACACGTGCTGTTCTGACACCTGGCTTAATCTCTCCTCTTACACCTGGGTATATCGAACTAATAAAAATGGGCTCAAACTCTGATATTGTATTCGGTGCACATTGTGTTTTCTGTCTCCGCTCTCTGCGCGCATGTCTCTGCTTCTGCTGTCTGCTATATTTTTACCGTCACCATTGCATGGAGATTTTATTGAAGCACAAAGCGGTGTTTCATTATCAGTAGGGATCTCCCAAAATCAAGCTAATCCATGGTGGATCCGTGTCTCTTCTTTTGTCAGAGCTTCAGATTCGACACGAGAACAAAGTGTCCAGTGTCACTCGGTATGTTTGAGGTTTACATCCAGATCTCAGTTGGCTCAGCTGTTATTAGATTTGAGTTGGACCCTGTAATCTTGGCACCGTACCAGGCTGTGGAGGGACTTTTCTCCTTCATTTCAGTGAGGAAATGCACGGTGCTGTGTTCTGTGCAAATGCTTTTGCATGTGTATGCTTCTCTGAGTGTTTTCTCTGTGGCCAGTGTGAATATCCTCCATTGTTTAACTACACCAGTTTTGCAGAATAGCCCACTGTGTGAAAGATACTCCCTGTTACAAAGATTATCCCCAAGTGCAATAGCCTTATTTCTAGACTTGGGGGGGAAAAGCCTATTACATTACACTCTCCTGTGGAGTTGCTTTGTAATAAATGTTTAACTCTGTTCCCCTAAGACGTTGTTATATTTTTGTTTTTTATATGTATTCCATGTAATAAATAACCTTAGTAAGTTCTGTTGTCCTATTAAGGTTCAGCTCTTGTCCAGAACTATTAAAGGAAGTATAAGAGAATAGAAAAAGTGGGAATGTAGTTTGCCTGAGCTTCTTCCTGAATCCTAATGAGAAGCCTTGAAGAGCTGAGAAACTGGACTTGTTAAATAGGCTCCTTCAAGTTAGAGCAGGCTTGTTTTAAATGTTAAGTAGCCTGCTCTGACTGATAACACTGTTTCAAGCTAAATGAAATGTCAGCCCCACATATACATACCAGCATTCTTATCACTGTCAGAAATTGTGCCTGTGCTGGCCTACAGGAAGTTGTTGTGTATATACAGTAACTTGTACGGGTAAAAACGAATCCACTTTTCACAGCTTTAGAGAGTGGGGACTCTTGCAGAGTCTACTAAGCAGACTACTGGGAAGATGTTTCAATTAAGTTCTATTAGAAGTATATACTTACCGGATACTTCATTATCTATACCATGCTAGTACTGGGTTGGACCCATTTTACCTTTATAACTGCCTTAATTCTTCGTGGCACGGATTCAGCACGGTGCCGGAAGCATTCCTCTGAGGTTGCGGTCCACAGTGACACGATAGAATCGCACAGTTGCTGCAGATTTGTCGGCTACAAGTGTATGATGTGATCTGCTGTGTGTGGAGGCCATTTGAATACAGTAAGCCCATTGTCACGTTCAAGAAACCAGTTTTGAGATGAGTTTGAGATGTAAACCTAACCAACTTTGGATATTGGTTGAAAATTCAGTGTTCAGATGTTAAGTATGGACTGTCAGGCTGCTCTGTAACGATATGGCGACCTTACTGAAGGACACAATTCAACCACAAGTTGATGGAGCTAACAAAATGCAGAGTTAGAGGATGGTTTGCAGTGGGCCAAAAAACTGTGAGAGGTCAATGCATTATTTAACATGATGATGTCATTGTTTGTAACATTCATTAAGTATATTGTAACTGTTCATTTTGGGTAAATGCATTTTCAGTTTAAGATGTAAGAAACTTGCCATATTTTCATGCTGGGGCTTCTAACAGAGTTAGAGAATCAGAAATACAGCAGTGACTGTGTTATGTTGCTGTCCTACCCAGACCCCAAGGACCTACTGTGCAGCCAACACAGAGGATCTGGAGACTGTTATTGAGCACATCCAGAAGACCTATGAGGCTGCTGCACTCATGGCTGCAGGAGTGTCCATGGGCGGGTAATGAAGCCACTCTTTACCAGCTCACAGGACCTTTCACAGCTGACACATGCGGCCAATAAATGTCAGAATGAGTCTTAAAGCTACTTTTCACAATGCAGCTTTAGTAAACTGTAAGCTATTGAACATTCACTCAGTGCTTTATTTTCCAGTTGTTCTGTGCACTCTGCCAAAGAATGTTTTTTTTTTGTTTTTTTTATTGCACAACAGTAATCCTCTGAATTGGGGGATTGGTCATTCTGTTTTTCCTCTGTCCGTCCCTTCATCTCTCCCTCTCTCCATATTCAGGATGATGCTGGCAAACTACTTGGGGCACAAGGGCCGGGAAACCTGTCTGAAAGGGGTCGTGGTCTTCTCAGCGGGCTGGGATGTATTTGAGTGCACTGCTTCACTGGAAAAACCCCTGGACCGTTTCCTCTTCAACTCCTACCTCACCAGCTGCCTACAAGCCTCCGTGCACAGGTCAGCCAGGGTCAGAGCGGGGATTAGCACAACCACTAACTTGCTGCCAGTGCCACATCCTAAACAGAGGCTTGAGCAACTGGGTTTTACATATTTATGTTTAGTAAGCTCATTTAAAGTTGTTTTTTAATGGGCTGCTGCTATATTATTTATTAGAGCCTGAAAATATTTTTTAAATGACTACCCTAACTATAGTGTCCTCACTGAAGACACAGTACTGTGTGTATTGTGATCCTAAATTGGGTGCAGGTGTGAGCGTGACTGTGAACCCTGCGACACGACCTGCACCACATCTACACCATCAGGTGGTGCATCTTAGGCCTCTGCAGGTTTTTGTCTGTATCAGATATAATAATGTCAGCAGATCGCCTAGCAACAAGCTAAAATAACCCGTTTTATCTCTTATGCAACGACAGCACCTTACAAAAGCATTGTATCATTCTTTTTATTTCATGACAGTAACATTTAGTTTATATGCACAAAAGTTGAATTGTATATACCATCACGCTGCCAGGCAACCACCTAACAGGCTAAAATGAGCTGTTTTTAGCCTTTATGTACCGACAACTCCTTATGACAGTAACAGCTCATTTATATCCACAAAGGTTGCATTAAACATGCCTAGCAACCACCTAGCAACAGTCTAAAACAAGCCATTTTTACCATAGAAACAACATCTATGTTTTTACTTTTCTCAGTGTGATTAAGTGTATGTTTTGCTAGCAGCAGGAAGAAGCCACTATAGCATGGGCATGTACTAGTGATACTGCATGTACAGCTTTTCCACACCTGAAACTGGGATCAGGCTGAGAGGAATCGAAGGCCACGTACATGGAGCTGAATTTCATTAGCGGGAGAAACTCGTATATTCATGTCGATGTTTTATTGAGAAAGGCTGGACGAGGAGCAGATCTTGTTTGAAATTTGTCTTTTCTTTTTGGCCGGTCCATTATGTTGTTACAACCTCGTCAGCATTTTTGAGGAACATTTTCAAATGCAAATCATGTGACCTAACAGCAGTTAGTGACCGATTTATTTATTTTTAATCTCCCCCCGCAGGCACAGACCAGTGCTTGAAAAATGTTACGACATTGATCATGTCATGAAGGTAATGGATTATTTTCAGTGGCGTCGAGCCATGCCAATTTAATTAAATAAAGTAGACCAAATAAATCATTTTACTGCATTCCCCCAGGCAAGGACCATCCGAGAGTTTGACGAGAGGTTCACCTCCATAATGTTTGGTTATCCTACCAATGACGACTACTACCGCGATGCCAGTCCTGTCCACAGGCTCAAATCTGTGCAGGTGCCAATGCTGTGTCTCAACGCTGCTGACGATGTCTTTTCTCCATCTCACGGTGAGTCTCAGCAAAGCTCACCGGGTTCTCTCCACCGTCTGGCTTCATGGGTGGAAAATGCCTTTATGTGATATGGCATGAAATGTAAAGACAGAGATAAAAAAAAAAAAAACAATATAAAACAAGAACTGAATCCTGTGTGTCGTTTGCAGCGATTCCAGTGGAGGCAGTGAAGCAGAACCCCAACCTGGCCATGCTCATTACCTGTCACGGCGGCCATATTGGTTTCCTGGAGGGCCTGTGGCCGCGACAGAGCACTTACATGGACCGAGTCTTCAAGCAGTTTGCGAAGGCGGTCATTGAGCAAGGCAACCGACTCCAAGACCTCTCCTGATAAGAAACTGTAACTGGGGTTCTAGTTTTACCTTTTTTAATTATCTCTCCTTGATGCATTCTCTTCTTTATTCCTTCCATTTCTAATTCCATTGTTTTTATACCTTATTCAGCCCTTACTGCATTACATCCTTCCTCTCTACCAGATTCAGTTCTGCAGTTTCCTTTCTTCCAATGAGTTCTTTTTATCCTTGCCCTCCATCTGTCCATCCCATTCTTCCTGCCACATGCAAAAAAACAATGCATTCTTTCTCGTTTTAAAGGGCACATCTTATTGAATGCAGCATTTGTGTTGCACTCAACATTCATATATTTATTCCATACAGTTGAAAGTCTGTAGTCCTGCAAACAAAGCTGCTCATGTCACAGCTGAAATGCTGAAATTCTGTGCCCATTTGTGCATTAGCTAGCTAAAGAATTATGTGGTTACCCTGTGCAACCATCAGTACTGCACATGAGACTCCAATCATTTTTGTTTATGAAGCATCCTCTCGTGCTTATATCATTAGGATATCTATAGGATTTTAGCCCTCAGGGATTTTCCTTATTTCCTCAACTTCTTTCCTTCCTCCGTACGTTTGCCAGTTATTCTCCTTTATTTGGAGTTTTCCTCAGTTGTTTAAAGGTACAGCTTATATTAATTACCTGTCCACACAAAGTCATTTATTTTCTTCTAAAGTAATAGTTTCATATTTTTTGGAAAAATGCTTGTCCGGTTGAAAAAGCTTGAATCCGCTCTCTTTTAAACATGATGCTACTGTCATTAAACCGTTAGCTTAGCTCAGCATAAAGGTCAGAAGCAGAGAAAAGCAGCTAGCTATCCTGACAGCGGACCCTAAACAGTTGTTCCTGAGTGCTTTGTTTTTTACATATTTGTCACACTTAAATAACTTGAGTAAATACAAACTGCAGTTTTTAAATGATGATTTCATTTGTTAAGGGAAAGAAGTTATCCGAACCTACCTAGCCCTGTGAGAAAAGTAATGCCCCCCCCCCCCCTAAACCTAATAACTGGTTGTACCACTCTTGGCAGCAAGAACTGCAGTCAAGCGTTTGCAGTAACTGGCAATGAGTCTTTCGTGTGGCTGCGGAGGAATTTTGGCCCACACTTCTTTGCAGAATTGTTTGAATTCAGGGCCGTTCGGAGGTGGACTTGCTTTTGTGTAGGATCATTGTCCTGCTGCATAACCAGAGGAACGGATGGCCCGACATTCTCCTTCAGGATTTTCTGGTAGAGAGCAGAATTAATGGGTCAGGTCCTGAAGCAGCAAAGCAACCCCAGTCCGTCACATTACCACCCCCTGTGGTTGACTGTTGGTATGATGTTCTTTTTATGAAACGCTGTGTTCGTTTTATGCCAGATGTAATTGCTGAATTATAAACTTTGACCTTAACTGAGCCAAGTGAGGCCTGCACTTCTTTAGATGTTGTTCTGGGTTCTTTTGTGACCTCCTGGATGAGTCGTTGATGTGTTCTTGGAGTGAATTTGGTAGGTTGGCCACTCCTGGGAAGGTTCAACACTGTTCCAAGTTTTCCCCATTTGTGGATAACGGGTCTCGCCGTGGTTCACTGGAGTCCCGAAGCCTTTGAAATGGCGTTGTAACCCTTCCCAGTCGATGACTTTGTTACTCAGCTGTTTGTTCAGATCGTGGCACGATGTGTTGTTTTTTAAGGTCTTTGGGCCTACGTCACTTTGTCAGACAGGTTCTATTTAAGTGATTTCTTAATTCAGCAGGTCTGGCTGTAATCAGACCTGTGTGTGGTTTGTGAAATTGAGCCCAGTTTTCCAAAATGTGATTAATCACAATTAATTCATGAATTAACAAGGGGAGAATTACTTTTTCACACAGGGCCAGCTAGGTTTGGATGGCTTTTTTTCATTAATAAATGAAATCATTCTTTAAAAACTGCAGTTAGTATTTACTCTGGTTATCGTTGTCTAATATTAAAGTTTGTTTGATCTGAAACATTTAAGTGTAACAAATATGTAAAAAAACAAAGAAATCAGGAAGGGGGAAATACTTTTCCGCAGCACTGCAGTATATTGTGTTCAGGGGTACTCCTCTCCCATTGCTAGAGGAAGAATGGAAATGGGAGTAGAGTACCCACAAAAGAAAAATGAAATCACAAAAGGTAAATGAGCCTAGCTTTAATATTTTGGCATAATTTTTGTTGCTGATGATAAATAATCCGAAATTCAACATGAGCCACATTTTGCTATATCGGATTGTCAGAAATAACCATTAAAATATAAGTATGCCTACGTTCTGTCCAGTAATAATAAGTAATTGCCTTGACCGTACGCAGACTGATCATGCTTTGTTCCTTATACCTCAGAAGTTGGACATTGGAGCTACGAGTGACATCAATCCCAAGTTGACTATGTTCCAATAGTAGTAGTTGGAAAACCGAGGAAAAGCAGAATTTTTTTAATTATTATTTTTTTTTGGCTCCCTAGCAAGGTAGAGCCATTCAGCCATCACTAGCAATACAGTGGAACCCAGCATATATCTCACTATGGGACGTGCTCTCTGGCATAATCAGAAGCTCCTCTAGCGCAGTGTCCTTCTGGGGCCTTGAGTCCACATCCACGAGCCCAATCGGTTTCTCTTGGGTCTGAGTGGCATAAATTTCATCATCAGTGAATGCAAGCGGGTTTTGTGACTGCACGGACTCATCCATGCACCAACTACGCATACACTTCAGGAGGCAGACTTGAAGTGTAATAGGAATAACTGCTCGGCCGTGGGCTTCAGCTGTCAGTGCCCCCAGCAGAATCTAATCAAGGCTTAAGACAGACCATCACTTCAAAGATACGTGGCCTCCCACCCCCTTTTATAATAGCCCTCGGCCTCATACAAATTTAAATATGCCAGTGCGCTAGCTGAGGCTGCCATTTTTTTTTTAAATACTTTAATTTTAAAAAAACAAACTCCTGCTAACAGGTTAGAGAGCTTTACAGGGATAACCGAGCTGAGCTAGTTTCCCCCTTTCTTCCATTTATGCTAGTTCAACTAATTGGCTTCTGGCTGCAGCTTCACGTGTAGCAGACCGAGAGCGGAGTTGTGTCGACCTCCTCACCTAACCCACAGCGAGAAATCCAACGAGTGTAATTTGAACTGTTCCTGTCTGTATGTCTCCTGCACGAGCTGTTATTTTGATTCATTCTACCTTCATGTACCAAATAGGTTTACAATGTGGAGGCAAACTCATCAATGACGAGGAATGTAAAATTGCACTTCCTTAATGCAAAGCTCTTCATTTCATCACAAAAAAGAGAGTGCATCCCAAAGGCTGAACAGAACATATGAGAGTATCTAAGTTACACAAGGTTTTCTTTCTTGAAATGTTGAAAATGACTTCTAGATGCAGTGGATTTGAATGAAGTATGCACACACTGACTGTCTGAGAGTGTTAGATGTTGCTTTACTAGATGTGAAGCCTGGTTTTTAGTCTTTTTTGTTTCCTTTTGCCAACAATGATCAAGGGGCTGGTTACCATGTATGAGTTGGCAACAGTGAAACAATCAGATCTGACCGGCAGCCAGACTTTCAGTAATGTACTGCGTGAGGGCTTTTTCCCATTCCTGTGGGAGTTTTTTGTTTTGTTTTGTTTTGTTTGTTCTGCCAAGTGTCCACTGTGCAGCATGTGTCTTATCAGTGTCATCATGTCCTGAATGTTAACACCACTTTGTAATATGTAGCACAAAAGATGTTTGTTCATAGGATGTCTCATTTTTATTTTATTTTATTTTTTACACTACATAAAAAGAAGAAAATCAAACATTCTGTTTAACATGTGTGGCAATAAGAGTTTAAATTTAAAAAAAAAAAAGTCTACATAATTACCAGTGTATACACATTATCATCATGGTTGTAATATGCTGTATTTAATAAATACTTAAACAAATTCTACATCATTTTGTCTGCTGTCTCCACTGCTTCTTCTTGTAGTTACAATAATAGAACTTGTTTTTTACTTATTATATTTAGAACACAAAGTTAGATAGCTTTCCCACGAGTCGCGCGAGTCTCCCTTCAATCATCGCCCCCAGACGGCAGGACATTTGACAGTCTACCATTTGAGTTGGCTTACTGCGTGACCACTGTGTCACTGCAGGGTCACACTCTCTCTCCTCTCACACCACCGGATTGGGATTTGGTCTCTAGAATTGACTCGCTCCACACTCATGAGCTTAGCTGTTGATAGGATATCCATCACTGCAGTAGTGGATGTGATCCACCAAAAGCCAACTGTAATCCGCCAGCACTCCACTTCCCTACAGACCAAGCCCTCAATAAGCCCGCAGACAGATAAGCTTTGGTTTTAGCTTGATGGCTTATGGAAACCTGTGATTAATTAGAGTAGACTGCCAAGAGGGATGAGTAATTTAATCTTGGTTACTATCAACCAGAACTGAAATGGGAAAAAAAAATCATGCTGGATATCTATACTGATATGGGCTGGGTAATGTGTTAGGAAGGAAAGGATGCCACGTTGTTTGATGGAGATGAAAATGAGCAGCCTACAGAGGGCTGAATTCAAAAACACCCCTAAAATCAAAGTGAAAAAATGATGTGGCAGGCTAGTCCATTTTGCCAAAATTTCATTGCAGCAACTCAAAAAATAGTACTCAGTAGTGTGTATGGCTGACAATGTTGGGGCATGCTCTAAATGAGATGATGGTTGGTGTCCTGGGGGATCTGCTCTGAGATCTGGACCAGGTGTTCTGTTGTATTTAGGTCAGGCAAGCATGGGGGGCCAGTCAGTGGTATCAGTTCCTTCATCCAGGAACTGCCTGCATACTCTCGCTACATGAGGCCGGGCATTGTCGTGCACCAGGAAGAACCCAGGACCCATTGCACCAGCGTAGGGTCTGACAGTGGGTCCAAGGATTTCATCCTGGTACCTAATGGCAGTCATGGTGCCGTTGCCTACTCTGCAGAGCTTGTGCCTGTATCAAGGCACCCTCTCTTAGGATACCCTCTGACCTTCGTATGAGGGTGTCTTATGTGCCCCTTAAATTATACTCCCACACTCTTGTCACTGTTTGGAGATTCCCCCGTGATCCCTCAAAGACGAGCGGATGCCTGTCTCTGCGGGAACCTGGGCAAACAGTTCTCGTGATTGTGTCAAGGGCCTTCTTGAAGTCTGTCACCACTGTCCCATAAAAATTACTCACAGACATGCCTTATACAGGTTCTCAGGTTCAGGATTCCCTAAAAGCACCGTGTTCCTTGATTTGACCCAAAATGGTGCACCTAAAAACCATCTTAATAGATACAGTTCAAATTTGATGTACAAAAATTTGCAGCATATGTATGACAGTAAAACAAATCTAAAAAAATATTTTTGATTTTTGTGCATTTCGGGTCACTTTAAGGAAAGAATTTCAGGCTAAAAGAACAACATTTAGGGTATTTTTTCTTACCATAGTCGAATGTAACTCGAACAGTATAGAAGGGTTCAGTATATCAGTTTGCTAACAGCAGAAACAGGCCAAACTATACTGCATCATGGGCATAGAATACACAGCAACAAAAATTGTGTTACATAGTATATTTAAAGGGGGACTGTTGCACAAAATATTCTTTTTCATTGTTTTTGAGGAAAATTACATTTTCCAAGTGTGTGATACATCCACAAAATATAAGAGAATGCCGTACAATTGTTTCTTCCCTTTTTTGTTTAGAGAGGTAGGGAAAATGTGTCTGAATGAGCCACCGTGGTTTGCGGCCTGTTGTGACGTCACAACGGGCGAAGTATCGTATTGGTTCTCGCAGTCGACTGGTATCCATGGCTGTGGCCAGCAGCAGCTAATGTGCATTTAAAGCTACAGGCACCTGTGAGCAAAGACATTCTGGAGACTTGTGAGGCTTAAATTAAGCTGATAAAACTGGCTGTAGTAGGGGAGAGAAATGAATTAGAGGTATTTTGTGTTTTACCATTGCAGAATTTGCTGAAATATCAGCTAAAAGCCCAAATAAAACAATGAACTTGAGCAAGGAAACTCTGCACCATGGGTAGCTACTAGTACTGTAAATTCATAGGCATAAAATAGTAAGTTAATACTCTGACATTTTAAAAATTATTTTAAATTACTGGGGCTTTTTGCACAGTGTCTACTTTTCAATGAAGAACAATCACGAGGTGCTAGAATCAGCGTGCCAGGCGCCCTTTCATGCCTTTACTTTCTTATCCTGTCCTGACAGCCGCTGGCTGAAAATAGCCTGGCTTTATATCACACAGAGGTTGTAGGTTGATGGAAAGTGTGCTCTAATATTACCTCACAGGAGCTGAAATAGTAATGTCCCTGGACCAACAATGCCCCTGTGCCCTGACAGTGATGATGCCAGAAAGAGCCCAGCATTCATTATGAAGCTATTTCTCCTCATGATAGTGAGAGAAGTCACTGTACATTATTCACAACAAAGCTACAGAGGTGCTGAGATGGGAAAACATACCAGGATAGATGGTGCTTAGGAAATAACCACGGCCTTGTGATTTACTCTGCAGCTCTGGAAATGTATGGATGAGAGTGAGAATGTTATTAATCATGGGCTAAAGACGGGACGGCAGATGCTTGAACATCACTGCTCGAGCTTTGTATCAGTGCACCTGCAAAACATCACAACTAATGGACATCAGAGCTTAAAGGATGAGAACTGAAAGATGGGAGTCCTGTTTACCAACAATGAGGAGTAAAGTTATATAGTTGCGGTGAGAAGTTTACTTGTCATGGGTGTGAATGTCAGGGTAATTTGGGGTTTTTAATGACTTCTTTGAACTGATCTTTATTTGGCTAAATGTTGGCATTGCTTAGCAAGTTGCACCCGTATCCGGGCCCTAGTATTGTTATCGGCTCTTTGCCAAAAAAAATCCAGGATTGTTAAAGGGTTAAAGTTTTAATCGTTTAGCTGTTTATTTAAGGTGAAGTTGAAGACTTTGGAGGTCGTCCTCCTTCATTACTCCATCCACTTTGTGCAGTGTGTCAGTACCAGCGGCAGCAGAACAGCCCCAGATAATGATGCTACCATCACCGTGCTTGACAGCTGGTCTAGTGTTCTTAGGTCTGGAAGCCTCACCTTTACTCCATCAAACATATCTCTTCTCATCGTGGCTAAACAGCTCCATCGTTGTCTCATCTGACCTTAAAATTTTGCCCCAGAAGGCATTTGGGTTGTCCACGTGGGCAGCTGCAAATTTCGGTCAACATGAAGATGTCAGTTTTGGAGCAGGGGTTTCTTTCTTGGTCGGCACCCTGTCAGTCCTCGACAATGTAAAGTTTGTTCCTGAACATCCCAACCAATGTCCTCTCAGTTTGGGTCGTCTTCCAGACCTTGACAAAGTGGTGACACGTCTTAATTATTTGCACTTACAATTGTTTGAATTAATCTTCTTGGAATCTGCATTTTTTTTAGAAATGGCTCCAAAAAACCGTCCCAACTTGTGTAAATCTGCAGTTCTCCTTCTTAGAGCTTCACTGAGTTCCTTGGACTTTCTCATTGTTTTGAGTATTGGTCAATCAAATGAGTGCTGTCAAATAATTTTTATGCTGGCAAAGAGAAACACACAGTTGTAGTCAGTCATGATCACTAATGACGTTAACAGGCCTTGTCAGGTTAAGAGTGTAGACCCTTCAGCACCACTTATTAAAAGATTTGAGCCTGTATGTATACTTACTACACTGCATTAGAGAAAATCCACAAATACATTCAAACCTCTACACTTACACACCCAATTCTCATTAAAAGTCGTATGCTGTAGCCATTCCACCCTGAACAAAGAGCAGTAAATCATTACAATTACCATGACATTCATGCCCATGATGAGTGGATCTAAACTTCTGACCACAAACTGTATGGTGTCCTGCGACTTTGCGGGAGCTCTCCGGTGTGTGGTATGGCATTTGTTCTACTGTCAATGTGTTTGTTTACACATTCCTAAGTGAAATCCTTAATGAGTGAAGCACTAAAAATAAAAACAACAAGGGGATAAGTTTAGATGCCATTTTATTACATTCATACATTTTAAACAACGTCATCATGGCTCTAATGTTAAGATATTCACAGCCTGCAACCACAATGGTAAACATGAGGTAGATCAACCAGGCACCAAGGCTACCACTGTGCTGCACATGGTTATCAAACACATTTTCAGTTAAGATTGTGGGAGCAAGTTGCATATTAAGTACTGAATCATCAAAAAGAAAACACACATTCTGCTGACCAATGTTTTGATCATCACTATTATATTAAATCTGGGGGTTAAAGGAACTTAACTGTTTTCTTAGTATGGAAATAATTCTTTAAGCTGGCAACTTGTACAGTGCAAGTCCAACATTTACAAACCCCCAGTGACATTCAGTTGATCTAGGAATCATTCGTTTGTGTCTTGTGCAAAGCTTTCGTGAACAGTTTTGAAGAGGACACGCTCCCTTGGCCTAAGTGAACTTAATACACTTCAATATGATTATCAGTCCCAAATGCTTTTCAAATAAATTAAAAAAAAAAAATCCGTACGGACCCAATTCTCATTTTCAATTAAAAAGAAAAAGAAAAAAAAAGGGAATAAAAGACAGTAAAAGACAAATCTAGGTAGATTCTTCTTGCCTTTGCAACATAAACATGTCAAAAGACATGACCAAAATATACTGGCAAACATTACACAACACTAAAAACCATCAGTAACCCTCGGTGGGTAAGGGGATGACAAAATATATTAATAATGTAAACAAAGCTTTAAACAGTACAGTAGTCCAAAACCCAATTATTTCATCTCTCTATACACAGAGACAAAAAACATTCCTCCTACTCACAGTTAAAAGGTTTCTTCATTCTCATTGGTCCAAAAAAAATAAAATCAAAATCAGAATAAATGAGCGGCTTGAGCAGAGACTGTGTTGAACCATCGCTTAAGGCATATTCTTTGGACAACCATGTGCAGAAACTTATAAAAACATTCATCCTTCAAGTATATGCACAAACCCGGTTGCTACCCTTTATTTCAGGGGTCGAAACTGGGTTGAGCAATGTGGATGGGAGTAATGTGGATGGCCGATAAAACAATCAACGTCACAACATTAAAACAGGAGGTGACATCTCAGGCACGCTCAGTAGCAGGACAGCTGGCAGTGAGGGAGCTTGCTTGGTACACTTCATGTGATTATGTGAAACATTACTGCCAGATAAGTGGACTGATTGGCATCCACATTAACAGGTAAGACGTAAAAAAAACAAACCAAAAAACAGTGGCAGGTGATCTAAAGCTCCGCCCACAATGGAAGCAATTCACTCAGAGCGTCAGACATTCTTCTGGTTATGGTTACCGAGGTAACTCTCTAATGTATTACGGTCCAGTATATCAATCAGCTGTAACCTGTGCCTTCAAAGTTGAGAAAAGTTTAACTTGGGACCCCTCCCATCCCCATTTGCTGCCCCCAGAGGTTATTTTGCTCATAGTTGCAGAATGTCATTCACCTTCTTTTATGGTCTCTGGTCGCTGTGAATCAACGTCCACACTGGACGTGATGTGAGACCACACAAAGTGACTACAGGTGGATAAAAAAAAAAATTTGTGATGCTAAATGGGTGGATCCCGAGATAAACCTCTCTCAACTTTGAGGCGAGCGACTGCCAATGAGTGCGCAGGATACCGCTGATTGACGTATGACCTGGCAGTAAATACATACATTAGGTTACCTAGGCAACAAAGCCTGGAATATCTGGTAGCTTCCTGTGTGGATGCAGTGTTAAAAAAATGTAACATCTATAGACCAACTTCACAGATTTTGAAACGAAAAAAGGAAAATACTGAAGACAACTTTTACATCCCCTTAGTTGAGATTATTTTGAATAATTTCTCATGAAATGTAGTCATGTGAAAACTAAAGCCGACTCGCAACTTCTTGTTGGAAAGACTATCAATCCCACATGACTATTTTAGAACCACAAGAGAAAAGGATATTACAGGTTTAATGAGCTAAATCAAACGGTCGCTTATTGTTCCATTCCCACGGGTTTCAGCGCAGGTACTCCTGATGATGGAAACCAGCAAAGACCAAACTCTTGCGCACATCTTTGCCAAATTACGAGGAGACATTTTATAGTAAATGAGCTTTACAGAGTTTGAAAAACTGGACAGGCACGTCAAGGTAAGCAAAGGGAAAAGAAAAAGTGCAGCTAAGGATGTTAATGGCAAAGTTGTTTTCACAAAGATGCGCACGCACACACACACACAACCAAGCGCAAATGAATGTGAAAATGCAAATGTTAAAATGGCCTTAAACCTGCCGAGTCCCTGCTGAAACGTAATATTAGATTGTGCCAACGTGAGAATGGTGAAGGTAACGTGAAGCAGCCTCCCTCTGACCTCCCTTTAGAAATCCTGAGATAAACACGTACATCCAGGCCTGGACAAAGTGGACTCAAAATACATTCTTCAAATAGTCACATTATCCATCAAGAGTCCAAAGAACAACACCAAAACAAATTCAGTTCAGTTTCAGATGTGCTTTTTTCCCCTCTCAGCAAAGTCTTTTTCACTACAACACGAGCTCAAGTGAAGACAAGCCGAGAAGCAAGCGAGAGTTAAAAACATTCACTGACCCTCTTTAGAGCCAGGCACAATGCGCTGTGGTAACACTGATGTAAGCAAATCGGATGGCCATGTGACCTCGTGTTCCAGCATTTTCCTGCTGATCTGTCATTGGTCTGATAAGAGTTTTAATTGCAGGATGGAATCAAATCTCAATTCTGATTGTGTTTCCTCAGCAGCGCTGGAGACCAGAGCGGGTTTAAACGTGGCGGCCGGTCAAAAAGTAGAGGGGCCGATCCTCGCTGCAGTTTGCCGTCTGAAACTCGTCCCGCAGGCGAAACTGCCACTCATCCTCCAGCTCTAGTCGGGCGATAGTCTGACGCAGGGAGCTTCGGTCCTGACAGATCACACAGAGGGTGGCACCTGCAGATGCAATCATTATCAAAAGTTAGACAATATCAATATAAAGCATAAACATGGTGGTTTAACCTTCATTCCCAGTAACTTCTCTCCTTTAAGCCTAGAGACTTTAAAAGTCCATCATATCATAGAGACTAAGACGCTAAAGACCGCTCAGTGAGCCCTTGCAGCCTCTGGTTGCTAGGGAAAAACGTCTATTCCCTGAAAGGTTGGCAAGTGGTTGCTGGCTGAAATCAGTTGCAAAAAGGCTGCTTCATCAAAAACCACCTTCAGATTTCTTTGGTTGCCGGCAGATTGTTGCGGTGGGCCGCAGTTTGCGTCACAGGCACCAACTCGGACGTGTAAACTGGCTAACTAACCACCGAGCGGGAGTAAAACTTGGAAAAGTGCAACGTAAACTGGAAACGGAGACTGTTGGCCTTCAAAGTATTATGCCTCACCGCCAAAACCAACATGTTTCAGAAGGAGAAAATCTGACACGTTACCTTTGAGGAAGCGGAATTTCTTGAGGAGTCCAGAAACAACGAAGGAGTCACAGAGGTAAAGTATCAGGCCACTGAACACCAGCCCCTCATGGTTCAGGTTGGTGGAGTGTGGACGAGAGTTGATGTAGCACACAGAAATCTGCGGCAACAGATGAGATAAACTTCATTAATTATAGTCCAGCAAAGTGAAGCAATCATTAAGTGCTCATTTTTTAGATTCAAACTAAGTGAAAGAAAATATTACAGCCCCTTGACAGTCCCTGCTGGGAGCTACTCGAGGTGTTTGTTCAAGCAAATTTATAGTTGCTTTGTGGGGGAAAAATATAATAAATAAAAAAAATGTGCCCAGGTGTGCAAAAAGTGGACAAGAGTGTGTGCAGAGAGACAGTCAACACTGCCTATGCACTAATGTACAGTATACACATTTTTTCCACTGTCTGCACGTGCGTATATGCAGGTCAGAATGTTCTAAGAAAAACAGATGGGAAATGCATGCAACACACTTCTCTGTGGGTGGGTTAGATAAAAAAAA